>JAVHKY010000044.1:1800000-2337500 GCA_035079385.1 Aspidiotus rigidus | reverse complement strand
TATTTTGAGGTATCAACTTTCGGTGGGGCGAACGAGCGATCTCGCTGTCGTATTGGAATGGTATGAGAAAATGCAAGTCTTTTTTGAGAAATATGAGGTAGCGCGAACTCGCTCCGCTCGTTCGCCCCCTGTCTCGCTGTTGTATTGGAATGGTATGCGACAATTCAAGTCTAGGGGACTTGGAAAAATTTCGACTATCCAGCCATATATGATAGGAAGAGGGACTTAGAAAATTTTCTAATTATCAATTATATTAATTATTTAATTATTCATTTATTTAATTATTTAATTATTAATTGATTAATTAATTATTTATTATTATTACGCGGGGTGTACTCGCGAATTTCTGAATCATCCAAGGGGTAGAGATTTTCTAATTATTAATTATATTAATTATTTATTTATTTATTTATTTATTTAATTATTTAATTTTTTAATTTTTTAATAATTAATTAATTAATTATTTATTATTATTACGCGGGTGTACTCGCGAATTTCTGAATCACCCACGGGGTAGAGATTTCTCTTGACGGGGGGGGGGAAGGGCGGGGGGTACTCGCGAGTTTCAAAATCGGGGTCTGGCGAGAGAAAAGACATGGAACATGTCAAAAACAAGACTGAGTCGCTGTGCGTCTCAGTATCCGTGTCTCTTGCGTTTTGTTTTTCTTTTTTTGAGTCTACAACCCCCCTCCATTTCTTTTCTAAGCCTTTTTTTTTCTCCGGAAATTATTGTCCTTTTTGTCACTCGAAGATATTTCAAATACAACATTTGAAACATTTTGGAATACAAACTAAACGGATTTTCTGACAAACCCGTCAAAAATATTGACATTACTGACGATATTTACGAGTATAATTTGAACTATAACCCTCCACACGAACTTTTTGTAATCATTTTTTTTTTCTTTTCTTTTTTTTTCGTCTTTCAATTTAAATTTACTACTTTGTATTAATCATCAAAAACCTCAAATTAATAGTATACTAGTGGGTTTATTTTCAATTAAAGGAATCAATAATATGATGTTTGTCTTCATAGCATCGAAATGGCATAATCGAAATATAAACAGCCTTCTCATTCTCACGATACACGCAATTATATTCACGCGAGCTGTATTATTATCAATAAAATTTGCTAGGAAAAAATAAAACCTCAAGAGACAGAGAATGTATATCTTAATGAAAAACTTTCTGAAATTTAGAACGTCACAACACATTTTTCCGGTGAGAACTGCTTTTTTTTTTTTTTTTTTTTCATGATTGCATAGGGGCTCTTGAGCCCAGCCCCAAAAAAGTTCTCACCGGAAAAATGTGTTGTGACGTCACTCAAGTAATACATACATTCTCTGTTACTCGAGATTTTATTTTTGCATAGCAATTTCCAAATTTCAGGAAGTTTTTCATTAAGATAGGTACACATTCTCTATCTCTTGAGGTTTTATTTTTTCCTGGCAAATTTTATTTTTCGTACAGTCTTTGTCAGAAGTGACCGAGATAGTCTTCGAACATCAATATTGATGATAAGATAATGTATATCGTTTGATCAATACTACACGTATTACATATTATTCTGTGCCACCTATGATTTTATTTTTGCATAGCATTTTTCAAATTTCTGTATACAGTCTTTAATGAAGTTTCTTCTCGATACTTCCTTAATTGTAATACCTACCGCACGTACAAATATTAAGTCTCTGAGATTCCAGCTAGATCAGAGTGGAACAAAGATGCAGATTTCTTGGTTTCCAGATCTTGACATAGAAAAAATCGAGATCTTTTGAGGTCTACATCTTGGTAGGAAAAGAAGCTCCAGATCTTTTGACAAAAAATTAAAAAATAAATTTCCGTCATATAACAGCTGTCAATTAATTAGAAAAAAAATCAAGAGACCCGGATACTGAGGCGCACGGCGACTCAGTCTTGTTTCTTCATCAACTTATTGCATACCTATTATGATTTCTTGTGAATGTTTTATTCTTTCACACCATATAGGGGTAGTAACCTACTTTGGTTTTAATTTCTATTACTTTAACTCGACACCTTTACCCGTGTTCATTATTCAGTATGAGCGCCTTTCAGTTTCATCATTAAAAATGTTAAGAATTGGTTCCTCACGAACCTAAGTCGAGCAAAATGAAATAAGAAAAACTTTTTGGATTGCTCATGAGGTAGGCTACCGGCACCTAAACGCAAAGAGCAAGACTTAAATTTGGAAGTGTGAGTGGTGCGAAATAGTGTGAATTGTACGTATATCATCATGAAACAAAAATGCAACGTGGAAATTTTTCTCATCCTCGTTTTGAACAGACTTCACGGTTTATTTTTTCTGTATGTTATTTCAAGATTGATAAGGATGCGTGGCTAGAATCTGAACATATTACCTATCCGCGCAGTTGGATACCCTCCGCGACCACATTGCATTTAAACCTTCCCTTTACATACTACAGTAAAACCTCGTTAACTCGAGCCTTGATAACTCGAAATCCTCGTTAACTCGAAGAAATTTTTATTCCCTTGAAGTCTCCATAAGACCTAATATTTTATACTCTACATCTCGAATGCACTTCCAACGCGATACTCTATAACTCGAATTAAAATCTCTCGGGAAAAGGTACCATATACGCAAATTGGTACGTATTTGGCTAATTTCAGGTTTTGACTTGTCACTTCACATAACATGATTCATCATGAAATACACAATGTAAGTTTGTAGGCCTATATGAAAGTGTATCTTTACTGAAGCTGTGTCGTGTAATGAACGTTGAATGATGAGTCTTAAAAGAAAGTGTAATAGCCTCACAATTGAGGAGAAGAAACTTGTGTTGGAAGCCGTGGATCGTGGGGACAAGAGGAAAAAAGATGTGGCTGCTCAATTCAAAATTCCAGGAAGTACTCTGTCTACAATTTTGAAAGATCGAGACAAAATCCTGAACACTCCATCAAACGCTAAGAAGGTCAAAAGATTTCGCCAAGCTGAGCACCCTGAACTGGAAAAATGTCTATTCACTTGGTTTGTCCAGTGCCGTGAAAAGCGGGTGCCCATATCGGGTCCAGTTTTGCAAAAGAAAGCTGAACAGTTTGCGAGGAAGATGAACATACCAATCGACAATTTTGCAGCAAGTAACGGATGGCTCGTGAATTTTAAAAAAAGGTATGATTTACATTTCAAATCTATGTGTGGGGAATCTGACGAAGAAAAAAAAATAATAATAAAATCGATATCTCAAATTTTTCTGCATTTATCTCGAACTTCCTTAACTCGAAAACTCGATATCTCGAACAAAAAGGTCATTCCCTTCAGCTTCGAGTTAACGAGGTTTTACTGTATAATATTCATAGCATCAAGGCCGAATAACAGGCTATAGTGTGACACACAGATGAATGGTTTACACTTTGCGCATACTACATTGTGCTGTGAGCCTGTGACATCACATTCTAGCTACCCGGCTCGCATTATCGTAGGGTACGTAGGTACCTATCACTTGATGATGAATCACGTGTACAAGACACTGCAGGTTTGTAATATCAACAATGCAATGTAACGATGTAGGCCGTGCACGGTGCTGTGCAAGAACTATCAAGTTTGCTATCTACGCTCGATGATGGTAAGTTGATTTTTCTCGGGTAGAATACCTCCAACTTGAATCATTTTCGTTTTTTGTGTAACATGCCATGTGATTGTCCTTTCGAGCTACGAGTTTTATTTTGAACGAACTTTCTAGATATCAGTTCTTCATTTACATTGCCGGCTTCTATGAGACTGTGATTTCCAGTAAGTACCTGACTACCTGCAGGCTATAAAATTGTATAGAATTAAGGTAAATAATATTATGAAGATTAGTTTATTTATACGTAGCACCCAGAGAATTATGTCAACGGGAGTGTGAGTTGATTCATATTCGAAAAATTCAAGATAATCATCTACTACATTTTAATCAAATCGCTGCGATTTGTATCTGTTCCGCGCTCTTTGGTGAATTTCAATGTTTTGACGTCGCTAAACTAGCCAGTACTCTAGTAAAATCTAACGCAATCTGTTGGGCTGTAGACAAGTGTATTCTCACAGGCGTGTATGAATTTTTGTTCGTTCTCTTGCAATAGGAATGACTTTTTAGTACCTATTATTATTCAATTTCTGAGGTATACAATTACTACCAGCAGTTTGCCCGAATAATGACAACAAAGCCACAAGACTGCCCGATGACAATACTCTTTCCCGAGAATATCCAGAATTTTCTAGTCAATCAATTTTCTCTCGAATAAAGTGCATTTCAAAACAATGATGAAGAGGACGTACGATTTAAAGTAGAAATGTCTTATCATTTTTATAACTTTCGAAACACGCGACTTTAAAGTCATCCAGAAAGAGGAGTCGCACAGTGGTCAAAATTTCATCTGGAGCCCGCGTCGTAATTCAAAAAATTCAATGTCAAAAAAAGGGTTATTTTCCTAGAGAAGTTTTCAGGAGCATCTTCCACCTTGCGAGTCGTATGTTTTGTAAAACATGCGCTGAAGAGATAGATTGCCCCGTGCATTGCTTCTGTAAATTTGTTTGTCTTATATTGTCCTATGGCTTGAGAGGCATTCAAAATGCACCCTTTTCTTGTAAATGATGTGTAAACCGTAGATTGAAAATGTAGACCTATTTT
Source organism: Aspidiotus rigidus (assembly GCA_035079385.1). Lineage (NCBI taxonomy): Eukaryota > Metazoa > Arthropoda > Insecta > Hemiptera > Diaspididae > Aspidiotus > Aspidiotus rigidus. The sequence continues at coordinate 2,332,854 of JAVHKY010000044.1, read as the reverse complement.
AGACTGCTTGAGGCGCGTTTTTTATTTACAAGTAAAAGATACACTTTGAATACTTCTTAATCTACCTACCATAAGATTAAGACAACAGAATTTATCGGAGCATTGTAGAATAAAATCTTGATACTGATATTGACAGTGATGAAATGTATTACCAACCATAGATCATACCTAGAAGTAAATTAGTTTTTATCCTAAGATGTAAAGTTCTAGATTAGTGCAGAAAAATACATGTACAGTGTAGTTGATAAGAGAAACCGTTAGACTAAGGACTGCAGGTATGCGCATCTTGAAAGTAAACAAACCAAAGTTGGAGGATGCATACTTCATTAAAAATTTTTTGTTCGACAAAGGACTGGAATTAATTGCATCTGAATGCATTTTTCACGCTGAAAACGATGCCGTTTTTCATTTTTCGATTGGAGTTCGCATTCTCTTGTAATGTTACCATTTGCAATGGTTTGTATGCAAGAAAAGTAAAGTAGACCACTGCAAATATTATTATCACGGGAGGATGCGAACTCCAATCGAAAAATGAAAAACGGCATCGTTTTCAGCGTGAAAAATGCATTCTGATGCAATTAATTCCAGTCCTTTGTCGAACAAAAAATTTTTAATAAAGTATGCGTCCTCCAACTTTGGTTTGTTTACATTTAAGATGCGCATACTTGCAGTCCTTAGTTTGACAGTTCTAGCAAAAGTTAGTTCTAGTATAAGCCGGTAAGTAGTTGAGTAGTCGTTCAGTCCTCTTTGTTTACCTGACGCCGCTGACTGATCAGTGACTGGTTTAGGTCGATAGTTCATGATATTCAGCGATAGAATTGCAGAATTTTGTGATAGTACCATGCAATGGCGCTTACCATGGCCGTCTCTAGTATCAGGCCGGAATATTAAAGCTGGCAATGTTGCGATGATGAAAAATATGGAGCCGAGTTTTCCTCAGGTTCTTATAGAAAAACCTTCGGAAAAACATGTTAATCATTGATTTGCGAACAGTATTTGATTCCGCGGGGAAAAAGTTCATAAATATATGGAAAGAGTAAACAATTCTCGATTTTGATTCTCCATTTTTTGAACTTGGTCTCGTTGAGATCGATCAACTACGAAGCAAGTTAGTAACGTTTTGAAATAAAAAATCAGACAGAGGGCAAAGCGCGGCACATGTACCGCGCTTTGCCCTCTGTCTGACTTTTTACTTTAAAACGTTTATAAATCGCCTTCACAAGACCAAGCTCAAAATATCGAAGTTTAAATGATATTCTCTGCATTTTTTTCGAAAACTTCACCACATTTGTGTAGAATCAAGTTTTCCAATGTCCTTCCATAAGATACTATACAAATTTCAGCCCCGTCCAATGTTGTCAATTTTTAAATATTCCAGCCTCATACTAGAGACGGCCATGGTGTTTATATAGAACATTATTATTGACTCCCATAAGAATACACAGGGAACAGTTCGATCATTTGTCAAAATTCAGAACTAAGAAATAAATAAGGAATTGAACGTTGAGAATGAGGATGTGGGATTCTCCTAGTACTTGAAAATGTATTTTTGTTTCAAATTTATATAAAGCATTGTTATAAACATGGGTCAGTGTTGCAAAACCTCAGAAAGTATATTTTAGTACACTGCAACAACAAACAAACCACATTATAACGCATACCAGATACAAACGGAAGGGGAAGGGAATGCAAGTTTGCGCTGCTATGCAATGCAATATTGAAAAATATGAATACTCGTCATTGACGCTGCCAAATCAATTTCTTCCGCGCATATTTCATGAAACATATGTTAGTTTTGAACTCGCAAGGTATTTGTAAAAGCTACTCTAGAATTATAAACCCATTAGAGAGCAGTTAGATTATGTTGGAACAATGAAGAAACAAATTGCGTTTATAAGTTGAATTCATTGAAGACAAAGTATATGGGGAGAGTGAATTACTTTTGGATGAAGTATAATGGACTGAGTTATTGTGGCGTCACAACTATTGATAAAAGATCGATTTTGTCCATTTGACATTTTGCTCCCATAAGAAATACATGTGGATGATGTGGAGCAGAAATCATCTTGTTACCAATTAAATATAAAAAATGATACGGTCAAGAGATTTTTTTCGAATAGCGAGAAGTTGATAAATTTAAAATATAAACTTTTCTGTAAATTTTAACATCTCATATTATTAAATGGACACCATGGTCATCTTTGCTCCGCATGTATTTCTTATGGGGAGCAAAATACCAAGTGGACATATTTTGAGCTGCACACTCACACCTATGCATCTTGCACTCACATTCATGTTGCGTTATCACAAATAACACAGTCCATTTTAATGGAATGATGCAGGAAAACAAGTCATACCAACAAAACGACCGTTTGCAGCGTGGGGTCAAAACGTGCGCAGAAAGTAACACCACACAGGATCCGCTCATATTTTTGCTCCATCCCGTCATCTCCCTCTCTCTCCCCATCTCATTGTCGCTCTTGACTCTTTCATGTATAACTCTCACTCCCTCTTTTTTTCTGGACTTGTCGGGATTTGAGCCGCAGACTCCTGGTTTTGCGTTGCAAAAGTATGCAGGCTATCACTACGCCGTTGTAGCTGGTCAATGATTTAGTGTTGAACTTTGCAGTGAGCATTGTGATACTTTCAATCAAAAAGATAGAAAATAGAGTACTAAGTACAAGTAACTGCATAAGAGAAATATGTTGAGTTGTGGAAAAATTGAATTGGAAATGAAGATGCAAGAAAAGAATTTGAATAAAAGGAATGAAAAAAATGAAGACTAATTGAACGAAAAAAAAGAAATAAGAACTCAAAACCATTGACTATACATGTACCAGACAGATACTGGCATTGTTGAAAAAGTAAACAGTTTGTTGGATACTACCACAAGATTGCATTCCGTGTAAAGATGTAGAACACCGTTTCTGTTGAATGAATCGCGCACGTTTTTAGCGCCGGTTCAAATAGTCAATTATAAAACTTCAAACCAAGGTACGTAATAGAGGTATGGACACGAGTGTATCTTTGCTGCACAAACTGTTGTCCCTCAATAATTATGTTGTTATTTCATAAGAAATTCCCAGATTGCGTAGTGTACTTTGTTCAAAATATAAACGTTTCGGGTTCAACACAGAGTCTTACGGGAAATTAGCGATTTTCAAAAAAAGACCTAGATTGAAACAAACGTAGCGAGATTTTGATGCGCTGCAACAAACCTGTGAACAAGATTTTGGTGCTGTGTCCATACCTCTATTACACTACTGAACAAATTTCAACTTTTTTGAATGAACATGAACTATCTAAGGAGTTTCTGAAAGTATTTTTCACGCTGAACACTATGCCGTTGAACGTTTTTCGCTATCACATCGGAGTTCCGAGTAATTCGCGTTTGAAAATTAAAAAATCGCCAAAAACTGTACCTGTGTAACACGATATCATATCAAAAACAGAATAATGCGGTATGTTCCACAGCACGAAAATGTAGTTTGAACCTTACTCTATAACATATTTAAGATCAAGAATAATCGCACAATTCTTCGAGCAGTTATGAAGAATATTGTACAAGATTATTTTCACCTTCAAATGCGGGGAAACACGCGATTCTGCGTCGCGACGCGAGGACGTACATTGCCCCGCGTTCAAAGCTGAAAATAGTCTTGTACAAATATCGTTCATATCAGCTTGAAGAATTGAGCGATTATTCTAAATCGTAAATATGTTGTATAGCAAGGTTCAAAGTACATTTTTATGTGGTTGAACATACCTCAGTATTCTGTGCATTTTAGAAGTACAGTTTTCGGCAATTTTTGAAGTTTCAAACGCGAATTACTCAAGACTTCAATGTGATAGCGAAAAACAGTCAACGGCATAGTGTTCAGCGTGAAAAATACTTTTAGAAACTTCTTAGATAGTTCATGTTCATAACATGCTGTTCAGTAGTGTTATGTACCATGTTTCAAACGTAAAAATATGAAGCGCAAAAAGTATTGAAGATATCTGTACAATAATGACTACTTTGAATAATCTAGAAAAATGATTGAAGATAATTGTTGAAGAGAATTGTATTAGGATTTATTAGGAACACAGTCACGAGGCAAAGCAACCCGATAATACATCGTCATCATGGAGGTCATTTACTAACACACTTATACAGGGCCCGTTTTTGTTAAAGAACTTGTCTTCTGTGCACCATATTCATACTGAAAGTCACAGATTATATTCCAGGATTTAGATACGTATCAGACTCGCCAAAAACTCTGTGAGTAGTGAAAGCACGCGAGAGCGGTGCTGAGTACACCGCGTTCATTACACGTCTTATGGAAACTATATTTTTGTTTCTCAAAATTTCTAAATACACTTTGCTTTCGACTAAGGATGTTACTAAAAAATTTGCCTAAAAATTTCAGCGTAAAAGAATCAATTTTCATTCACTTATTTAAGGTCAAAGTTGTACAGTGTCTTATGGGAATTTCATTGTTTTGTCAACTCTTTGCCAACTCTGATAAGCGACCAATCATCAAAATTTAACACGCGTCAAATGGCCAGTACAATATCTAGGTTCTTTTATTTTATATCTTTGCCTGAAGTGGAAGTTGTTTGACTCGTTACACAATGTTGAAAGCTAAATGTTGAGCAACATTATCCTGGTAGATGCGCGTACGGTGACCTTCTTCGTACTTTCTACAGGAAATATGGGATGTAGTACAAATTTTTTGTTCTATCTCAAAAACTGTACATTTTAAAGAAAAAAGTAAGAGAACAAAATTCATTTGTGTTGTAATTTCCCAACAAATGGGATCAATTTTGTAATTTTGTTCTCAACAATTCTGAAATCACCAGCATCAGGTAAGAAATTTAAAGACAAACAACTGTAGCTTTTATTCATCCATTTGTAAATGGGCTACGGAAAGGAGACTAGTCCTTTTTGCGCTCCGATATCAGCAAACCTGATCCCGTAAAGACTAGTCTCCTTTCCGTAGCCCAGGTCACAGTTTAACGACGCATCAAGGTCATTGCTTATTAGCGTCGACAAAAAAGAGACACATTCTTAGAAAAAAGGAAAAGAAAAATTGGATGCCATTGCAGGACTGCAATGGCAGCGGGCCCGAGCCCCCTAGAGCCTGAAGTTTTTCCAAGTCCTGAAAATCATGTCGTGACAACTTGAAAGCCGTCGTCTTTCCAAGTCCCCCTCCTATCATATATAGCTCGGAGGTAGGAATGTTTCCTAGTCCCCCTCCTATCATATGTAGCTCGGAGGTAGGAATTTTTCTAAGTCCCCCTCCCCTCTCCGTGACGTCATCAACCTCGCTCGCGCTCGCGGACGAAAATTTCCTGGAAGTACTCCCAACAAAAGGGTAGCGGGTTCCCCGCTAAAAGAAAAAAGGAACAGTATTAGAAAGAGGAAGAAGTACCAAGATTACAAAACACTTGAGAGGTTTGTAGCTTGCAGGTATTGGAGCATCTTGTGTACGACCGTTACATCGTCTGTAAGGGTTCCAACAATATTTTAGTCACTTGACCCACAGATACACTCGCGATCATGGTTACGTTTCGGGCAATGATTGAGAATATGTCCGCTCGTTAACGTGTTGGTACTGTTGCAGTGGTCGCAGAGTAAATAGGTTTCGCCTCGGAGAAGTGGGCCGTGTGTAATAACTCAGTGTCCGATTCGGATTCTTGCCAAAATGATTTCAACACGACGTTTCGGGTGTGTGGATGTTTTCCATTCCTCAATAATAGGTTTTAGCAGTCGTAACTTATTTCCTGTTGTGGATTCGCAGATGGCCTGATATGCGTTTCGTACTTGTGACAGGATGTGAGGGAAGAAAAAGGACAGAGGAAGATTATCGAGACTAGTAGGGATATCTATATTATAGGCTTCTGCGTGACGTTTGCATTGTTCACCTAGAGGGAGAGGATTGGAGTAATGGAAAGGGGAGAAGAAGGAGAAATAGTGGTTAATGTGTGCGGGTTGAGAGAGAATTTTTGCGTAGTATTTAAGTTGTAGGGAGTGTCAACGGAAATGGAGAGGGAGAATTGCTGTCTCAGCGTGTAGGCTGATCAATGGACTTGTACGCAGAGCACCAGTGCTGTTTGTAGAGCCAAGTTTTGGACTACATCCACCTTTTTGAGAACGCTGTCTTTTGCCGAGGCGTAAACAGTACATCCGTAGTCGAGAAGAGATCTGATGTGTGTGGTGTAGAAGCGTAGGATGATTTTTCGGTCTGATCCCCAGTTTTTTCCGATTAGTGCCTTCAGAAGGTTCATCCTTTTCAAACGGCCGCTGCTTCAATAATGTGATGTGGGGTGACCAGGTGAGTCTGGTCTCGAGTGTTAGCCCAAGGAATTTTGCCGTGGATACAGTGGGTATTGGTGCATTGCAAATGTCCAATTTGACTGGTTGAGTGTTGTGATGCTGGGATTGATCGGTGGATGGAAATTCGACCAAGGAACTTTCGAAAGCACGGAGTTTAGCGAAAATCGCGAAGTGTTTCATGTTGGACTGACCGAAAGATTTATCAACTCAATTTGTACAATTTACTAAAATACGCGGGCAATAGATTCGCGGTAAACTTTATGACTCAAATTTCTAAGTTAACACTAAAACTATATGGTTCGCGGTAAGTAAAAAAGGTGTGTTCTCTCTAGTGGAGGTGAAAAGGAATATATACTGTTAATTCTAACGGTATGCGGTATGGTACAGTGGGGATAATTTAGGGAATGTCTAAATTACAATACTTGAAATTTGCAATTGAAGCAAAGATGACAATTATTCGGTACAGTTAACGGTGAATTATATAGTTTTTTGTGGTCCTGGAGGATATGGGGTTTCCGTTATGTACACTTGGTACATATTTCGGAAAACAATTTTATGTACAATTGCAGTTTTCTTTTTAGACTAAACATCCGTTAATTATCGTGAAAAATATTCAGGTATATGTGATTGATTCTTATAACGGTAAACAATGTATCTACAAATTATTCGTATGTCATTTTCGTAGTCTGAACATCCGCGATATTTCGCGGTTTCGCGGAGTGAATTACCGTTAATCGATTTAACTTGCAGAGGCGAGTTAGCTATTCCAAATATTATGTTACGAATTTCCTTATTTTTTGACCGACTTGTGGCGCTCGACAGAGTCGTGCGTCACAAGTGTTCTTTCTTCAACGTGTGAACGTAATTTGCTGGGTTTTCGAGGCTGAAAAGCTGAGGCTGTGTTCAGCACTCCAAGCGACCAAGTTTTCTATTCCTTGTTGGAGTTTATGTTGAAGAGTCTGTAAGTGTGGACCTCTTGTATAGACAGCTAAGTCACCTGTATTTAGGGAGTACTTCAAGGTGTCTTTGAAGCAGTTTCGGATGTCATTATCGCTAAGATGAACAGGAGTGGGCTCAGTACCGATCCTTGTGGAGTGCCGTTCCTTCTTTTTTTCATGAAAATGCACCGTTTCTGAGATAACGCGCAAAATTTGAACTTTGCCTTATGATTCCTATAAAGTATGAAGAAGTTTTCCCAAGTGCAACACGGTCTGCGGCGTTACACATAACTTACTAGTCAAACAACTTCCTCTTTCTATATGACTTTAATCATATTTACCGTTAACGCAGTATACAAGACAGGCTTTGTAAGTAACCGCGCCTATCTTGTGATTTACTATACTATTATGAACACACCAACAATTTGGCTTGATTTCCACAGATTTAATTTCAATTTTTTTTGTGTGTGTGTTTATTTGATAGTTTTCCTCAAAATGGATTTAATGAAGCGGGTGAGTACTTGTAAGCTTTAATATTATTCAAGTTTCTGTTGTTGACCACTGTAAGTTGTTAGTCATGTATGTAATAAACCCAATGAATCTTCCGTCTGATTGATTGATACAATTAGGTATATGATTTTCACATAGCCCCCAATCTGCCTCTCACAATTCCGCTCTCACGTTCTGTCTGTCTGTCTTCTTCCTCTCCTTTTACAGACACGTTGCTATCTTAGTTTCAGGTTTGTGCCTTACTTTCTCTATTGTACATATTTTTCTTGTTCATTCAGATAAATGCTCTTGAGGCTAGGGTTTTAACCCTTGACCACAACTGCTCTAATATGGAGCGATTATGTGAGAACTATGAAAAGAAGATCAAAATATTGGAGCTTGAGGTACAGCAGTGCAAGTGTATTTTTCAAAACACTTTGTGCTTCCATATTACCATCATTCTGAAAAATTATATTCTCTAGTTACAGTTCATTAAAAAAGATGTTACTATTCAGTTTGATTCACTTGAAAAAGAACGGAATGATCAACTTCTGAACAAAGTTTTAATAAAAGTTGGTCAATTATTGGATGGGAAGACAATAAATAAACTCATCAGAGAACAGCCGATCAAAGTTGACAAAAATATTTCTGGTAGGTAGTTCTTGGTTATCTAATACAAGATTGACCCATACAGCTAGGCACAAGCTCGAAGTTTTGTAGAAAAACATCACCTGATACGTTCCCTTTGGAGATATTGAACCAGCTTATAGTTGTACCTATTGATGAGATTCAAGCTGTACAAGTTGCAGGATAAGGTGTGAGTCTGAAACCTGAAACTATAATTTCTTGAGCCTTAAGCTTTGAGTTGAACAATAATTTCTTATATACTTCAAGTACCTCAGCCTCAAGTCTACCTCATGACTTGTCATAACTTTACTCGCCAAAAAAGTTATTAAAATACAAGCAATAAATTTGAACTGCAAAAAAAAAAATAATAATAATAATAATGATAATAATAATAAAAAAAAGTCATAATCAATAAGTACCTAATACTGTAGATCAGCGATAATCAAAGATGATAGAGGTGGGTATGAACTCAAGTATTATAGAACATAATAATAAATAATCTACAAAAGTCCAAGAAGTTCCAAATCCAAAAACTATCTAATTTTGGTATTAAACGTCCAATTGAAGTTGAATTCACCTATGTATCATCAACATTTTTTTTAAGCATTACAACTTGGATTTTCAAGGTCTACAAGGATGTTCGAAAAATAAAACAGCAAAGGTTTCTAATGAATATGCAAGTAACTGATTTTATTCCAATTGATGCAACTCTGTAGTTTCTTCAACTTTGAGTACCTAGTAGATTTTTATGTGACTGGTCAACTTTTTTGCTTGTGATTAATTCTATTATTTACAGCAGCTGCCTCATCAAAACTGGATTTCCCTGCTTAGTAGATTATTCCTCATGTCTTGTTACAGAAATCTCTCAAACAATGGAAGGCGAAATGGTTGCTGACAACCTTGAAGACAATAATTTGCTAGTCAGTTCACGTGTAACTCACAAAAATGATGCTAATTCCAATGAGGCGTCTCACTTCCAATACGGTGAAATGCAAAGTGAAGTACTTGTTGACAGTCTTGAGGTTAAAATTATGAGACCAGTTGGACTCTTGGAAACTGATTTGTGTGAATTCAATAATTTGAGACCCGAAGTCTCTGAAATTAATGCTTGTGATACAACTAAAAGTGATTCAGAGTTTAATGTAAGTCCATGCAAGGAAATAAGTGGACAATCATCCCACTCGACCTGTAATGTAGAAAAGATGAATCTTAGGAAGCGTCAATCATCACAGTACAAGATCTTAGCAAAACAAAAATGCGAGAATTTGAAAGAGAAGTTTAAATGTCATCATTGTAAAAAAGAATTTCAAAAACGTGACTTCATTTTACACATCCAATCACATGGAACTGAGTTGTATTCAAACGCGCAGTATGTTTGCAAATTATGTGGGAAACAATATTTAAGAATGGATGGTTTGCAGAGGCATAAGAAAATGAACCACAAAGTACATCAGAATAGATAATTCACCCATATTTGTGATATAAGGAGATTTTGGAGAATAGAAGCAATATTTTTATGTTTTCAGCTTGAAGTCATTGAAACTAATACCCTTTCAAATTATGAGTTCGTTTATGCAGGTTTTAAAAAGTACAGTATTCAACTTACAAGCATCTAGAAAGACACAATGTGGAGGTGAGCAAGTAAAGGAGATAATTTCAAATTTGACGTCAGTAAATTCACAAAGACGACTACTAAATTCTTGTCAGTTATAAAAAATCAAGTGATCGTGAAGAATGGAATACTTTACCGGTAAAACTTGAAGACTTGTTTTTGTATGTACATATTTATTTCTAGAGGCCTTCCTCTGAGTAGGTACTGAGAAATGATAAGCTTATAAATTGCTTACATAACTTTTCTGTTTGTTGAAGAAGGTACTGTTGCATTGGTGTAGGAATTATGATAATTTTTGTTTTTCTTTCGTATCTACATTTTTTCCTCTTTATTATCATTACAGATATGCATATACCTTATGAAGTTTTGAAATTGTCGGAAGGGGGGAACTAATCTTCTTTTGAAGTATGTTTTTGTTTTAGAATTGCATTATACAATCCTATCTTATTCTGAAGCCATTTATATATTTTGCAATACATAAATATTAAGACAAAAAATTGTAAAAGCAAAAGTGTAAAGTCAACTTGTAAGTTACAAGTAAGCGTCCAAGCAATTTAATTTGCGTAATTTCACCATAATTTTTCACTTGTATTATGGAGTTTTGAAATTATAGAAATATTTCATTGCAAGAAATTTGATTTAATTCACATTTTGTTTGTTTTGGTCAACCTTTACCTTCAAAAATACTAATTTTCCCTTATGTAACTTGATATCTTCTCAATAAAAAGTTTCATTTGATTCAAAGTTGTAAAACAAAATGAAAGCTGTTATAAGCAACTGAATAGTTAAAATTTTCATTTTATCATTAAATTCCTGGAGAGTAAACTGAAAGAGCAAAAAGGGAACTGGGAATAAATTTGTTTAAATGAGATAATTTGGTAAATGTCTTGTAAATAAATTGGCAAATATTGAACAAGATACAAAATTTTACTTTGATACTTTTTTGTGATACTGTTGCAGTGCAAATGAACTACAAACCTCGCTGCAGGAGTGTATTTAAGAGAGAATTTTGACTTCATTCAACTTTTGATCTTGTATTTTAGAACTTGGTCCTTTCTTTTGATGAGGGAGGAGGGGTATCGGGTGGAACAGAAATATGTTACCAGTTAAATGGGAGATTGCGCTAAATCTGTTCTAACGTAAAAACGCGAAACGTTAGGTATATACTTCAAATCGACAAAATGTGTATCTCAATTTCATCTTCAATTTGCCCCCCTAGTCAACTTTTTACTTCTTTTTTTTTTGAGCCAAGTTGTGGACCAAAATGTGCCAAAAATTTACCAATTTGCCAAGATTCCCGAAGTAAGAAATTGAAAATTCCATCACTTTTCAACTTTGTAGGGTTATTCAGATTTTTTTTCGGAATCAGCGTTAAATTTCACTTTTAAATAAAGTAAAATATGGAAATTTAACCGATTTTTAATTATTGAGAATTTTGGAAACTGATCAATTTTGAGCACATTTTGATCCACAACTTGGCTGAAAAATTTAATAGAAAGTTGAGTAGGGGTGCAAACTCAGGATAAAATTGAGATACATACAAATTTTGTAGATTTGAAGTATACATCTAACGTTTCGTGTTTTTGTGCTGGAGTTAGTACAAACTTCCATCTAACTAGTAACATCTTTTTGGTCCACCCGGTATACCCAAGTCTTTCCCTGTGGATCCGACTTGAAGCTCTGCCGTACAAAGTTATCCAAATCGACAATCAGGCAAACTCTATCTTTCAGACATTGGTGCAAGTGTGTGAATTGTAAACCACAAACTGAGAGATACAGGGTTTTAGTAGTATGTGACCTTGAACTTGTGCTTCAAAACAAAAAATTCACGTTACCCTCACTTTGTTGACGATAAGGAAGACTTCAACTTACTCTAAAAAAACTCACGCTGTCGCGTGAGTAGTACACGACTTTTCTTCTCATAACCGAAAACGTATAAAGTTTCAAATCTCGAGCTATATATGATAGGAGGGAGACAGAAAAATTTCGACTCTCGAGCTATATATGATAGGGGGGGGGGGGGAATTAGAAAACTTTCGGTTCTTGAGCTGTATATGATTGGAATTTTTCCAAGTCCCCCTTCTATCATATACAGCTCGAGAGTCAAAATTTTTCCAAGTCTCCTTCTTATCATGTATAGCACGAGATTCGAGAAAAATTTAGACTCTCAAACTATATTATACTAGGCTCATAGTAGGTCTAGGCCTTCTTTATACTAGCTTTATCTAGGTCTAGGCTTGCTTGAATTCTCAATACCAAATCCCGTAGGACTCATACAACAGGTTCCCTGCGTTCATTGTTTTTCTTACAGGCTTTGTATTTAGATGTTGGTGTACTTATCCAAATGAAGTTGCGTGATATTTGACTGAAGTTCAGTTGATTGTTATCAAAGTTGGTAAAAGGGTACCAGAACCCGTTTCTTGTATTATTATAAGGAGCACTCGCAGCTATTTGTGAGCAGCTACTCGAAAAATATTATAATGAAAAATTTTTTTTAAAAATGAAAATTTCTCGAGAATTACTCATCCAATTCTCAAAAAAATTGCAGGTGCACATCTTCAAATATTATAATACAACATGGCCAAGTTACAAAAAATCCATGGAGTAGTTTCGGGGGAGTTCCACAAACAAAAAAATCATAAACCGGAAATTTTTTATGCTAGTTGTGATCTAGGACCTCTAAAACGTCGAGAAAGTTTATTGCCTCCTCCCCCAATTCACCTTGCTACAGATGTAATACCTCACTTTTCTAGCTAGAAAAGTCGGTAAAAGTGAACAAGCCACACTATCCTTGAATCTTACAGTTAGCCAAATTGCACATTAGTAGTTTGATTCTCTCTTCAAAATAAGTATGAAGTATGGCCTATTTTCCGATTTTCTTCTCGTAATTTTAATGTAATTAGAGTGGAACGAGCCTACAGGCATACATTACCATAATGTCAGAAAGACACCTCTCTCAAAAATCCCCAAGTTTAAGGATTCAACTGAAATGAAAAACGCAGTATGTTACCTATTCCAATCAAGATTTGAAGAACGGGGAAACCTTTGAAAAACAAGAAAAAATTTCAAGGTTTTTCTTTTTTTGCTTATAGTAACAGTAGTATGTAAGTGAAATGTGTACCACTCTCAATTGTCAAAAAAATGCGATACAATGTCATAAGACTTAGTTTTTCGACTAACCGTATGATGCAATCAATTTAACCTAAGGTTGCAATCTTCTTCAGGAATATTCTTTGTATCATCCATACTTCATACAAAGGCATTATAGTCTCAAATATTCGGAGATTTGTCAAAAGGTATTCTAATTAAGTTTTTCATCACGCATTAGTACGTCATTACGTCTGCACGTCTATTAGCCAAAAATGCTTCTAATTACGTAAAGGATGTGGAATGTTGCGACAGACGCCCGAGGCGGACTGCGGCGACGAGAGAGAGACAGATGACGTTTATTTTCTGCCTGTCACTTGTCTGACGTTGACGCGTTGATGGCGATCAGTTGAAAATTCATCGTCGGTTATCAAATGTGTACATGTTTCGACAAAAATTTACTCCGCATCTATACGTAATCTGTTCGCGTTATCAGTTATCGTTATTTTTAAAATTAGGTAGGTAAGATCATTAGTATCATTGCTCAAGGAGAGCGACAATATTGAGTGCTGTGCGTATTTTTACTTTATACTTTTCGAAATAACATGTAACTTATTCAATAGGTACCCACCTCATTATTAATTTGTGAAAAACGTTATTTATATATCTAGATTAAATACTTTCGCGATGAATTGTGTATAATCAACGATTAGAGAGAAGTAGGGATATTAAATAGCATAACATGCATGAAGTGATTAGCCTAGCTTTGTTCATCAGTGAACTTTGAAGGTGATAATATTTCAGTGTCGCGCGGTCTTGCTCAGTTTATTTAAAATTATTAGAAATTGGTAAAATTTCGTTTTGATCAACTTTCAAGTTTGGTATTGCTCTCCACGGCGGAAATATTATTTCGAATCGTGTATGCTCGTTCTCTGTTTTCATTATGGCTATGTTCAGACACGTGACTCACGTTATTTTTGATATGGACGGCTTACTTCTAGGTGAGTCAAAATGATAATTGAGCAGCTTAATTTGAATCGAATAGGAAATATTATTTTCACCATTTTTCCTCAGATACTGAATCAATAAACGCCCAAACTTACAGAGCAGTACTGCAGAAATATGGAGTGGACTATACCAATGAGCTGAGATTCAAAGTGATGGGCATGACAGCCACGGATACTTACCAGACATTCATCGAGGATTGTAAATTACCCGTTTCGCTGGCGGATTTTTCTGTTGAAGTGCAAAAGAACTATCTTGAACGAGCAAACGCCGCTCGATTACTTCCAGGTACCGAGTAGTCATATAAAACATTCAAATAATTAGGACTACCTATCTAAAAATCGGACTTGATACTCCGTTGCTACACTGATCAAACTGAAATGAAAAACAAAAACAAAAAAAGACTTGTGAGAGAAAAAGTAAAAATTAATCTACCTAACCATAAAATTCAAGTTTCTGCTATCTCGACGACGTTGTTTGAAAATTTTTAGAGACGTCAATAGGTAGGGGTTTCTTCTCTGAGAAAGTTGGAAGCAAAGATACCTAATGAGAGTCGGGTGGAAATTGATTGTATATGGTATAAACACTGAAACATACTCTGCCACCTACAATTTTACAAAAGATATAATTATGTATATCAAAGTCGTATTTGTTAGAGTATCAATATTGTATTTACGTATCAGCTCCCGTCCTTTTCTGTTAGTTTATTTTTTCATGACTTACCGGTATAGTCTAAACCGTATCCACGAGTTTTGGCACTTAGTGTCATTGTTACTTTTGAATTTGAAGAAATCTTGAGAGCTATCAATTGTGATATCATCATGGCTTCTGTAACAAATATGTTAGCAACAGTTTGAATTTCAAATCCGTCAATTTTTCTCGAAAAATGGAAGTTCTGAGTTCCTTTATTTTACATGACTTGTAATTAATGTCGACTGTCGATATTGACTTCATTTTTAGAGAAAAAAGAAATTATGTTGTCCGATATTATTTATCTAAAAATGGAGTGTGTGGGTGTGTGTGTGTGTTATTTTTATGTTGTCAAATTTTTCATGCTCAAAGCAAAAAAGTTCGTGAATCTTTCTTTGGTCTGCAGATTAACAAATTCTCCACTGTACAAGTGCACGTTTCTTTGTCTTGCTAGAATAGATCCATAATTTTGAATAATATGAGTAATGACTACATTACTTTTTAGATTCTATTGTAATTTATACCTAAATTTTTCTTCAGGTGTTGAGAAATTGATAACCCACTTGAAGAAACACAATATTCCTATGGCGGTTGCTACAAGTAGTTCCAATACATCTTTCCAATTCAAATCAAAGAATTTCAGGCATGTGTTTGATTTGTTTGATCATGTCACCTGCGGAGGTTCAGATCCCGAAGTGAAAAAGGGGAAGCCCGCCCCGGACATCTTTTTAGTCGCCGCTTCTAGATTTTCAACAAAACCTCAACCCAATGAGGTAATTATAAAGTTACTTTTTACAAGATAATATTGTGTCCCAATCTCTTGGGGGTAAACGAGCTCTATTTACTACATATACATTATTTATATGTCCTATCTTTTTTATTTAGTATACGTAAATTCGGGATTTCAAAACAATATTTGCTGTAGCAAGTTAGCAAACAGGGATTGTTTCAACATAAAGATGAAACGAAAAACTATGATTTTAAAAATTTTATAAGAATATGAATGAATTCAATGAAAAAGCTCAACATGAAAAGTTTATGGGTCGAACTATAGGGTTTAATGTATCTACCTATTTAGATTGGTTGCTAGAAGTTTCCTGTCTTGTGTTCTGGTCTAATTTATATAGATATGCTATGGACACTTATTTCTGTACAATTTCAGTGTTTAGTATTTGAAGATGCTCCTAATGGTGTTCAAGGAGCTATAGATGCAGGAATGCAAGTGGTGATGGTTCCAGATCCTATTGTTCCCGTTGAAAAGAGAAAACTGGCCACAAAAGTACTTTCTTCACTTCTTGAATTCAAACCAGAAGAATTTGGTTTACCTCAATTTGAAAGCTGAAGGTCTGAAATTCTTGAGGGTTTGTCAATATGCTATCTCTCGTACATTTGAGTAATGCCAGGCTGTAATTTTACACAATTGTTAGTATAAATATTTAAGCAAATACAAATATTGATGATACATATTAAAAATAGTAAGCCACATTTATCTTCCTTACTGGAAGAGCCTATGTGGAAAGTGTATAATTTTCCTCAGAGTAAGGCAATCTTGTCTTGAGTCTGTCAGTTATACAGAGGTTTACAAAGGTGTATCTGAGGAAGTATACTTGGAGAAAATTTTAGGCATCAGTTGGAGATGATTGAATTTTTGTGAAAAATAAGGTCGCTAAGAACCAAAAAATATTTTCAAATTCAGCAATGGATTAGTCAAATAGTTACAATAATAGTTTGAATAATTTGTTGTAATTCATGTTAATTAAACGATGCTATTGGCTGCCGTCTGCTTACATCAGATGAACTAATGTAATGTAAAAGAGAGAGAGGGAGGGAGAGAGAGAGAGAAAAGATTATATTGCAGAGCATTTATAATGCAAGAGTATAATGCAGGTACAGAAAACAATGTTGTTTTGAGAATCATCATCCAAAAATAATGGATTGTGATAAAAATAACTTGATATTAAAAAAATTCATGAATTGTGAAATTGTGTTATTTTTGGGTTGGATTTATCGACACATTAAAAAATATGATTTGCGCAGTAACAAAGGAAACATTAGAAGACAGCGTCAGAGCAGTAGAAAATGAATAAATTGAACAGTAAACTGGCTACAGCAATTTCGCATAAAATGAGCAGTAAAGTGATTACTTAGGCACAATAATACAATGATTCACACAATGAATGATGTATATCACCGGATTTTGACATATTTGCTTATCAGTCGGTTGCATCTTCTAAACACCCACGTATTCTAATACCTTATTCCTGCTCTTGTACAATTTTCTAAATAATTATCCTGCGAGTTGTATTATAAATTATTGTTGAATTTTTGACTATGCTTCAAGGAAGTTTCATTTGCGATTTTAGTGATAGTGAATCAGACGGGGAAAAAGTTCACAAATTTTTATTGAAGAGAAGGAGAGGCTGCAATCGAACGTGGATAAAAGTCGCGGAGTTTCAGACAACATCGGAGGCTGAGAATGCTGTGAATGTACAAAGTGTACGGAAAAGTGTTGCACCAATGTCTGTAGTGATGGGCAGAATGTTGAATACAGGTATGGGGCAGTACAGAACGAATGAGTGCCCTGTTCGTTCATATTATTTGCTCTATCACAGCGGCCGTAAAATAGTTTCCTTGTTTGAAACTGGCTCTGAGCACGCCAACCACGCCAGTATTCCGTCGCGCAGTCCAACGCCTAACTTTGTCCAAGAAGCGTTTAATGAAGAAATTTGGAAACCAAACGCCATCCTAGCTGCCATGAGAAAGGAAAAAATTGTTGAACCTTCAAAATCAAAATTAAAATCATTTTTTTTAAATGTAAAGCTCAATTTTAAAAATTTTTTTACCGCTTGTTTTTCAAAAGTTGATGTTCTTTGTTACCGCTGATATAGATTTTTTAACAGCTCAATATTTTTTTTAGTTTTATATGCGCTATTTATTGTTTCCATAGATCTGAATGCTGTTAATTGTTCTTTTTAATGCTCATTCACCATGTAGAATCATCATTCTATTTTACTGTGATAATACTCCTTTTTAATACGTATGCCTATATATTTACCCCCTTATTTTTAATTCTCTAATTTTGAACAAAACCAATTTCAGTAGTTTTCTGAGCATAATTCTTCAAGTATATACTTGTTGTTCAACTGAAATATCAGATGAAAAAACAGCAGAAATAGCTAACTTTATTGGAGAGATTTTTCAATGAATTTTCCATTAACTGATTGTACTACCCATCTTATAAATTACTGATTTGAATAATTTGAAGCGGGTGGCCGTACTGTACGTTTTTTGGATTTAACTGTCTCTTCAAGACAACTGTATCTCTGAACGTTTTCTGAAAATCAATTTTTTTTTTTTTTTTTTTTTTTTGCCAATAAAAGATCAAAATTTGCAAAGTTATTTGAATTATGTTTTTTTCTTTTCCGTTCTTGGGAGTTTTATAGCAATTTTTGGCAATGAAATTAGTCTGTCACCCCCGTGGAATAGATTGTCAGATTGAAGAATCAAAAAGTGACTGCAGTGCCAGAAGAGAGAAGACTGATAGGTATATGTAAGATTCCGTCACCCGGCAGAGAGGTTTGACAGGCGTAGTTATTTTATGTAGTAGGACGGTTGATGTTCTTCCAAGCTACAACATGTTGTTAGCCCACAATTGGAACTGTGAACGTTTTGTTGATTCAGTGTTTATCACTGCAATCTCAGAAGTATTGTTGTATTTCGTGAGCTGTACCACAGTACAGTCTTACAAATCAACAAAAAGCAGTTTTCGAAATATGACGGAACATCGAGTACGGATTAATGCCCTGCTGGTTATACAAGGCAAATTGACCTGCCAATGATAAGAGGCGCCCGCCGGTTTTAAGGGAAACTTTTTACCCGCCGGTTTTCAGGGGATCCAGCCAGATCTTTGAATTTTGGTAGTCGATGACTCCCTTCCTAAAAGGGGGGGGGGGGGGCGTAAGAATCCGTCATGCCGCAATCTCGGTAACTGCGCTACTCGCAGAGAGGTTTGACAGGTGTAGTTATATTAGGTAGTAGGACGGTTGATGGTATCTTCCAAGCTACAACATGTCGTTAGCACACAATCGGAACTGTGAACTTTTTGTTGATTCAGTGTTCATCACTGCAATCTCAGAAGTATTGTTGTATTTCGTGAGCTGTACCCTGGTACAGTCTTACATATATACCAGAACATATTAGACAGATAATTCCTTTTCTCGCTCTCTTAAATAGGCCTGCTGCAAATTTTATAGTGAAAAATAAAAAGGACATACTACCTATATTTGAAGTCCACGCAGAAAAAAACTTGATCATTCAAAAATGGGAAGCTAATCGGTATATTCTTCCACCACATTTGTGACCCCAACTACAGAAACCCGGCTTAATGTTCAATTACAATCAGGAGAAAAGGAATCTTCCTTCCTCTGTAAAAGATCCTTTTCTTCTGATCAATATTCAAAGCTAAGCCAGGTTTCTGTAGACGGGGTTTCATTTCTTGTCAGTGTTTACATTTTTTCAATCCTTTTCTGTGGCGCTCTCTACAGGCTGGTTTATTCAAGTATAAACATTGACGACAAAATAATTCGGACTGGGCATATTGTAGGTGCGCCATCGTCGTTTGAAGAAATATTGATAAGCGGAGTAATATCCAACACAAAATAATAGGTATTTACCAATAAAGGTGAAGTATGCGCTGCTATGCGGAATTTTTGCAAAGTTTGCGCTCAAAGGTGATAATGATTAAATAATGTATTTGTGATGCGCTCTGGGATTCGCATGATGACACAACTGTAGGTGCGCTAGAGTCGTGGCCGAAAAGGGGATTCGGCAAAAATTGTCATAAACCTGTATAAAACTAAAACGGGCTGTATCTTTGTCAATATTGAAAAATACAAAGAAGTAGTAAGAGCATTTTTTTATTATTTTCATTCACAGAATAACCTAAAAGAAGAAAAAATTAAGATTTCAACAATTTTCTGTAACATCCCCTTTTCAGGCAGCTTCTAAAAATGGCCACCACAGTTTTCATAGAGGGCGCCTACTTTGTATCCTCATGCAAATAAGGTATACAAAGTCGGATGGTGAAAGCCTCCTTGTAAAACTGGCTTTTCCCGTAAGGTTTATTTTACCCGAAAAAGTTGTTTATAATGTTTGATTCACAGAGGTCAATGATGACAGTCTCAAGCGTACACAATCATATTATTCTGGTATAAGACAGGCCTAACTTGACGGCCATTTTTACACGGGGACCTTCTACCATCCGACTTTGTATACCTTATCCCAGAGCGCATCACATTTTCTTTTTGCTCTTCTTTCTCATAAAATTCAAATGGAAAGCCGTCTAAAAAAGTTTTGAAATTGTTAGAGTAGTAGACTTGGCTCCAGTTTTTGTATATCACATTTTTGAAATTGATTGATCAATTAAGTAATGAGGAACTTTTGAAAATCATTCCTGAGTTATTTATATGGGACTATTACACACATCACCTTTGAGCGTAGCCTGGAAAGTGGCGCTCCTAGGAGAGCCCCTACAGGCAAATCATGGTATAAGAAGGATGATTTTCAACTTTTCTTCAAATCACTGATCGCGGTTAACTGCAGTTGATTGATATTTGTTCGTTGAACAAATATCAATTAAATGCTCAATAACCGGTTAATCGAATGTTTGTAAAAAAACACCAAATATATCGGTTAAGGGTATGCTCTACCTTCAATGAAATGGTAACTTGGGAACACCTCTCAGGAGTCTAATATTGCACAGAATGCAATGAAACTTTGGAGATTTATTGTTCAAGATTACAGAAATACCGCTAATTGGTTCTGAGCGTGTAATATTTGTAAATTACTTTGTACAATTTAAAAGATTCACACTTGTAAACTAATTAGCGGTATTCCAAGTATAACCGTGAACAATAAATCTCCAAAGTTTCATCGCATTCTGTGCAATATTAGACTCCTGAGAGGTATTCCAAGTTACCATTTCATCAAAGGTAGAGCATACCCTTAAAACCAATAACCCGGTACTCATTTTTTCAAATCAGTTATCCGGTACTTCAATTTTTAAGAAACCGATCAACCGGTTACACAAAAATACCGTTTTTAGGGTCGGCGCCGGCGCAGGTGCTAGCCGACCATAATATTGTAATCACTTTTTAGGGTCGGCGCGTGTTGCGGAGCCGACAGTATTGTAATCACTTTTTTCTTCTTTGGTCTCAGTTAAGACGTTGACGTCACAGCATGGTGGTCCACAACGCAGTAAGTTGTGGGTACTTTTAACGGTACTGTGTCATGACCCATGACGTGTATTCGGACTCGACGGCGGAGTGGCTGATATCTAGCGGTCATTTCTTGTAATACACAAAACATACACCACTACAAACACAGGCACTGGAGGTACTTTATCAACGTTAGGATAAAATACACACGTGTTAACGGAAGAAACGTTTTCAGTTTGTCACCATTTTACCAGAACTTCATTTACGAAGCAAATGAAAACAAAAATACGTAATTTTGAACCATCGTATTAATATCTAGGGAACACTTTTCCAATAAATTGAATTATAATTGAGTGAGAGCTCATTGAAAAATTTCCCATTTGAAAATATACGGAACGAGAATTGTATCCTAACATTGATAACAAGGTGTGGTAAGAGAGGAAGCCGCGATGCTAGCGCGCGTTCGCTCTGTCGAGTCCAAATCTTGTTGGGTTTATTTCTTTGTGCGTTATTGCGTTAAAGCGTTTTGCGTTTCAATCATATTTGATGTTCATTGTTTTGTCGTCGTTGATTCTGATGGCGTAATTTTCTGCCGAGAAGAATTTTGTAGTCTATATCTTGTTTTGTGTGGTTTCTTGTGTCTTTTGTGTTCGCATTGATCAGCGTATTAATAAATTTGATTTTAGGTAATGTTCAAATTATAAATTTATTTTCCCTTAATAAATACAAATGAAACGAGATTTTTTACAATGCAATGGGAAACTGAAATGAATAATGGCGAATAAAAACGTAGGGAACAGAATGATTTAAAAATCAGTCATGGATTGCAAATGCGGTATCCGGGCTTTGTGGTCCACAATTCAATTTTGAATTTTAACTTACCTATACTTAGTTCTAAGTACTTTGAAGTTGACTTCAAAGGTAGTACCTATAATAATTACATCGTTGAGTTTTGAGCAGACAAATGAAGTTAGTAGTAGTATTAATTAATCAAGGATTTCAATTCTACATGATGTTATTATTTGTTTTACTTATTATTCTTATCTCATGATAAAAATGACAATTGTTGGAAGGGTGTAAATATTAGCGTTGTTTGTAGGTACTCGACAGTGGTTACTTCAGGTTATTGCTTATTAATAGACTGAATTGTCGTGACGTCACAAACTCCACATAGCTTACCCTACAACCACACTGCACGCTGTTATTTTTAGCCTATTTTACCGACGTGGTTTGTAAACAAAAAACTGCCCCATAAGAAATAGGCCTACACAGGAACATACGTACGTTCAAATTTGAAAACCAGAAAGAAATAAAGAACCGCAGGTACATTTTAGAACTTCCTACTTCTGAATATAAACACGTAATTGCTTATTTATTTCTGGTTTTTCAATTTGAATGTATGATCGAAACTTTCCAGTGTATTTCTTATGAGAATGGATAATGTGATAGAACCAAGAACAATACAATCGATCACATTGAAGGGTTTTTGAAGTGTGTTTGCGCGTTGTTGGTAGGGAGTTTACAATGACTGACGTCACGATAATTCGTCTATTGTTGAGTGTTAGCTTTTACAATTAGAATCAAAAGGATATGATGTGAATTCTTGAAAAGGCTGTTCAAACAACAATATGAATGAAATTGAATACAAATGAAAGGGAATGTCTTACAACAAGGATGGGAATATGAAATGAAAATATGAAATGAATAATTATAAATAAAAAAAGTAGGAAATAGGATGATCAAAAATTGATTGTGAATGTGATATCCTAGCTTTGTAATCCTCAATTCAATTTTAATTTGTACTTAGTCCTACTTTCTAGTTGAGTTTTAGCACGTCAAGAGGATTTTATCATTTTCATTTTCATGCACCTTGTGTCGATCTCAATGGATATTTTTCTTATCAGAAATAACTCAGTCATTCGCCGACCCTCGTAACACCCCGCTCCCCTGGGTGCTTGTTTCTTCTTCTTTCTTCCGGTAAGTTCAGTCGCTCACGTCATGGTCGTCCACAACGCAGTAAGTGTTGTGGGTATTTTTGTTTAGATTATGTATGAGTGGCCTATCTTGTTTCTTCTTCTCCTTGGGGTCAGTTAAGACGCTGACGTCACGGTCGAGCAAATCAATAGCTGTGTGATCTTGTGTCTTTAACTCTTTGCGTGTTGTTAAGTAGTCTGAATGGAACAATAATATACTTAGTATAGGTAGCATCCAAGGTGTTTGAAAAGAAGTGTGCTCAGATTGATTGTAAACAAAACGCAACCCGCATGCACATTTAAAAATACATGGGACGCGGAACCGGGTGACGTCGGTTCTGATTTTACATTGTTTTAAATGGAGATCAGCTGATGTAGCGCCTTGTTGTTTACATTGAGCTGAGCACACCTCTTTTCAAACACCTTGGGTAGCGTCATTATTATTATCAATTATCATCCAACTTCGAACGGTCCCAAATGGAAAAGATAACTTTGATGAGCTCAAATCGCAAGTTTATTTCATTTTAATAATTATCAGGTAACCACAGAAGGAACGAAACGTCTTAATTACAATATGGAAAATAGAATGAGAGTTATGAAATATGAATTTTTGAAATTAGTCTAAACAATGTGAATGGTGAAGCGGTGGGTAGAGCAAAATATAAAATGAATGATCGTTGAATATCCTGGTCATAAAATCGGTATCTAATTACATTAGGGCTTTTGACCGTTATTTTTTTTTTTCCGGTTAAATCTCAAATAACTCTCAGAAAGTTTCATTTGAAACGGATTATCGGTCATAACGGTCAAACGGTCAAAACGTTGGCCAAATAATGGTTATAACTGTTATGACCGAAAAATTTCGGTCACACAAAGAAAATGAAAAGTTGAAAGAAGTTAGGTAGTAGTGTAGTACAACATTATTTTTTCGATGTTGTGATCAGCTGCACATTTGATAAATTGTTTACACGTTTCTTGACCATTGAACTCTCATTACATTGAGGAGATTTGATTTGAAGATTGATACAGCAATTGCCCTAAGATTTGCTGTAGATCTCAGTCTCAGGCAAAAGAATCTGTGGAAGTGGAAGAGAATTTGAACAAACAAAAATTAGAAAGCGCACCATAGAATAAATCAATAAAGAAAAATTGTTGAAAATTTTGATGCAATAGTCAACACAGTTTAATCTTGTTGAAACTCGAAGTTGAAACACATTTTTTTCTTTGTCCTCGAAGTCGAACATACACACTGAGCCAACGATGAGCTAATGAGGCGATAACATGAGACAGAAGGGTCGTACTTTGTCACAAACCAATCAGTCAGCAAAACAAGGATCTTTTGTCCAACTTGTTGTATGTAGGTGAAGCTTTCTCGCTGATTGGTTTGTGCCTAACTAAGGCTCTTTCTTGTTGTTATCTGAATGCAAACGGCAAACGGCAACAAGCCAACAGCTACAAACTTACAAAGTCAAAACTGAATCTGCTGAAAAGTATGTCTTGGACGGCTGGGCCGAACCTCAGGTTGAATTGCTGAATCGAAGCTTTCTCTCCTTATTGCGAGTTTGACAGTTATTATTTCGGTCAGGATAACTGTTATGACCGTTTGAGAGTTATAAAATATCGGTTATAACTGTTATGAACTATCGATCATTCTTTGAAACGGTTACCGGTCAATCGGTCAAGATCGATACTTTTTTTTTCAGTCACGGTTATAACAGTTAAATAACAGTTAAATTCAAAGCCCTAAATTACATACAATGATTCTAGTCTCTAATCTGAGTTTGTAGTTCTATCGGATAGAACTTGAATATCTAATTGGAAAGTATGAGGTATGAACAGTTTGGATGAATAATTATCGAAATTTTATTATTTCAGCTTGCAGTGTAAGGCACATTTAGTTTCTAGTACCGGTTCTTACGCCTGAGTTAGAAGCCAGATGTATCATCGAAATCAATATTTTGCAATACAAAGACATATTGGAATCGAATTATTTTGTTTTGACGGAATGTGAATATCCTTATATTAGCGAAAAAAAGGAGCTTGCTGGAAATACTTCTATGACTTGGTTTGATACACTGCATAGGCTAATATGATTGACAGATAGATAGACAAAAGCTGAACGTAATTCACAAAGTTTCTTCTATCAATTAATTGTTGGGCGTTTGTTTCCTCCACAAAATGAGTTTGTACTCAAGTGGAGGTTGGTTAGTGTGTTCTATAAAATAATTATGATTACTTGAATTTTTTTTTTGAAGATTTAATCTTTGGTTTTTTGCATCCTGCCTCCGGCGCGTCACACAGCAGAATAAGATCTGCAATCACATATTTTGGGAACATTTAATTCTGGCTTTCGAGTTTTGCGAGTTTTGACGTTTTAACTTTCGAGTTTTGAATGTTTTGATCTTTAAATGTGATCTGCGATGAGAAAACGATGCTCATTACCCATTGGCGCAGGAACACCATTTCTCATTGATTGGACATCTAATCAGAGAGAAACGGTGTTCCTATCAGTGAGCAATGAGATCCTTTTCTCATCGCAGGTCATGAATTTTGTTTACGGTTGCTCATTGCTGGCCAGTGCTAATAGCCTAAAACTAGCCAATCAATGATTAGCTAAAGGATAATTATGGCTAATTGAAATCTCATTGGCTAGCTAATGGCTAGCTCATTAGCCTTTCAAAAATCGGCTAAAACTAAAGCTAACGATAAGCTAAGCTAGAGCATGGCCGTCTCTAGTATCAGGCCGGAATATTAAATATGGCAACGTAGCGGTGACGAAAAATAGGGGGCCGAGTTTTATACAGACTCTTATGGAAAAATCTTCGAAAAACACGTTAATCATTGATTTGCGAACAGTATTTGATTCCGCGGGGAAAAAGTTCATAAATATGTGGAAAGAGTGAACAATTCTCGATTTTTTGAACTAGGTCTTGTTAAGATCAATCAACTACAACGCGAGTTATTCGCGTCATAGATGATCAATCTTAACAAGACCAAGCTGAAAATATCGAAAAACGTTGGCTCTTCAAATGACGTTCTCTGCATTTTTTTCAAAAACTTGTGTAAAATCAAGTTTTCCAATGTTCTCCCATAAGATACTATACAAATTTCAGCCCCGTGCAACGTTGTCGAGTTTTGAATATTCCGGCAAGGGCCTGATACTAGAGACGGCCATGGCTAGAGTGCCAGACAGTATTGTCTCAACTCTCAATAGCCAGTGCGGCCTGTCGACTATTCCCACGGAAGGTCGTGCCGAGCAGACGACTAGGTCGATAGAAACTATTAATTCCGAGGAGAAATCCGACAAGCACAAGAGCGCGAGAGCGCAGCCGATAGAGTGGCTTACGGGCTGCGCCGCTTACTTACTTAGATGACCGTTTTTCCGCGCGAAGTTCGAACAAGTACAAACACATCACATACCAAATAAAAGTCCTTTATTGTAAAAAAGGGAAAAAATGTAAACCTAAATAAGATTTAATTTTCTTCTTTCTC
Source organism: Aspidiotus rigidus (assembly GCA_035079385.1). Taxonomy (NCBI): domain Eukaryota; kingdom Metazoa; phylum Arthropoda; class Insecta; order Hemiptera; family Diaspididae; genus Aspidiotus; species Aspidiotus rigidus. The sequence goes on along the minus strand of JAVHKY010000044.1, from coordinate 2,306,407 downwards.
TCTGGAAGACTTTTCCTTCTTCTCATCTTTGTTCTTCTTATCTAACGGCAGAAAAAATAGAATTCTACCGTTAGTCCTTAGGAGTTTGGTAGGATTAGGAGGAAAAATATTATTAGGCCTAAAGAGGGTGCGAAGTAACTTCGCGACCCGTGTACAGAACTCATTGTGAGCGAACAAGCGACGAGTTGATCTCAAAGAGGGTTTAAATGCGTCTGACCCAATGACCCACTCATAAAGTAGAATGAGTTTTATACATGAGACTGACCAACGATCAATCCAGTAAGAGGCAAACCTAGAGAATGCCCTGCCTAAGGACAATCTGTCGGTTACCGGCTTAGAGTTACAGCAGAAATTCTTCCAAAGGAGAAATAAAATTCTCCAAATGCGTAAAATGGTAGATAATCTGAAGAGAATATCGATAGATAATCGCGATAGTAATATAGTAAAGGCTACACTAACCTCATTATTCTCCTCGGCCATAATCACAGAGAGAGCACAACACAAGTAAGGTTGAATGCGAAAATTTTATATCTTATTACACAAAATGAACAATAAGTGCGTAAATGCAAATGCAAATTTATGAACGTATCAATGCAGATTTGTGAACGTATGAGGAAAATGCGCAGTTATGCATGAGTAATAATTGTCCAACCGGTGCCGCTGCTGCCGGCCTATTCGCGGATAAAGGTCCCGCTAAGAGTGCTACTTGTTCTGCGAAACAAGTGATCCAGGTGTTCTCCACCATAAGACGACGTACTAAAATGAAATCGTAATTCCACCGTTTCAAATTGCTTTTCATGAAAAATGCAGAGAACAAAACTTGTTGCGCTTTTAATTTTCTTTCAGATGAATGTAATTTTAGATTTTTTGAATAACTTTTTTCATATCACTTTTTTTGCAAGCTTCCTCAAGTTGCCGTCATGGTAAATCTAGAGGGCGCCTCCGTTGCCTTTATTCGCGAATACCAGCACGTAAAGGTGATGACGTGAGGCGCGGGTCTGCGGCAGCGTCGGGAAGACACGGACACGGTGCCGTGGAATTTTCGACACGGCCACTATGTAAATAAAAATGATATCAGTGACTGATGAATGATGAACCTGAGTTTGTAAAATCTTATCATTATTTTTTCTGGTCTATCTTCCGCTCAATCTTAAGTCTCAATTTAATAATATAGATTCTAACGAAATCATCAATCTCCTTGTCGACAATTGTCGAAAATCAGCAACAAGGGACCCGCATCATCTGTAAGTTTACTTCCCATTTGGATTTTTATGAGCATTCTTGAGTATAATTGTATTTCCTGTTCTTTAGACGTAATTTTGCGTCGTCTCTATTAAGTGACCAAATGTAATCTGCGAACTCTGGTTTCTATTATTACGTTTCTACGGTCTTTATTACTGAATACCCTCACAGCAAGTACACGAAATGATCAAAGAGGATGATTCATCTTCATTGTTGGATTACGAACCCGTAGTATTCAAGGGAGGCACGTTGAGTTTGTCAACAGAGGACGATGACGCGGATGAAAACACCAGTTTTCTTAATAATAGAGCACCACCCAGTGAGTATCTTCTGAGGGGTGCATTCTTATAAATTGTGAAACTCTCGTTTTCGACTTCATGTTTCAGAATCTTCTTCGTTGGTTACCTCCTATTTTGAGCAAAATCCGAAGTCTTACTTCTGTTATCGAGACGAATTGGTGACTCAAACATTGACAGAGATAAAAGATTTTCTTATGGAGGAAGATCCTAATGATATTCAAGGCGTTTGGTTACTAACCGAGTCAGTTACTAAAATACAAGAATATCTTTTTCGTTTAGCTCGTGTTCATGAATTTTCTCTCAACAGAATTAGCTTTTGGGATAATGAACGAGAACGTGTAGTAGCGATAACGAAGAATTACTTGATTGTAATTAAATACGACTTCATCGCGTTAAAAATTCTCAATCACTACAAAGTTCCTTTACAGAATATTGATACAGTCATCGTCGGTGACTTCGTGTATCCATCTGGCTCGTTAGCACCGTGAGTACTTTAGCTTCGCATCTTTAAAAATGATGTTCTCATGCAAAAATGACCCTAAATAACGCTAATAATTTTTCTATGACAGTCAAATAGATGGCATAGCATCTGGCGTTATGCACCTGCTAAAAAGTTATGCTCTGAAAGCGACTAACAATAGTTTGACGTACTTTAACAACAACCAGCAGTATTTACAACAACAAAATGTTAACGAAAACTTCAATTTCAAGTTTTTCAAGGCAAGGTACTCGTAATCGCTTGATGTTTTTTAGATGATGTTCGCAGAGAGCATTACGACACCAGATTTCTTATTCTCTTATGGAGACACAAATTTTTATCTCGGAAAATTTTGCTTTTCATTCATTTCGTGCGTGGCTTGTTACATTCTAATTTTTTTACTTTTGCACGATAAATTTACTTTTTGTCAGCTCAGACTTGAATAATCATTCAATTAACTTTTTTTTTTCCTTAATCGCAGTGCTTTTTCGACCATCCCGTTCAGTATTGCTCGTTCATAAGTCCATAATTGGTAATTTTAGCCGTGTTGCTCTGACACGTAAATCTTGAGTTTATTGCCTACAAGAGTTTGAATTGTTAAAGCGATTGAAATCGTGTCACTCGTTTCCAGACCATTATTCTATACAATATGAGTTAAAGCTTCTCTGATCCGTAGAAATATCTATTGTTAGAATTTCAAGGGCATTCATTTCTATTAGATTAATGAAATTTATATTTTTCACTCAGAAAAAAATAGGAAAAAAAAAGGAAGGAAAATTAGTATCATTGGATTCTAAAAATACCCAGTCCGATTCTGATCTAATTTCAATATTATAGTCTTCTTCATTCTTGATGTTTTTATGATATTCAGATCGCGTAACGGGACAGGTATCAGAGCTATGTGGAATAAAGGAGAGCCAGTCAAATTCAGTACGAAATGGAATCCGTTTGCCAGTGACATTCCTTGGGCTACATTCACTTCGCATCCGCTTTTATGGCATAAGAGTGCGTACTCAGAAACGTTTATAAGTTTTTCTTTATCCATTACAGAACAGCAAAATCAAAATAAATGAAGATTTTGCCCGCACTCAAAGAAATATTCATTTCCAGGATTGTGGGCAAAGCCTTTATATTTATTTTCTGTTTTTGCTGTAATATGATCCTTGCAAGAATACAAATATGTGTATTTCGGATTTTGTCTATCATAGAAGTTGTTTTTATAGCTTTTCTTATGATGGTTACTGAAACGAAAGCGCACATTGTTTCAATCTTAATATCTGTGGTGTTTGCAAGTTATTTCTACTCTTCGGAGTATCCCTCCTTTAATACCGATAATCGTAATTTGGAAAATCAGATTAACTCGAGTTTTCAAAATGTTACTCGAAGACAATGGTTGGATGTGTTTTTTAAGTAGAGCAAGATTTGACGAAAAGGGAATCTCAAAATATATAAAGGAAACTGTCTTTTTGAAAATAATATAAAGAATTTTTCCGTGAATTTTTTAGAAACTCGTGATAGAATTTTACAAGAAAGACTCTGTGTATTTTATTAGAAATATATTTTCCCTTCTTACTTCGCGTTCATTTTCGTCTACTTCCTTGATTTTTAAAGGGAAATGTGTGAGTTCAGGAACCAACTTTCGTATCTAATACCTATGCTTTTAGGAAGAAATATTTTAATAAGTAGTGAACTCAGGACGGGTGAGATATAAAAAAAACGAAAACGAAAATAGATGGAAATGAACTCATGGTTACGTTTTGTTTATCCGAATAATTATTCAAATCGAGCTATTTGAGCATGAAAACTCACCTGGTTTTGAAGAGAAAAGCAACACAACTGATGATGGGATAACACCCGAAAGTACTCTTGTATAAGCAACTATTAAAGTAGATTTGTACAATTGAAAAACCCTTTTTCAGTACAATTTCAGTCCAAAATGCGAATTAAAGTTGAAAGAAAGAATAGGCAAATCTGAGGTTGAATGATAGGAAAGGCTTCTTAATAATGCAGTCTTCTGTTCCATGAGTGCGTGATGTCGTAAACTATGTTTTCACTACATCTGTACCTCTCTTCCCTTCGTATTCTTACAATTGTTTCAAGCTACAGGAATTATTCGTGAACTTTTGCATTATAAAAATGTTTTGAAGAATAATGCAGAAAATTTATGAACCCGTCGTTCTTGAAATTGTTTATCGTTTTTGAATAAAAAAGTTTGTACCCTCATCGTGGTGATCGTTCGTGAACTAAGATCTACTTCTGTAATTCCTTATCAATGTTGTCTGTATGTATAGGTTTTCCAGATGGCGAAGAACGAATGCGTATTTACGACGTGGATTATTTTATATCTCGTTTCATAAAAGCTGTTCAACAAACCCCTCGCGCTAATCTATGTCACATCCAACATAAACCTATATTACTACAAAATTATTTCGGCTTGCTATCCATAATTCATAATCGCAATGGTCTTGGATTTTTCAAAGTCAGAGGAAAATTTAGTTTCTAATGATTGTTTTATCATAATGCTTGAAGTTACCCCTAGAAGGAAATTTCGTTTTTTTTGTTTTTTTTTTTTTCGTTAGAATAGCTTGTATACATTATATCAATGAAACTTGTCACAGTTAAGTATTACTACTAAGTTGAGTATTGCTACCATTCCTTATCTGAATAATCGATCTCTAATTAAATTTGAGAAGTGTTCTTTTGTACAATAAAAAGCGAATTTATGCGTGTGTATTTCATTGTTCAATCAGTTTTTCACAGTTCCGATTTTTCGAAAAATGATAGACCTTCTCGCTCTCTTGATGTACAAAACGTTCAGGAAGAAGAAAACTATGTATTTTCATTGATTTATTTAAAAAAAAAAAAAAAAAAGGAAGGAAGGAAGGAAAATAAATAAACAAACACGAAGAGAACCTACGGACTAAAAAAACAACCTACATAACTCGGAGTCCTCCATCTATTCGGATAACAGTACCGTTCAGGAAAGGATTTTCGATTATATGCTGAACGAGACTCGAATATTCGTCTGGATTCCCAAGTCTTTGAGGACATAACGTCAGTCTTGAAAAAAATATACGAACTTTTTCCGGCAATATCGATAGTAAAGGAGTGTCGAACAGACCCGGAGCTATACAAACGACACGAATACCAGCGGATCCAAAATCTCGCGCTAGTGGCAAAGTCATACCTGCAATCGCCGCTTTACTAGTAGCGTAAGCAACTTGGCCTTCTTGCCCATCGTAGGCGGCAAAACTAGAAGTGTTGATGATCAATCCTCTTTGATTGTTATCGTCCAAATTATTTTCATGTAAGTAAGGTGCTGCTAGCCTACAAAGATTGAATGTACCAATTGTGTTTACTTTCAAAATTCGCTCGAAATCGTCCATCGCGTGAGCTCTCTTCGCGTTGAAATTGTAGGTTTTGTACGCAACTGAGACACCGGCACAATTTACGACAACGTTCAATTTACCGAAAGTCTCTTTTGTCGTGACCAGGGCGTTTTCGACATCTTTTTCTTTGTAAACGTCAACTGGTACGAATTTCACGGCGTCTTCACCAAACTCGGTGGCAACTTCAGCTCCTTTCGAGCCCGGCAAATCACACAATACAACTTTGTTACCTTCATTTACCAATCTCTTAACGGTGGCTTTTCCCAAACCGGAAGCTCCGCCGGTGACCAGAGCGACTAAATCTTTACAAAGCATTTAGACACGAATTGAATGTAAGAATCGATAGACTATTAAATGACAAAGTTTCAGAGATTCATTATCAATCACAAGCAGAAGATTCTGATGAAAGAAGTACAAAGAATTGAAAATCCTCACGTGAAAGAATCTGAATGTTGATAAAATGATTACAACTTCTTTTTTGGTATGCAGGCTCATGCCGCGATAGCACGTGTGCAAGTCCAGAGAAAAACTGCCGTACAAAGTTGAATTGACGTATATGCAGATAATGAATACGAGGAAAAGAGGTTATGGGTGTACTTGATATAGCCTCTTTTTCTCGTATTCGTTATTTGCATATACGTCAATTCAACATTGTACGGCAGAAAAGGTCTTATTCCAAGCTGCGGTTCTCACAGTAGTGCTTATACACTCTCACATCAGTCACACCACGGCACACGGCCATGGTCACACACTAACTTCTCAGTATCATTCTTTAGTTCTCACTGTTCTCAGTCTAAAACTGGCGATGTCATAATAATATCTTGGTAATATTTACTTATTGGTAGTGGCATTATTGTTATGTCTCCAGCTGGTCGCTAGTAAACAATATTTTGGAAATGGAATGGAGAACGAGAAATATTTGGAGGAATGCGTGAAATTTAATTTAGGAAGTTATATCTGTATGGTTCTGATTATGTTTCAATCCCTTTACTCATAATTCCCAACGAATATCGCTAAATATGTAGTAATTAATAATCTGCATATTGTTTCGAATTTTTTAAACTGAGTAAGTTCTTTGAACAATTATTTGTATGCTGCTAGCTCATCACCAATATGTCAATAACGATAGAAGAATCATTGTTTTCATGTTTTCGATGAATTATGATGTACTTTTTTCGTAATTGTTTTTCAGAAATCGAGATGGAAACAGACGATGTCGAATCAGGTTCTTCGGGATCTATGTCCACCTTGAACAGTTTATTCTCCTTTACTAGCCCCGCTGTTAAAAAGTTATTGGGATGGAAACAAGGTGACGAAGAAGAGAAATGGGCAGAAAAGGCTGTAGAATCGTTGGTTAAAAAACTGAAGAAGAATAAAAGTGCCTATGAGGAACTAGTCAGAGCTCTGAGTTTCCCCGGTCAGCCGAGTAAGTGCGTAACGATCCCGCGAAGTTTGGATGGAAGATTACAGGTATAAATACGTGAATTGTTATTCCTTGAAGAATGATATCATCGGCATTGTCTGAAAACTTTCGCGCTATGTTCTAGGTTTCTCACCGAAAAGGTTTACCTCACGTTATCTACTGTCGTGTCTGGCGATGGCCGGACCTGCAATCTCACCACGAACTAAAACCTGAGGAACATTGTCTGTACCCGTTTTCGGCCAAACAGAAGGAAGTGTGTATCAACCCGTACCATTATAGGCGCGTTGAGAGCCCAGGTAATCGATAGCTCCATTTCAGTATTTCAATAATATACGTAGGTATCGAATTTGAAAGATCTTCACACGTTAAAAGTTGAAACGTGGATATGAATAATTATTATAAGGATTGAAAGATGACACATATATCCACAAAATTAGGATTTATTATTGCAACGTTTAGAACGCATAGCGTTCATCTTCAGCCGAAGAAATTACTAGAAAAACTCTCGTCACTTGTAGATGAACGAACGTTGCAATAATAAATTCTGATTTTGTCGATATGTGTCACCTTTCAATCTTTATAATTGAAAATTTTAATAGTGAATTTATGCAGCAGTCGATTTCGTTACGATAAATTTTGTCATCATTGATACTTGATATTTCGGTGCAGCGTAATAGTACTTGTTAACGAGTATTTTACGTTCTTGGTAGTGTTACCTCCAGTTTTAGTACCCCGACACAGTGAATTCGCTCCGAATCATGCTCTGCTTCAGTATCAACAACAGCCAGAGAAAGAAGAAGTTCCTCCAGCGTTACTACAATATCAACAAGCGCAAGAAAAAGAAGAAGTTCCTTCCAATATGAGTGAAACATCGTCTTTAGATGCGCCTTTGACGGATCTATGTTCCATCCCATATCAAGTAAATATTCTTGGATAGGGTGGTCGATTCTGACTTTCGCCACTAAAATTCCCTTTTCTGAATTTTCAGGAACAGCCATATTGGGCAAGTATAGCTTATTACGAATTAAATTCGAGAGTTGGTGAAGTGTTTCACTGTCAGTCGCCCCTCATTATCGTCGATGGTTTTACAAATCCAACTAGTCACAATTTAAATAGATTCTGCTTGGGTCAATTGTCCAATGTAAATCGTAATTCTACGATAGAAAATACTCGTCGGCACATTGGAAAAGGTGAACTTTGCGTAACTGCGTCCTTCAAACGAAATATATGGATGAAAAAATATCGTGACTGGAATGTGCTTGTTTTTGTAGGAGTTCAGTTGTATTACGGTGGCGGCGAAGTTTATGCAGAGTGCTTATCTGATTCAGCAATATTTGTCCAATCTCGCAATTGTAATTATCATCACGGTTTTCACCCGTCGACCGTCTGTAAAATACCTGCGGGATGTTCACTGAAGATATTCAATAACAAGGAATTTGCCGATTTGCTCATGCAGTCTGTAAATGACGGATTTGAAGCGGTTTATGAACTGACGAAAATGTGCACTATCAGGTAACTATTTTTGCGAGCTTTTCAGACCAGATCCTCCTTTCGTTATTTGAGTTGAAAATAATTTTTTGCTACAGGTTATCGTTTGTGAAGGGTTGGGGAGCAGAGTACCATAGGCAAGACGTGACATCCACTCCTTGCTGGATTGAAATTCATTTACATGGTGCCCTTCAGTGGCTCGATAAAGTTCTAACTCAAATGGGATCTCCAAACAATCCAATATCTTCTATTTCGTGATGGAAACGCCGCGTGAATGATGAAGGTTATCAATTATAGTTTCAAACCTTTTAATACTCGTAGAATCGAACATATTTTTTTCCACTCTTTCTCTCTTATTGATTTTATGCTATTATTTATAAATTACTATAATTGGAGTGAATGGAAAGTCGCATTCGTTTTTATGAAAACTATTATCCGCTACATAGAAGACTTGAAAAATTTGATTACCTATATAATAATTATGATGAAAATATTCTTGATTTTTTTTTTTCTTCATTGGCATAAATAAGTTATAACGGAATATTTTAACGTAATGCCTTCTCATATCTACAAAAATTAATTTTGAAAGATATTTTTTCTTGAAAACGGAAATTCTCTTCCTGTTTGATGTATGAGATGTGTGGGTGTGTGTGACTTATCGCGTGAAAAATTTGTTTTGTATTATTATCATTATTATTTCAATTATTTGTTTTCAGTTTTATTATTTTGTAATTCTTGTATTCTGTGAATGTGCTTGAACCATTTTTATTTTCTTATATGCTTTGTTTGTTAACGTGGATATTATAATAATATTTTTCCATTCATATACATAAATATTATTATGACTTAATATTATACGTCTTAGATTTTAATAAATTGGTTGTGACTTTATGTAAAAATAAACGATTAGCTTGATTTTGATTTAGAAATATGTCGATTTTCTCTTGAGTTTGAAGATGGTCCCCAAATTCGATTATCGTCATGTAGATTTATTGGAAAATGTTTGCGCCTGTAATGTTACTTTGCCCGTTTGCATTTAGATAGTGATAGTTCTGACTGCGGTTCCCGTTAGAAAATCAGACTGCCCTGATTTTGACCTCAGCTTGTCGACTGAAGAAAATTGAGATCACGGAAGAAGATGATAATTAGATATTACATATCAAAGTTTGCCGAGGATGGTGATCAGTATATCAACTCTAGCTCATGTTCCAAAAAATGAACAGTTGATCATAACAAAATATGGTGAGAATTAATGTATTAATTTTTCACATATTACTAGATCATATTTCAGATCACGTCCGTTTAGAGGAGTTGATTGAGGAGTGCAGAGAACTTATGGCCGACGGCTATACATTCTTGCTGATTCCACAGAAATTAAGAAAAATTTTGTTACAATTTAGAACTTATAAAATGACTTTTGAAGGTATTACTTCAAAATCTACTGGATGAAGTGTTGTCCATCCTGAACAAAGTGAAACTACTAAGCATGGAAATGCATCGTCTTTTTTTTTTTTTTATTATTGAACTATTTTCTTTTTTTCTGTTCAGCCCGGAACTATTCTTCTATCTGGTCTCGGCCATGAAGCAGAGAAATAAGACTAACCATACCGCAGGTATGTTTCTCGATTATTGTAATCATTTAATTCCTTCAAAAACTTGGCCCGCCCAGGGCCCCACCTGAGAAGATGTTCCAGCTCGTACAATAAACCAACATTTATGTAGTGTACCAATTCGTTATTGATAGAATTACTTTCACAAACTAAATACCGCTGAGAGCGAGCACACTCAAAAAACATTCAAAAAGTATTTGATAGAATAAGAACGGGAAGACCAATAATCAAAGAAACTAAAAAATACCTTTAATCGTCATTGAAAGAGAAAGAATAGGTAGGTAGATAATGAACAAATTGGGAAAATTCAACGAGAACGCGGAGGAAAACAGATACGAAGGATTATTCTTCAGAAAAATGGGAAAAATGAACGAGAAATAAGAATATCCGAGAATATTGATAAAAGAGAATCGAAATGTAATAAGACCTAGTCTCAAGTTTCGTAAGTTTCTAAAAATCTCATTCTGCCTCTTCATTTAAAATCTCCAGCCAAGGATAGAATCAGGCTTGTTTAGGGACAATCATGTTTTTTATTAGGTAACAATACGAATTCACAATATAGCCCACTTGTTAATTTAATGATGGTTATAATAGTTATAAGACGAAAAATATCATAATTATTGTAGACCTATTACTACTACCGTGCTACTACACAAGTCACGCGCGCCTACTAGCGCACCAGCATGGGACCAATGAAATTAATAATCGAGTAATCGACCAATGGCAATGTGTTGCCTCTGGTCTATGATCAGGAAAAGCCGCGGTTGTGAAGGTGAACAGAAAAAACTAAAAATATACTTTGAAGTCAAAAGCGAAAACCAAAATGGATACAACTTGACATAAAGCAACATGTAAACGTTACGCATATTCTGCTTACCCACTCGTAGCTCAAATATATTATTCTCTTGTTTTATCAAATGCCATAAGTGGAATGGCCAAAAAGAGTGCTGCAGTGCAGCGTCAGTAGGGCACTACATACGACGTTAACGATGTGTATAGTGCCTTTTTTAGCGAAAGCGTCACTGCGTCAGTGCATGTCCTCTGTTTTTGTTCTGTTTTGCGACGACTGTATGAACTATGATCGTTAATCTTAACTTTTTCCTTTCAATACAATCGGAATAGCAATAGGTCCAACCAACGTTTCGGGAGCAGTTTGGGATTGATTCGGACTTTGGCTTTGTGATCGCACATAAATCATACCTAGTTCTAATAATTGAAGTAAAATTAATGTTTTAGCGTCAGAACAACATCCGATAGTTCCTAAATAGTTGGATCTATTCACCATTAGTTCAAATTTGATGTATTTAAAAAGAACAGCAAAAGAATCGAGTGAAGTTGAAGTAAGTCACATTATCTTGAAGAAATTTACCATCAGGCTTAATTTATTCTTCCGTTTCTCGTTTTTCGTTCATTCATCTCGTGGATGGACCCCGTTTATGTGCAGTTTTTTTATTTATTCGATTATTTCAACAGTATCATACTTCTTATGAAATCATTTTTGTAGATATCTGAATTTTGTGAATGGCAAATGTGAACAAGAACACCTCTCACCACGTGTTTTTTTTTCCCGATTACAATTTGATCTCAGTGATGACGAAAATTAGCTACAAGAATGATCATTATGATTATTGCTAAGGGACGTAATGCTGATGAGATCATCTATATTACTAAAATATTTCAAAGTTGTACCTTTACGAATTTTGACCGAAGTCAAATATAAAGGTTATTGATTATTGAAATATAAGAATACGTCTTCCATGATGATATCAGAAATTAAAATTCATTCTTTGTGAAAACTCAAATGGGACGTAATGCTGATGAATTCTAATCTCCGATAGGTAAATGTTGGACGGACTCGGTTACGAAATATGCAAATCGGATCTCTGTGATGACAATGATTATCTTTAAATGACTCAAATGATTCCATAAGGGACGTAATTCTGATGAGATCCAATACAAATGACAAAATTGAAATAACAATTTTTTTATGATGTGTGTATGACTTATATCATTGGGCCATACTCGTAATAATAATTGTGATGATATGAATGCGCGTTTTCGTCATAAAGTAGACTAGATAATACTGAACTCCTTGTATTTCCAGAATGGCACACCGGAACTGGGATCTGGCCTGTAAGGTGTATATCGGTAACTTGGGTGATAATGCTTCCAAACATGAAATAGAATCTACTTTCAACAAATACGGACCTTTGAAAAACGTTTGGATAGCTCGCAATCCTCCGGGTTTTGCGTTCGTCGAATTCGAAGACCCAAGAGATGCTGAAGATGCTGTGCGTGGCTTAGATGGAACGTGAGTATTAACCTCATTTGCGTTCTATCATCATCAATAGCAACATGATTGGTTTTCTTTTGTGTGTAACGAATATTTTAGCCGCTTGTCTGGGAATCGTATTAGAGTTGAAATGTCGTCTGGACGATCCCGATCCTCACGCGGACGTCGTGGAGGTGGTGGTGGTCGTGAATACGGTGGACGCAGATACGACGATCGAGATGGTTACCGTGGAAGTGGCGGTGGAAGAGGAGGACGAGGTGCTTACAGGTGGGTTGAAATGTTACGACAGATTTCGGTTGATATTCAAACGGTGTTTGTTTGCTGTTACGTATTTATCTCCACAGGTCATGAGATGTATTTGAGTCGTACTTATTTATAACTATCATTATGTTTTTCTTTCTCATTGTTGAACTAATTTAGAAGGCAGTTCTATTAAAGTAATGATTTTATGGGGTAATTTGCAGGAAGTTCTATGGCGATGAAAATGTGTCACCTTTTCTCCTTACCTTTACCTACTCTTCCGGTTAAACATGTATCTGCGTTTCGATTAATTTGTAACACATCAGAACATACTACCACCTCATCAAAAAACGTGATTTGGTGCCAGACGTATCTCTTTCAAAAAAAAGGTTCTACGCGTGCTGAAGAGTTGCTTCTGTGACGGGTGGACATGAAACTGAGACCCAAAAAAATAAGAGTGAAAGCTCGATTGTCATAATTGACAGCTGAATTACTGAGTATTCGTTTGCGTCACAGAAGTAATTTTGTAAGCTCGGGAAATTACGAAGACAAGCAAATTCGACCACCAATTTTCCGCAACCTACTACAAACAAAATACTACTACCTTCTTCGTCGTTTTCTGCTCGCCCACAACCACAATCATCACGAGAAAATGCGTCGCACCAAGTAAAATCGGGCAAAATTCTTCGCTTACACCAGCTCATAAAATCAACTTCTTCTGAATCAGCTTAAGTCATCACGTAAACATCTCGTAATCTCTCCGTCAATGAGGAACTGCCTTCGCGAAAAAGTCTCCGAATAGTTACTGTATTACAATGTATTAAGCACTGAAAAATAAGATATTCTTTATTTGCGATCACTCCTTAACGTAAGTATGATCGCTTTGTTCTTTCATTTAGTTTTATACTTTGTTGGCTATTTAGCGGATTGTCGAAGAGTTTATCAGAAAAACTGTTGAAAGGTCGGATAAGTTTTTTGAAATATTTAATTACAAATTTTGCCCTCCTTAGGTCACGATCACGTTCTCCACCCCCGAGACGTGAAAGATATTCGCGTTCCAGAAGTGCTTCTCCGAAATATTATCGTGGTGACTCGCGAGATCGTCGCTAGGTAAGAATAATTACTCGTAATTTAGAACCTACACTCGTAAAACAATTTTCATCAGAATACTCAAGGACCTATTAGGTGGTGTGTTAGACTTTTCAATTACGAAATAAGTGATATTCTGATGTTTTGTGTTTTTGGTTTCGAAACTAATATTATTTTGCCTGTTACATACTTGTACTCCCTTCTTTTCTTCGTTTATTTACCTGTTAAAAAATCGCTTAGAAGTCTTTTCAAATTAAAATTACACTAGAGTTCCGATCTTTTCAAATTGTCTGTCTTCTCTTTGAAAAGATGTAAAGTTGAAATCATTTAAAATCAATGGCTTACCTTTTTTTTTACTTCTTTTCTCTATCAACGAATGATATTAATCTTTGAAATTAGGTTCTACGGTGAAAAAAATTATAATAATAAAATAATCAATTTTTCCTCGGTTCCAGATTTATGTATGTTCCTGTGGAATAGAGAATTCGATTTTGCAATTTTTTTCGCATATTCATCGATTCTTGAGACAAAAACCTCCTATATATTATAATGTTTTTACTTATTTATGCATAACTATATTTAGCGACTTTTTTTTTCGAAGTTTCAATGCTTAATGAACATTTTTTATTTGAACTGGATATTATGCTTTTTCATTAAAAATCTTAATGTGGATTATTTTTTTATTTTGTACGTCAGATATACAATTATAGTTTCATTTTTTTCGTGGTCATTTGTTTGTTTTTTTTTTGTAGCAATGAATGTGTAATGAACTTGACCCTATTCTAGATCTGGCGTTTTGTGAGCTTGTAATGTCTTAATTTTTTGTTCAGAATTATTATGGTGTATTGTCAGATTAAAAGTTCTCTATTCCTGATTCAATCGTATTCATTCTTATACAAAAAATCGCTTCAATTTTCCTCGGCTATGGACGTATCCGAAGATTTTGGAAAAGAATGGTATGAGCCCTTGAGATTTCGAAAGTATTTTGTGCTATCGAAGATCATGAAAAATGAAGAGCTAGATAGAATTGGATACATCGTTTACAATGTTTCGAGAATCGCATGGTTTCAATCCATCATTTTTTTGATTATGGTGTTGATTAAACATCAGTTACTTATGGTTTTCTGCGAAGTAACAGATTCACGGACTAAACCACGTAACAACGTCAGACCGCTGGATTACGAATGTTCATCGCTAATAAGGAGAAGGTGGGCGTTTATCATACTGTGTCCCTGTAAATCGTAGTGACACTTGCACTAAAATTATTCTCTTTAGATTCATACGAGTGGTGAGTTGAATATGGCGCGTGAAAAAGAATTTTCTTACCCTTCAAAAGTTTAATTGTCGTATTGGAACTCGACCAAATAATCTGATGCCTTGGGAAAGAATACGTGTTGAAATTCATAAATGCCGTAATTTGTTTCCAGCACAAATCGGCGTATTTTCAAGAAAAGAAGGACGATACTTGAAGCCAATGATTCTATGATGTTTTAGACAATGATTGAAATTTAAAAAGAGAACTTTTTGCGCACATAATTTTCATTGAAACGTGACGGCCTAAAATTTTAACTGCGCATGCTTTGAAATGGAAATTATTATGCAGGGAAAGCCTCTTTTCTAAAATTTTAATGGTGTACTTGTTAATCCTTGCACGAGAAAAATTCGTGATTGTGATACCTGCCATGACAATGATTCATATCGAAAATATAAAATTTGTCGTACGTGCTGTAGTAGCCGATTCGAAATGGATTCGTAACGTACATATCATACAGTATAAATTTTTTGAAATCCGTTGACAATTCTTTGAGTTGCATTGAAAATCGTTTATTGTTATTTTATTCTTTCTTGAATAGAAAAACCAAGAAGACTTTTATTTTAATCCAGTTTTTTACGAAATAAATAGGCATAGGCGTATTATATTTAAATGTCAAATTAATCGATGGACCCCGATTCTAGACTGACTGTTTCCAACCTAAGCTCCACACAGAAGCATAATATTATTTGTTGTAAAGCAAATAATCTTATCAATAAAAAAATATTTAACAAGATACCTTTTTGCTCTCCACTTCAACAGAATCAGGAACGTACCTAACGCAGAATACTGAGTTTGGGGGAGTGCAAATAAACCACCCGTCCGGATTGTGACGCGCATTTCAGCGGAGAATACCGAATCTGAAAAGTTATAAAAGTGAAAACACTTTTCGTCGAGTCGCGTGTTTTTATTCAAGTGCCGCACATTTGTGTATTGTCTACGAATTGGCACGCTTTCTCATCGAAGTTTATTCAGTTATACACCGGGACGTGACGACGAAATTTTCATCCTTCCAACAGGTAGGTATACTTCTTTTTTTTTATTTACAATATTCGTCGTACTTATGATATCGAAGAATCACAGAGTCTATTCCGGAAGATAAAATGAAAAAAGTGAAAAAAATAGTTCTACTTGTTTATGACAATGATCAGTAAGTACGTATTGTCCTATAAACTCCTAAATTAAAAATTCTCAGATTCGAGCCCTTCAAGCTTGGGCAATTCAGAATGGCTTCCTTATTATTATATATTTCTTCAATTTTATGATGTCAAGATTTTTCAAAATTTTAGTCAAGTATATTTTTTTTCCTTTCTCTCTGACGAACGGGAACTCTTAAAAAAAAAACAAGTGTTTTCATAAAGTTTTTTTTTTGAAAGCCACTATTCGGTCTGAGATGAGATTTTGGTCCAGATAATTTGACCTCATGTAATTGGTACCTGTGTTAATAATGTCAATTTTTTTTACCAAGAATTGAGAAGTCAATTTTTCGTTGAAACTATAAATTATACTTAATCGACCGCAACTCGACGGTTGACGTTTTCATCGAGATCAAACTGTATAATGTGTATCACCAGGTGTTCAGAAAAATTTTGACCATCAAATTATAGTTGTACCTAAAGTGTAGAAGGACTTGAAAAAATTTTTATTTCCAGACTTACTCAGGGAGGGGGGGACAAAAAAACTCGCAGCCTCCTTCGTCAGCTGCTCAGGGTTGCCTTCATTAACGTGTTAATCGAGGCAAACAGGAAACCTGTTTCATGTGGGTTTCTTTGTTCATACTTGCTCTAAATAAAGATTAAATTTTGTTCCTCACCACCTTGGGAGTTTGAGCTTGAAAGTCCATATTTTTCCAAGTTCGCCCTATCAGATACAGTTCGATATTCGAAATTCTTCCAAGTCCCACGTTTTGCCGAACAACACCTAGCCTAGCGCCCGTCATTCTTTTTTTAATTACTCTTCCGTAAAACTGGTCCCCTGTTGAAAATTTCAATCATCGAGCTGTGCCTAGGTATGTATATCGGTTGGGAGACTTGAAAGAATATTTGATATACCAGGTGAAGCCAATTTAAGATGTTACCAGTTAAATGGAGATTTGGACTAAATTTTTTGTAGCGCAAAAACGTGAAACGTTAGACGTGAACTTTGAATGTACGAAATTTGTATCTCAATTTTATCTTCAATTTGCGCCCCTACCCAACTTTCTATAACTTTTTCTTAGCCGACTTATAGATCACAATGTGCCAAAAATTGACCAATTTACCAAAATTTTCAAAAATTAAAAATTGTTCAAACTTCATATTTTACTTAATTTGAAACAGAAAATTTAAAGCTGATTCCGAAAAAAAAACTTAAATAACCATACAAAGCTTGGAAATGGGGGAATTTTCAGTTTCTTATTTTGGAAATCTTGGCAAGTTGGTCAATTTTTGGCACATTTTGATCCATAAGTCGGCTCTGAAAAGTTATAGGAAGTTGGGTAGGGGCGCAAATTGAAGATAAAATCAAGATACAAAGTTCGTAAATGTGAAATTAACGTCTTATTACGTTTCGCGTTTTTACGCTACAACAGATTTAGTGCAAACTCCCATTTAACTGGTAACATCTTTTAGCCTCAACAGGTGTACTTCCTTCTCTGTTCTCTAATCAAAATTCCATGATAACGTGGCATACTCTGAGGACGTCATACCCTCCTCCAGGCCAATTATTTCTCTCCAACACGTATCCCAGGCTCTCTGCTCTTCCTAATCAACTTCATCAATAAGTCTTTAATTTTGCCTAATTTAGTGCCACTGAGAACGTTTTTTCTGTGCTTGTGAGAGAAACGAGGAATCATTAAAAGTATAATTATGATCTTCAAGTAATCGACACTTGTACGCGTGCATTGTCCCACTTCGCCTTATTCGTTTTTTTGAAAATTTCATTATATCCCTTTTTCCAAAAGTCCTCATTCTCTCAACTTTCAATGACTGAATTTTATGTGCGAGTGGTAATTACACGTTGCCAAAAGGTCCATTTGATCATTACAGAAAGGTACGAACTTGGAAAAATATTGAATTCCTCCGTCTAGGACCTAGAGGAAGAAGTCTTGAAATAATTTTGACCCATGGTACTAATAAGAATTTTGAATTTTGGGGGTCGGATTGATCACAACTTATATAGCGTTGGAAACATTTCCGGTCATGATCGTCAATAAATTTCCCTTCAGGCGATTAAGACTAATATTACCCGCGAAAGTTGTGACTTTGTTTAGTCCGAGAAGTCATCGTCGAAGTTTCGGTGGTCATAAAAAGGTAGGTACGGACTTGCAGTAAATTAGAGCTCGTTCGTTCGTTTTTTTTTTTTTTTTTTTTTTTTTACCGTGCGCAGTTAGTTGTGACGGTCTATATTCGTTTTTACTGCTATCAATGAAGAATTTTTCAACGCGCACAATCAAAAGGTTTATTGTAAGCTAAGAATATAACGTCGAAATTTTATCTGATTGATTCGCATTCACTATTTTCTGACGATTGTCTTTCTTCTCGTCGAATTCAGTTTTTTTCCGGTACATCCGATCGTTCAACAAACGACATCTTGGTTTCACGAGGCAGTACCAACAGTGCAGTGGACTGGTTCGATATCTACTTCTACAGACTCTAGAGCTACTCTTCGGGCGAAGAAGGACAAACACAAACCACATCCAGTTCGTTTTCTCCCCACAGATCACACTTTTGCTTGATTAGTTTTAATTTTCGTAAATTCCGATGGCTGCACAAAACTCCATGCTTCATAATCGAAAATTCTCTCATAGATTTGCAATGATACTCAATCAAGTTGAAGTTCTCTCTACGAATCATCAATTCTTTGTCCTCGATCGAAAAAATTTTCGCGGGACAATGGACGTAGATACGGACTATCATACCTTTTCATTAATCTTCACAGAAGCCAGTAGTCACCTCCCTATTTGTGTTATTGAAGGAAGAATTGGAATGTGAGTTTTGTATTCGGAAAAGTAAGGCCGTAGAAAATTTGAAAAATTAGACCCTTATAATATTAGGTATATGTACCTACTCGTACTGAAGAGTGTTTATTGAAGAGTATGAACACTCGCACGGTGTTTACGCAATTAGAAATTCTCATATGCGATGAACATACACAACTCGAATCTTCATGCAGTATTTGAGCTCGCATTTCTCACCTACGCAGTATTAAGAGTACATCATCCACAAAATATAGTACCGTATTCTTAATGACCGCCATAAAATACGCGCTAAAACACTAATGAGAGGGAGGCTAATTAAATTCTGAGTCACATCAATTTTTACTTCCTCCTTCGTATAAAAGATATACCGCCTGCGACACATTTTACATATTGTCTACGTCATTGTATGGAGTATAGAACCTCAGTCATAAGCGAAGTATTGCGTTCGAGGGCAGCCTTATTCCTGAATAGTCATTAAAAAAGAGTAATTAGTTTTATGTGCTGAAAACTCGTAAATGAAACGAACACGATTAAGGCGCTCTCCAGTACACTACTCAATATTTCATGAGCTGTCTCACGTGAGATGGATCACTTTTTAGCATAGAATTTTCAGCATCGAATACAAAAGTGTTTCACTCTTCGATAAGTGGTGATAAATTCGACTGCAAAATATCTAGTCGTTACGTTGGTGTAAAAAGTGAAGGGTCTGATGGGTGATAATCTTTTTAAAAATAAATTCTTCGCTGTATCTCGAATCCTGAGTCGAACTCGTCCGCCATGTGTCGCAAAAAAGAACAAATATTTTTCAAAAATACAGATTAAAATAAATTAGTCGTGCGATTCCGCAAACTAGATTACACCTATCTAGATACGTACCTACAAATAGCTTTGCGAGAAAATTAATACTGTATAATATTGCAGTACCGGGTAATGAGTGACTAGCTCTGATGACTGCAAAGCGATGCGAGACTGACGCGTGAACCAGATACTTAATATCCCAGTAGATTACAAAATTCATTTCCGCTTTAATAAATACAATTATTGGCATCATTTTCGCCTTGCGGGTAGACTACGTCAACGCGCGAACGGCGCACCGAGATTTAATTTCATTCTTGCTAGCTGCTGTCGGGCACAATAAAGGCAATTATTGACGTGGTTAAGACATTGGTAGTGGATTAGACCTTGAAACGAAAAATTTAAGCAGTGTTTTCGTAAAAGAGACGCGACAGTTAATGAAACTGTGCCCTGATTTTAAAACACAAAATCCATTTTGCAGCTGTACGAGTATGCGACGAGTAATAAGTGACTGAAAATTTTGTACTTTTGACGTACGTTTTTAAACATCTGTGAAGAACTACGATAATAGTAATTCAGTTCGCGTCAATGAAATAGAAATGATACTACATATTGAAAGAATGAATGTAAAAAAATTGTAGAAATGTATTTTGTTCACCGTCATTTTCCAATACAAATTTGAAGAAAAAGTGGACTGAGATTGAAAACTATGAAAGAAAATACTATTATATTAAGTTTACTACGGTAACAGTAAATTTACGAGCCTCAATATCTTTATTTTGGGCCGATTTCTTTATTTATCTCATTTTAGAAGCTCTACTATCGTATACAAAATTAGTTATTAGCTTGAGAGGTGTAAAGAAGAATTATCATCAATAGGGATTTAAAAAAAAGTGTAGTTTATATAGCCTAGCTCGTTAATAAATAAAAATAGTTTTAAAAACAAATAAAAAATGAAAAAAAAAAGTATACGGAAGGAGTAGACGTGTATAGTACATAGTACAAATCGCAGGGTTTACGGCTTTGACCAGTGTCTGAAAATAAAAAAATGATGGAAAAGTTTTTGTTGATAATACTTGGGCTAACTAGACTAGTTCGTAAAGTTTTCTTCTCTTTAGCCTTCTTATGTCTATAGAGGCATCGATAAGTTCGATCGCCGTAGTGTTGGGGTGCTTGTGCAGTCTGGCTTCATGTCATTTCGTGTACAATCTTCATCACAAGGAAACTCCATGTGAAAAAAAAAAAGAAACGAGTCGAACCTGATGATAACAATGATGACCTTTATTCCGGTAAGGATATTTTCACTACTTTCTTAATGATGATGTATTGTATACAATATTATCTTGCGCCTCCGTTAATGACCAAATTTGTGCTCCATATGTATTGATGGTAACACACATGAGTCTAGAATTTTGCTTTTGGAAGTGACTGGCATGTTTCTCTTGAAGATTTGTATTTAAAGCCCGAAAACCTCTCCACGCTTTTTTCTTTCTTATTTGCAGTTCTTTGTTTAAGCCTTTCTTTTAAATGATACGATTCGTCCTAGGTATGTAAATTCGTGACCTGCTTCGATTTTCACTTCCTATTTGAATATTTTCACTTTATTTATCGCTCATGTATTTTGTTTTATCTACGTTTATTTGTAACCCTGCAAACTCCAACTTATACGAAATGAGCTTGTGGCTTAAAAATTCGCCCCTGCAACCCTTATGGATAATTTCGAGGAAGTTCTTATTATCATAATTTTTAACAGGGAACCTGTTTTATGGGAGGGCAATTTAAAGAAAAATGACAGGCGCCGGACGGCAAAACGTGGAATTTAAAAATAATTTCTACCTCCGAGCTGATAGGAGGGGACTTGGAAAAGTTTCTTCTTTCGAACCATATAATATTATGATAGAAGGAGGACATAGAAAAGAGGGATACTTTGAGGAAAAACCATCATGGTGGTGAAAAACAAAATTCAAGCTGTATGGGAATGACAATGCATACTATTCTAGTGACTCCCATAAAACAGGTTCCCTGTTTTGCCTCAATCAACAAAGTTAATGAAGGCAACTCCGAGCAGCTCACCACGTGGGCTGTAAGGTTATTTTCAGGATAAATGCTCTCCGTATAAACTTTTATGGTTCTGTCATAGCGCTTCTTCGCAGTTTGTAACTATACTGTCCGTCTCTTTGCTTTTCCTTCTTGGTGTTTCGGAACTTTCGAGAAATAGATTCAACTAAAAAAAACTTGTTCTCTACTTTTTTTTCTCTCTCCAAAATCAACCATTTTTAGAGATGCCTACTCGATGAAATTATTGTATTGTTTCGATGAGTTTCTTCTGCATTGAGAACTCATTTACGTTTTCCATGTAGATTACTTTCTTAAAGAACTAAAAACATACTCTCTTGAGGACATCTTTTTCATAAGTGATATTTTCAACAGATTTCTTTCCAATTCACTAGGTCTTAATTATGAAAAAATTTGTATCGTCTTTCAAAAACTTTCATCAAATGTTACATTTTGAAAAATTGAGACGATAATTTCACGGTTCTTTATTATACACATAGGTACTTGTCGTTAAGTAGGTACATATTCTGAAACAAGGATGAATTTGTTATGATGCTTAACTTTCCTCTTTTTCCAACTAATTTAAACACTCGTATAGAAACTTTTCCATAACGATTACATGCATTATTATCAAGCGTCCTTTTTAAGAAAAATGAAGAAATAACTTTGATGGCTTCTACTGACGTGAGCGTGCAACCTTACTCGCATTTCACACTATCTTCTTGTTAGAAAACTGTTGCTTCGTCCTTGTCAGGTAGTAGTTTCATATTACACTCAAAAACTATTTATTTTCGGGTTTCCTTTTTTCGGAGTCTCATGGATAATTTTTATTGCGAAGGCGTAAGAAATGAACCACATAAGAGGAGGTGGTGTTTATTTTCATAATTAATCGAGTATGTGGTTGCGGAGAAAAATGATGCCTAAAGTTTGATTAAGAACTCGAAAATGAGATCAGATCTCCTCAGAATGAATGCATCAGGGATTCAAGTTTTAGACTCGAAAAATGAGGCACTGTTTAGTATAGATTCGGCCTTAGTAACCTGTTATGCTAATCAGATGGTTTTAAAAAATATTGTTAAAATGAATTTTAATAAACAGGTTGACATGCAAGAAAATATTATCTTTTCAATATCAATTATACCCAATGTTGCACTTCTTCATTTCATCAGTAATGTAAGAAACAAATTTTACAAAGGCGGAATCGGTTCAACGGTAACTTAAAGTCTGTTCATATTTGTAGAATTCTTGTGACTTACTATCTCTACATTTGACTTGGATGAATAATTTTCAACGAATTCTCTAAACAAACGAAATAATGAAGAAAAAATTCTAGGAAAACACCTTTGCATGTATCTTCGATACAATTATAGGGTGATTTCAGATTTTTTGCTCTTCCCTCTCCTATTATACAAAAATTAAGAAGTTTCCTCCTTACGGTCTCTAGGCATCCACTAGAAAAAAAAGTATCTCGACGTAGGTATCTTCATTGTTTATCACTCATAATTCGCTCTCATTCCTGGGTGAGTTTCAGCCGACACCCCGCTTTACAGTTGACTCGAATTTTTTTCTAGGTCTTTAAAGCCCTATCCCTTCTATTTCTATGTCGACATTTTTCCAAATCGTGAAGATGGTGTCACATTCTGATCTGAAGAATGCTGGATCGGTTTTCTCAGAGAATATACTCGGGATTATTGATAGCTGCTCTGACCTCTTTGTTGAATGATGTAAAGGGGGAGCCGACAAATAAAGCGACCGCGGAATCCAAAAATTGTAAGACTTTTTCGTCGTAAATATGGCTTTTTAGGGTTACAAGCTTCTCGCCTTTATCAGCTTTGATCGGAATAAAATTTTCTTGAGTGAGTCGTTTCCTCGCCGCAACGCAAATCGTTTAAATGAACACCTCTCGCCCCTACAGAAAAATGACCCCAATGACTCTGCATTTGCCCCTTATTGTGCGACGGAAAATCACGACGCCTCGCCGTGGCTCAGGTTGCCAAAGCGCTCGTATACTCGTAGATATCGCGCGCTTCCCTCCATCTCTTGTAATATTATATACTACTTTCTTAATATTTAAACATTTTTCTTACTCGTATTTCATTATTTCTCCTTTTCGATGTTCGTTCCCTTTGTTTAATTTCCTAGTTCTGTGTTCCATTTTATTCCGTTTGTGGTTTTATTTTGGTTCTGAACTTTCACTTCTTTTTCATATTTCTAACCTTTCAACAACTACTTTTTCGCTTTGCTTTTCTTTTATTTTGTTTAACGTTTCAACATTCTTATTTTTTTATTGTGTGCTCCGTTGCGTCGTTGTCTGGACTACAATCCTACTAATTAAAGAACCTGTTTTATGGCAGAATACCTGATGGAAAAATATGTGTTGTTTGAATGCGAAAAACTACATTTTAACAGGAAACCTGTTCTATGGGGGGTTTTTTGAAAATTTTGACGTGCGCCGTGCGCCATCCGGCAAAAAACGACGGCTTCCTTAACGAAGTTAAACAACGAACGCAGGGAACCTGTTTTATGAGTCACATTGGATTTGTTTGGTATTGAGAATTCAAGAAGCCTAGACCTAGTATAAAGCTAATATAAAGAAAGCCTAGACCTACCTACTATAAGCTTAGTATAATATAGTCCGAGTCTAAATTTTTCTTGATTCCCGAGCTAGATATGATAGGAAGGGAACATAGAAAAATGTCAACCTCCGAGCTGTAATATGATAGGACGGGGACTTGGAAATAGGGCGTCATCAGTGACCTGGACCTGTTTTAGGAACATCGAAATACATAGCTCGAGAGTCTGAATTTTTCCAAGAATTTAGACTCTCAAACTATATTATACTGGGCTTATAGTACGTCTAGGCCTTCTTTACACTAGCTTCATCTAGGTCTAGGCTTCCTTGAATTCTCAATATATACCAAATCCCATAAGACTCATAAAACAGGTTCCCTGCGTTCTTCGTTCAACTTCGTGAAGGAAGTCGCCGTTTTGTTTTAATTGATTGATTTAAAATTAACAGACTTTTCGAGTTTGGGCTGAGAAAAGTTTTGAGCTTATAAAGAGAAGAATCGGAGGATAGAAATTACACTTATACGAGTAGATCAGAGGAAAATATTCGGGAGAAGTTTGAAACCGCAGAATGTATTGTTCAAGACGGTGGCTTAAGTTTCCTGTATTTTCTTGATTTGCGTAACGTTTTTTCTTCTTTTTATTTGTAATTCTTTTTCCATCGCATTCAAAATCCTTCGAATTTAAAAATAGGCTACACGATAATATTAAATTGGATCCAGCCACACCCTAGTCTGTAGTTAAATTGATTTTTTACCGAGTAAATGCATTTCAAAATTCAATATTCGAGTGCTATGGAAACAAGGACGAGCGATTCAATAGTAAGTTTATAACATTTTTGACGTTCAGAAATAAGGTGACATTCAAATTCTCATAAAATTCTCTGAAAACCACCTACTTACGAACGAAACGCGTCAAAGACAGATTTCTTCAAATCCAATACCTAAGAGTTTTCGAAAGCTTTTCTTTGTGGAACTTATTACGAGCTTAATTTCATCTTATTTCACACTTGCCGATCACTCTAATAAAAACACTCTCTGTACAATTCCTTTCAATACAAAAACCGACATGATGAAGAAGTTGAAATGGGTGCCGGGCCGGGGCGACGTGTGTATTCTCGGAAAAAGTTGTCAGCGGCGTGTTCTGCGAGATGGATTACAAATTTTTTGAATGAAGACCTTTCTGGTTTTCGAGTAGAAAGATCGTCGAAGCGAATTGAAACGTTTTCTCCTTGAAAGCTGGTTTCATTCGTCGAAGCTGGTACTTACGGTATACTAAAAGCACTGCAGTGCTTCGACATAGAGTAACATCGCGGCGACGAAGAAAATAAAAGAATCGGAAGTAAAAGTGAAAGAAGCGTCGAGTAAAACGTATACACCTAATTACACGTGAGTTGCCATCATCTCAGTCATTCTTTTGTACCACTTCCGATGATAATGACAATGTTCACATCAACTAAAGAACGCAAAGCTTCACTATCTCTGCTTAGTTTTCATGGGCACCACTTTGTCGTCGTATACTGATTACCTCTGGTATTCGTAGTCGACGACGAAAATATGCCCTACGTCAAGCAGACAACGTCAAAGGGTGTCTTATCTAGAAAAAATACACGGACGGGTGAGCCTCAATGTAATTCACTGAAGGTGTCTAAATGTTGGTTGTATTATTTTGAAAAGTATATGGAGCACTATTTTCGACATACACGCGATTGCAGCCAGCGTCGTCACAATTGCTTAATGCACGTTGAAAAGACTAACTTATCTCGCCTCGTTGTTTGTATAACTCGATTCAATTTATTTTTGTAGGTACTCTCTGATTCTTCCTTCTCTATCACTTAGTAACTCTCCTTATTTCCGCTTCACATTGTTGAGTGAGAGAGAAAGAAGATTTGATCAGAAAAAAGAAAGAGAGGAATCAAATAAACTGGACTGAAATATCGAAAGTTCTTGACCAAAAGTAAATTAAGGGAATATTGTTTCTCAAATTGTTGCGTTTTACTTCATAATACTAAAAATTGTCTCCAAGTAGAAGTTCGTTCATCGTATCGTGTTTATAAAACTTAAAAAATGATGTCAAGTAAATATTTTTATTAAAAAAAAAATATATTTATTTATTCCAGCGTTGCGTCGCGCACCACCGGGTAGTTTTCCAACCGTAGGCCTTCCTTTATTTTTTTCGTCATCAAGTTGTAGGACGCTCTTATCTCAATTCTCACAACACTTGGAGCCTTGATTTTTCTTTTCTTTTTTTTTTTTTTTTTTTCTCTATTAATCCAACGGAAGTAGTCAATGATAAAATTAATTTGGAACAAATTTATTCCAAAAATTACACAAATTTGTCGGCATAGTCACCCGTATACAAGGAATATATCAGAGCGCGAAGTGTCACATTGCTGCTATGCCTTTCTCATGCTTCCGACCTCTTCGTCCTTATCCTTTTCTGTCCTTATTCGCCTTTACTGAAAAAATTGGGATGCCGTTGCAAGTTTTGCGACGTCGAGCGGAGAACTCACAAGACCCGTATTCCTTTGCGGCAGGTCTTTCAAAAAGTAGAACATAGGTATAGAAAATCCTGTCATATATAGCTCGAGAGTTTCAAAGTTCCCCTCCTATCACATACGAGCTTAGAGAGGTCGAAATTATTCTAAGTTCCTCTTCCATCATATACAGCTCGAGAGTCAACATTTTAACAGGAAACCTGTTCTATGGGAGGTTTCTTGAAAACTTTGGCGTGCGCCTTGCGCGCCCGGCGAAAAAAAAAGTTGACTCTCGAGCTATATATGATAGGAGGGGGACTTGGAAAAATTCTCACTCTCAAGCTATATATTCCAAAGTCACTAAAATAGGTCACGGTCACTGATGACGTTCTATTTTATACCAGGCTTACAGTAGGTCTAGACCTTCTTTATATTAGTTTTATCCTAGGTCTAGGCGTTCTTAAATTCTCAACACCAAAACCAATTTGACTCGTAGAACAGGTTCCCTGCGATCCTCGTTTAACTTCGTTAAGGAAGCCGTCGTGTTTTTCCAAGTCCCCCACCTATCATATATAGCTTAGAGGTCGAAATTGTTCTAAGTCCCTCTCCTATCATAAGCGTCGTTCACACTAGGCCAGATAATGCCGCGTTACCCGATAACGCGCCATTATAGTTGAACCGGTCCAACCACAGACCAGAAAAATAAAATAACACAGCGTTATCGGTTGTAACGCGGAAAATAACGCTAGTGTGAACGACGCTATAAATAGCTCAAGAATCGACATTTTCCTAATCCCCCCTCTCCTTCTCCGTGACGTCTTAAACCTCGGACCACTCGTGCTCGCGGACAAAAATTTTCTGAAAGTACCCCCTGACAAAAGGGATAACGGGTTCCCTGCTAAAAGTCTTGACAGTTTAAAATCTGAATGTATAACTATGTAGTTCCGGCGCGCCACTCTAGCAAAAAATCGTCCAATTTACCCTAAAAATAGTGAAGATCACTAAATTTTATCAATTTTTACGATTTTTCATTGTATATTGAACAATTTTTTTCCTATACTATGTTTTGTGAAGCGGCGTGCCGGAGCTATTATCAGCAGTCATTTGAACTACTTTTTTTTCATAATTCATTTCTCTTTCTGCCCTTATTTGTCTTATGTGTCCTCCTCTGTCCTCTTGTCTTCATACAGCAGTGTTGCATTGTAGTACCCAAGGCATCAGCGATGATATGAAAACAGTTCATTCGCAGGGGAACACGAAATAACAAAATTACCATTTAGTTTTGAAAGACAGCGGTGTTACTGTAAGATTTCACATTAGATTTCTTTCTCCCAAAACATTTTTAATGCCCGAGTTGGTTAAAATATTTTTTCATATTTTGTCCCATACCTACCTACCTAACTAGTTCTATTTTCAAAGACTATAAAATTACTAACGAGACGATCTTGAACAAGTACTTCTATGAATCATTAATTGTAATTTTTGTTACATTTCAAGACTACCTCTTATAACTGACTATGGGATTAGAAAACTCATTTTTATGGAAAAATTGATTGATAAAGATAAATAAGACCTATTATGAACTAATTTAATGTTCAGCTCTAAATGCGATCATCGAAAAATAGGGTAGTGAAAATTCAAGGTAACTCGACGTGAAGTAATTGGCGAAAAAAAAAAAAAAGACTTAGATGTCTTCTTTATTTCCATCATTGTAGCAACCCGATTGATATCTGCAGCTTCCAATCTTCGAATTTTAAGGCAATAAAATTGATGAAATCGATGCGAAAGTTTTTCGATTCATTCTGACCAACATTACGATGCCGCATTCGTAAAGTATTCAAGCGCACCAATAGAATTCCTAATATCGAAGAGAGGAGTATCAATTTTTTAAGAAGTAAGCCTCTACGTGACTTCGTACAATAAACTGGCCACTTCAACATCATTGTTTTATACAGTACCTATGTAGAATTGTGTGTGTGTTAGAGGTGCAAAGGAGGATCTATTTAATAGGTAGCTGCTTTAGTCAATCGTTTCTCACCCCCGCAAAACTTATAATTCATCAGTGTAGTTATTACGGCTTTCTATTTCAGTTTTATGGAATTTTCGGTGTATAGCTGCCATTAATGTGACATCGCACTCTCTAATTTTATCAAAGTAGGGTTAAATGATGGTTCAGTTATGCGCTCTTAGCTTCTTTTGATTGGCGAAAATAAAGACTTTATTTAGTCGCAGTATACGGACGCAGTCTTTAATTGCTGAAAATGCCATAAAGCGACCTTTCGACTAATTGTACAATATATAACGTAACCACCAGATGTTGGACCGTAATCAAAATTCCTTTGATCTGATATACACTTCCACTGTGCTGTAAATGATTGACTGATTTGTTGTACCTCGCAATTATTCGATGTTAAAATGGTTTTCTGCATGCGCCAAGAATTTCTACTATTTCGAATTTGAAATTCAATTTGGAAAACAGGAGCGTTCTTTATATAGTAATGAGTTAATGTTGTTCCCATGTGTTTTCTCCTTCTCTCTAAAACTCGTTTGGTATTTCTTTACCTCGATTTAGAGTGAAAACAGCAACGAAAATTCAAAATATAATGCAGACGTCAATACGAATGGCGAATGTTGACGCGCCGGACAGGGATGAAAGAAAATTGAGAAATTTTTTTCTTGTCGCCCTACGTCTTTTCAACACTCGTGGTAAATTATAGAACCCTTCTTTTTAACACTCTTAATCTCAGTAGGGTCAAAAGTCAATTCGAATGTTCTCTTATTTGTAAAGTGGGTACAGTACTTGGCCGTATAAGAACAATATTGCATATGTGTCTTGATCTGTCTCGATCATATCAAGTCCGATTTTTTCTTTTTTTTTCTGTCACCCTCAAGTTCAAGTGCGCTGTTCGCATACCTACTTGGTAAAACAGCCTGCGCTAGATAGGTACCTAATTTTTACCTAACATTCAAATTAATGAGATATGTTTCATCTTCAATCGGAATAGAGATTTTTGGTCGAAACTCCAGGATTAATTGAACCGGACGGTGACAAAATAACTTAATTCAGTGATTTCAAGTTAATATCTAGGTCTACACTATCTCTCTGTACATTTACCCACGATGTGACCTATAATCATGATTTATCGTCTTTTTGTCCGTCAAGTGTAAATATGTACCGTAGTATTCTATACCGCAGTATTCGCATATTATTGTACGAAATACGTACGTGCAAGTAACAAACCGCACAATTAAATTCAACTAAAATGATTACTTCATTAAGAACAGAATGTATATCATGTATATGATGCTGCAGATGCCGAAGAAAATTAGTCACTATGAGATCATCAAGGTGTTATCGCGGAAGTTTTTCGCTCTATAATCATAAAATATATCACCGTCTTCTACTCGTGTTTGTGTACATAATTTTATCCATGTCATCGATGTTATTACTCACTTATAATTATTACTTCCTATATTTTCTTTCCCAACTCATGTTCGGTACTCGCCCGGAGTGACGCACCCCTTGGCCAAAAAGGCTCGCATCCAACATTTACAAGTCTTCTAATTAAGTATCTATGCGAGTGAATTTACGTTCAACAGAAGAGAAATGTATCAATGGTGATGAGAATGAAAATCTCAAGGACCTCAGAAATACTCTGCATGCTTCTATTATTTCTTTACCCTTTATTTTCGATAAATTTTAGAAGGTCGCGAGCTTATATTTTACCGACTTATCACGTTAGAAAAGGGAGATATTACACCCGTGTCCATTCAGATTTCCTTATATTATACATTATTTATTTATTTATAGGGGTACTTATATTTAAAATCTTTTGTCTGCGGTCTCCAAATTTTTTTTTAAACTTGAGCAAATTATAGTGTTGTATCTAAAGATGTGCATATTACAATTTTCTTGAAGATCAGATAAGTAGTTCTTGAGATTATACTCAATTTTAGGATTCGAGACGATTGAATAACACTCGAGCTTCCTGAGATTGCTCTCTCCCATTTAAACCATTCGCAGTTGCTTACGTCACGAGAGGCGGATTTTCTTATCTCTTTGTCATCAGTGCTTATTGCGATGAAGAACTTTTACCGACTTTTCGTAGAAAAGCGAGTATTACACCCGTCACAGTTGTGGCAGAAAGAGGAGGTAATGAACTTTCTCGACGTTTTAGAGGTCATAGATCATCACTACGTCATCAAAGAAATTTCAGGTTTCCTTATATATATGTGACCTGATTTCAAGAAAGGGACCGGAGCGTCCATATATCAATCTGGAGATATAGGTCTTCCTGCGTCTTCAGGCAGACTCATATCTCCGGATTAATACGAGGACGCTCACGTCCCTTTCTTGAAATCAGGTCACATATATATATATATATATATATATATATATACAAGGATATAGGGATATATATGGATCAAAATTGTCCGGGCTTCTCCTCCGAGACTACTGGATGGATTTTCTTGAAACTTAGCCAAGTTGTAGTGTTATATCTGAAGTTGTGCACCTGCATTTTTTTTGACGATCGGATCAGTAGTTCTCCAGATATACCCAATTTTTAAAAAAATTTCCTACTCCTATTACTTTGGTATGGTTTGTTCGATTTTTTTCGAATGTTGATGTATATTGTAGTTTACATGTCTAAAAATGTAATTGTGATCTTTTGGTGTTGATACGATGTCTGGTTCGTGAGAAATCTCAAATTGAAGCGTTAACTAATTTGAGGAAATTTGCAAATATTCGAGCTACTACTATTTTGTAGTACTACATTTCAGGTAGTCGCTTTCGTCATCAAAAGCGAAGGGTAACTTTTGATTACGTAGATTGTCAGTGTAGTTGTAGCATAGTAGTTTTATTCATTTTTTGGGTTACCTGTTCACACACGTAAAAATACGCTCTTTATGAATGAATTTTAAGGATATGTTCGTTCGTGTTGAGTTTGTCATGAATGAATGTCATGTAAGGATATACTATAGTATTGGTGAGCAATCCTTTGCGTATAATCTTTCATGTTTCATTTTATTTCTTTTCTTTTAATTTTTTTTTCAATTAATGAGCTAATACGAGCCTCATTAGGGAGTTATAATAAGCTTGGTGCTGTTATTGAGTTCATATGTGGGAGAGGGAATAAGAGCATGAGAGAAATATACGATGAGGGATGAGAAGTGTACATGTGTGTGAGTCTAGGGTGACTGATTCTGTGGCTAACCCTTATTCACGTTCTGTGGCAACAACATGAGACTACGCGAGGTACACAACTTAGTTTTCAATAAGACTTTAATTCCAACATCAAATTCTTTTGAAATACTCCGGTTTAAGGTAGGGCGTATAATGACGCGTTCTTCTCGTTTCTATCCTTGCAAAATGGGGCGGGGCGGTTGCTATTGCATAACTCTTTTGAGTTTTCATCCATAAGTGTGCGTTTTTAATTCTCTTAAGGATAACATTTTTCGGTTATTCTCTCATAGATTGCGATGAGAGCGGGAATACAAATTATGTTTGGATGAAGAGAAGAGCAGCTGGAAATAACATAGAATGATGCTCGGGAATTGGAGATGATCAAGAATAAATTATGAGTAGAGGGGCGAGAGATGGTGAGGATATATGTGAGCCTCATTGAGAGAGCGATTTATAGAATAAGTTGGAGTTATGAAGAAAGGATTTAAGCGAAATGATTACTTGTAGGCAGAGGTGAGAATTATTTCATTTTTTATTTTCATTTAGATTTTTTTTAAATTAACGAGTTACTAACAGAGTGTCACAGAGCTATGAGCTCAGTGGTTTTGAAAAGTGAAGATGTGGAAAAAGGAATTTAATTGTTGGAAGAATTGAAAGATGTTGAGGACAAATGGAGAGTCGTCTGATACTGCTTCTATGTGATTGTGAGAGATAAGTCAGGAGTTCGGGAGTGAAACTAATTTGGGACAGGAAAAGATATGTTGAATGATTGGGGGAGGGGTATCAGAATTGCATTGAGAGCATGGGAGAGAGATAAGTGATGCGATGGATATGTGTATGAGTCTACAATAACCAACATTAAAAGATGCTAGAGAATCGGAGATGATCAAGAATGAATTAGAGAGGCAAGAGATGGTGAGGATGTATGTATCTATTGAGAAAACGATTCATTTAATAAATTGGAGTACTAGAGTTAACGTTTAAGCAAAAAACTTGATTGTAGGTAAATGTGAAAAGTCGTGTGTTGCTTACGCGGCTGCGTGAGCATTTTTTTTTTTTTCTTTCTTTGGTTAAGCTCTTCCTTTTTTTTTATTATTAGTCACACTCAATATTGAAACCTTCAGTTTGAAAATCCTTACATCTATGACTGAGTGTAATTTTTTAGTCTCCATCAAGTGTGCTAATTGCTGCGAGACTATCTTGGTGCCTTTATTCTTATAATTTATCATTGATTTATACACCAGTTCTTCATGTATACATAATTCATAGTACTTCATGATTGATTTGAGATGTCCTAAGAGATGGGAATATTATTTTCATTTTAGACAAGCTTCTTTGAGTGAGATTTCAGGTTAGACCTATATGGGTGAATCAGGCTTGGTGATGTATTTGTTTATTGATGCGTTTGGAAATGTCGGAGCGTAAGGGGTGCGTGAGGATTTTTTCTAATGATATTATTTTAAGACTTGTAAACTCCGCTCGTGAGAATCAAGTCTCTTTATCAGTTTTTTTTTCATTTTTCATATTTACGCGTATGTAGATTGTTGGGTGGCTTTTTGCAACACGTATATTTTTTTAATGTTAGTAGGTGGTAAACAAGAAATAACATCGATATTATTTTCAAGTTTATAGCCTCACGTGCGCGTAAAGCACAAGTGATACCTACCGGTACTGTACAATGTGGTAACTTACGTAAAATTTTCAAATATCAAAACTTCTCAACTCGCATCCCTTTCAAACAGAGTACTTGGATTCGTAATTTATTCGCGACGGTTAAAAAGTTGGCGCAAAAGCGAACACTCCTTTATTAAATAGAATGTTTCGGAATATATGAGGTTTTGTCGCTTTCTCGTTAAAATAAACCTTACTCGCGAATGACGGACGAAACAGATCGTTTCAATAATTTATCAACGGACGAAAAATGAAAGAAATTTTCACATCAAGGACTACGTAGGCCTTTTATTTACTCTCAGAAGTTGTATAGAATCTCGTTATGCTCGCTCTCTACACAAGAGAGTACCGTATGTGTTTTTACTCGGAAAATAAAAATTTACGTCGCGTGATTTTCAACTTATTTCACTTCTAAGTTAATAATCTACATCTGTTGTCTGAAATGATCGTCGGCAAACTGACAAGTTTCTTTCATTTTCTTTTTGACCCGAATTCATTGTATTAACGCCAAACTGCATGAATTGTCACGTGCCGACTGAGTTCGCAACGCTAATCAAAAATTTCCGACCTTTTCCTAGCCCTTTTGAGAGTTATCTTAATGTACGATGATGGCCGGGCCTGCTTGACTTATAAATTATTATACTATACGATTTACGTATTCCGAAAGTCAGTCCTCGAAATACGCTCGGTTATTTTTACGTATTACTTTCTCGTCGCTACGGTTGCATATGAAAAAGTTATAGCTGTTATCTGTAAATTTGTTGCAGGAATAACGCACTCAGAATGTTCAAGTGTGAACGATGTTCGTTCCATGTAATTGTATTGTTGGGCATGATTTGGATGAATCACTTGTCGGATATGGTGTTATCACATCCTGCAGTCGAAAGCGAGAAACAAGTGGGTTATCCCACTGATTTAGACGTGCGTACCAGACATAATTTACTTCATTTTAAATCTAAATAGTGAATATATATGACGTTTTAATCAGCAAGGAGGGGCAAGAAGCTTATTCTGCTTGAGTTGTGCATAAAATTGTCATTAGTTGACAAATTTGATCCGTTGTTTGAAAAAAGCTCACCTGTCTACTAAAAAAAAATCGCAGCTTTGTAGAAGATATTGAGGATTCTTCGAGTGCAGTTATTCTTCTATATTAATTTTTCTCCGGTATGTACTGTGTAGGGTATCCCGTCGTGGTCGGTGCCTAGGCATGCTGAGCTGTCCCTGACTCATGGGTGCGTGTCGCACTCTCGTCACTCATATGACTCGCACCTCAATATATTCGCAATTCGCGCTCTGTCGAGATGTACCGCTTGACACTGGAACGCTCAGCCTCTGTATATTCCCACGTACTCATACGCCAGACTTGACCCGCTCCCGATTCCCACCAGGAACTTATCAGCTCCCTCTAACAATTTTCTAAATTTCCTACTACCATACTTATCCACTCCATCAACCAAAAAAGAATTAGTAGATTTTAAATTGACGAAGTTACTTGCGGAGTGCGAAGGCATTTTTCTAAGGAATTTATGATCAAGTTTCAACAAAATTTTTTCAATTCCTACTATCTCATACGACTATATTCACAATATGTTGCAAAGATGACTGAAAGTCCCAAAGTAAAAAAATTTTGGACAATGAATGACGAATATTTTTAAAGGGGTCCCTCTCCCTGTTAAAAAGTGCCAGCCATTCATACGTACAACTCGAAAGTCAAAATTTCGAAAATCTTTCTCTGTTCCAAGACTAAATTAGAGCCTCTTCCACTCCGTCTAGATCATTGAACTATGTAGGTCAATTCAGTATTGATGTAGAGAATTAAAAAACAAGCAAAGGATACATTTTTCCGTGACTTAAGGAAATCATAAGGCTCTTATTGTCACAAGTAAACAGACAAAAAATTTGATGTTTCGTTGCAACCCTAACGTCGTCGTTAGGAAGAAACAGAAATTGGCTTCCCCCTGTCCCTACCATAAACAAATTTTGTTTCCTCCATGATGATTGTATTTTTTGTCTGTTTACTTGTGACAACAAAAGTCTGATACATAATCACCCTTTTGAGAAAAAAATAAGGCTGAGTCGTTATGCGCCTCAGTATCCGGGTCTCTTGAGTTTTCTTTTCTTTTCTCACTGACTGTTGTACGACAGAAAATCAGTATTTCGATTTTTTCAAAAGATTTGGAGCTTTTTTTCTTACCAAGATGTAGAGCTCGAGAAATCTGGATCTTTTTAGATCTGGAAACCAAGAGATCCGTATCTCTCTGTTCCACACAGATCTAGAACCCAAGAGATAAGCTCCAAAATGCAAGAATATCCACGCAAATAATCATAGTATAAGTGTTCCCAGCCAAAATAATGATGGACGACGGAAGAAATTGAGGTACATTCGATCACAAAGTTTTATCGTTGAATACATGCAGTAGGTATTATAACCATTATTGAAATACCGAGAAGAAACTTCTTTGAAGACCGTACAATAATTCGAAAAATGCCATGGAAAAATAAAACTCGTCAGGACTGCACAGAAATTCTAAAAATGCTAAGCAAAAATGAAATCTAAGATGACAAAGATTGAGGAGTTATTTGTCGAAAGGGCACCCGTTTCAAAGGAATTGCATTGACCAGGTGCCCTTTTGACGGATAACTCCTCACAATGTCGCCCTTGGACACAAAACTCGAAACTCACAATTATTTTTAGGTGAACAAACCTCGTAACTTCAATTTTTGAAATTCTACAGGAGAGACAAAAAACTGTTTATTCCTGCATGCAAAGGACAGCAGAAAACGGAGTTACAAAGTTTGTTTGCATTAATTTTTCAGATGACCATTGATCTTTCAAGTTCATGGTCGCTGTCATCAATGCGTCTTTCTTTCCTCCACCAGATGGTGTTAAAATCTCATTTTCAACAAAAATTGGAGTTACAAGGTTTGTTCAACCAAAAATAATTGGGAGTTACAAATCTTGTGCTGTGATGTTACAACAAACTGTTTGGTAGGAAACTTTTTGTTTTTTCATTTTTTTTGGCGGATGTATAGGGGCTTTTGGCTTGCCAAGGCAAGAGCCTCAAAAGGGAGAGGTGGCCAAATTTTATCTACCCTTTCCCTATTATTATTATTTTGCTTTTACAACGCTCTAGAATCTAATTTGAAGAACTTTTGAGCGAGGAAAGCTGACGTTGAATGATTTTCAATTTCCAGACTTTTTCAGGGACCTTTGCTTTTCATGTGCTGAGTTTTCCATCTTAAAATCTGCAAATTGTTGTTCTTTGAAGGATGAAAACCAATGTGTATATATTTTTATGGAATTTTTGACAATTCTATAAAATACTTGCCTCATACCACACCCAGATGATAAGCCTTTGAGGGGATGAAGAAAATTTTTCCCACAGTTGCGTATCCTCTAGAGAAAAGAATTCTTTTTCCATTACATTCGCAATGATTATACGTTATACCGTTTCAATTTAACTACTAAAAAATGTGGTAAAGAGGTGGTTGCTGGGGGCTCAAATTTGGTATGTCCAATCTGAGTCTGGTTGTAATTTCTCTGTTCAGAACCAAATAGCTTTAAAATTATATTCTCTTATTTCCACATATCTTCACGTTTCAACCCAGTCGACTGATAAGGTCGCACCCTTTTTAACTCCTTCCATCAAGTTTAAAACGTGGAGATATAGTGAAAATAAATGGATGCCAGATATATAAACTTTAAAACAAAGCAGTTCATAGGTCGAGATGGTCAAGTGATTCATATTGGCGAAAGATTAATCACCGGTATTCTCAAATTTCTCCTAACAAAGAAACATTAAAAGCCTCACTCCTATCCTTTTTTTTTTTTTAATAGACATGGTGGTTTAGTCAATGAAATACTGGTACATAAGCTGAAACAACTGTAATAATGTACATTGTACCTACACTCTATAACATGTGTTTCTAAAATAAAGCGAGAAACAAATTTTCAATTAAACGACATTAATGTAAAATTACGATACAACTATATAAAATCAAAATTAATCTACAAATGACTTGGTGGCGTGGGTAGTTTTACTCGTATAATGCAACCCTAATGTAATTTTAATACTTGATTCTGTATTTCAATATTATTTGTTTACGGGTATTAACTTCAAATGAACGCTAGTAATCTACTATAAGCAGGTTTTCAAACGAGATTCACGTTGTTTCCAATAAGTATAACAATATTGTTTAATTTAATAGTGTTTGACCCTTTAAAAGCATAATAGGTGAGAAAGAGAGCGGTTATGGAGAGAAAAGACTAGGTATTGATCAAAATTTTGGAGTCGTTCCCAGCCAATTCCACGTTTTTCATTTAGCTTTCTTTAGAAAGTATTGTATTTTCGAAATAGGAATTTTATTGTCTTTAAAAATATTCCTGAACGTTGAAAATTCACTGACATCGAGAAAAAAACTTGACGGGGATCTTAAATTTTTTTTCTTTTCCTCTTTTTGATCGAACTGTCGGCCTCATTCGAAAACTTTGTCGCCTCATTATGAAAAAAGGCAGAACGAAATTCGTATTGAAATATTTTTTTTCTTAGAAGTCATTGAATCGCTTCATCAGTCACAGGAAAAAGATTTCCATCGTCAATAAGATGACTATAATATAGTACTTATTACCTACCCTCCAAATTTTAATGTTCAGAGACTAATTAATTTGTTTCGTAAGATTCTAATTCGAACTTTTTTTTAAAATCAATTTATATCATAATGTAAACGCTCTATTAAGGAATAGACTATTCTTACATTTTTCACTAAAAAATATAAAGAGATCAAAAAGAACTCATTTTCTACGAATACGATATAATATATTGACCTTCAGGCTTATTAGTTACGATATTTATACGTAAGCCCTCTTTTCCGCATCTATTGCGACCAAACATTTCTAAACTTTGTTCATGACTTACCGGCTCTACATAATCTATTCTAAACCTGCATAAATTGATGATAACAAGTCGGTTCATTTCCTCTCAATTTTGCCTTTTCTTTCGTTAGCTTCTGCTTTTGATAAACTAATCGATATCTATGTACGGGTATTAGTAGGCTCCCTGATATGCACCTTTTTGGTTCAAGTTTCAATAGAGGAGATACGCGGGAGAACCTTAAGTGATCACTTTTCACTTTTCTTGGGAATACATCCTCGAAAGATTTGATGTCATGAAGTGAAGCGTCATGAGAGGTGTTTAGGCCCATCAACAAAATATCCCTCTTCCCTTCCTCTATACATAGGTAATTAATTAACAGCTGAGGTGTTAAAAATGGCTCTAATTATGATCTCATCCTCAGCGCCATATGACTTTAAATCTCATTTGGTGATATTAAATAAAAAAACATTCAATACCCTCGAGTAAGTACGAGTCTTATAAAGGGACAATATTATCTTCATATAACAACGCAACTGAGGTCAAGTATTTGGCAATCGTTTTAAAAAAGATGTTCAAAATAGACTTAGCGGGCTCGGAAGTCCGACATTTAAATGAGATTCCTACATTATCTTTTGAATGATAATAAACGTTTCGCTTTTCACAGTAGGTAGTATCATGAAATGATGTGCAAACTGGTGAACTCATATTTCAACGTGATGGCTCCGTACCTTTTTCTGCGTGTTACAGAATTTTAAATAGTCTTGTCGCGAGACTAACCCTGCCCTGCCGTTTGCATAACAAACAGCATAGAGGTATACATACTAAAAGAATTTTTCAATTTTGTCCAATGCACTGTGCGAGAATATCATTTCATTCGTATATCCTCACAATTTATGAAGAGATGAGTTGCAAACTCATTTTAGAAATGTCTACCCGACGATATGCTATCCGTAAGAGAGGTAATTCTTAGAATTGTATTATACGTGAAAAGAGATTTTGAGAAAAAATTCTCTGTTACCCACCCTATTTATTTTAGACATATAGGCCTATATTATATAATTATAATATATACCAGATGCGAAGTTACTCGTTTAAGGAAATGGAAGTATGTTTCCGGAATCATACATATTATTTACATTTGCAAAGACCTAAGAGGGATGACGTTTACATAATATGCCTAATTATAACTTACAAAATACCGTTTCAAGAATTAAACTTTAGTCACCCTATAAGTGCCAACAAAGGTCACAAGTGCACATTTAATCCAAGGAATTTTTTCGAATTTATAAAAGTCAGTTTCAACTTCCTTAAACGTTGAACATGTAGGAAGATTGCGGTCTGAAGAAAATACGGCAAAAAAGAATCATAGACAATTTTTACGACTGACAACTGACGACTTTAACAAATGTGTACCAATTTCAGCTCGCCGTTTAGTTCAAGTTTTTCACGGCTTTTATTTTTAAAATGGAGAAATGCGGAGATTCCCAGTTCAAATCATTTTCTGATTAAAGAAATTTTTTATCTGAAAGAAGTCCTATTTATACCCGTCTGCGAGAAACTATTTCGATCACAAATTGTCATTGAAAGTTTTGGCACGTTATCCCATTTCAGAATAATTATGTTTGCTTTCTTACTAAATGAAATCAAGCTTTGTCAGACCTCAATTTCTAAATTATAATGGAGCCGCATGCTCACGATTTTCGATTTCTAAGGAGTATGTCTTCGAGTTTAATGGCATAAGAATCCTTAAAACTGAACCACATGTACACCAGTGCGAGTAATTCCTCAAATTATCGCGACTAGATATCCTAACATACAGAATCTTAGATTACACTGAAAAAAATCTCTACAGTTTAAATGACTAAAAATATAGCCGTAGCGCTCCACTCGCAAAATATGGTCAATTTTACTATATAAAAAATAGCAAATGTAACCAAATTTCATCCATGTTTAAACATTTTACAATAAGTTCAACTATTTTTTTCAGTAAATTATGAAATTTTTTGAAGAGCGAGCGCCAGGACTATAATCAGTAGTCATTAGAACTATTTTTTTCCCCAGTGTAGTTTTCATCCTATTATCCCACCTACAGTGCGGTGTCCTTGAGGAGGAGATAGGAGTAAGTCTTTATCTCCTCTTATTAGCGGTATATCGACGTACATCGCCTTCCGCGTTACTCAGCGACTCTCTACCGATAATTGCTATACTACCTCTCTCCAAATAATATGCATTCCAAATTCAATCTCTTTCCCCCTTTTTCAGAATCAATATCGTTTTCCCTTGGGAATTTTTTGTAACAAGAGGGATATGGAGGAATTTTTGAAATCAATTTCTTGCCTCGTTCAAATTTATGTATTCACATAAGAGATAATTGACCACGATATTGAAATGGTCTAACTGAAAGACAGCTTTCAGCAAAAAATATAGAAATTACTGACTCGACTTCCAGGTTGCAATTGAACTTTTAATTGTCTTAACTATCAATTAAATTTCTTCAAACCATATTTAATCATAGTGAGAATTCTTGTGAGTCTTTAAACTTCTCATTTAAGTATATAATTAGAAAGGCTGTTCCCTTCACGCTCATGAAGAATGACAGAAATCAGTTCTTCTTTTTTTTTTTTTAATTTTCTTACTTTGAAGAGTGTTTATGTAAAAATCTTCGATGAATGGCCGATGAGATTAAATTATTAGTGGTAGAATCTCTTCGGTAGACTCGATTGAGTCTACAAAATTACTTTGAAGTACTCTCAGTTTTCCCCTTATTTTTTATTTTCTTGCCTTTTTTCCCTTATTCTTTCCCGCTCCTTTGTTCGTCGTCAAGGTAATACTGATACTATCACTACCACTTCGATAAATTACCTTGTAATTTTTGGCTTGTCCAACAGGCCTTTTTTCGTGGGCTTTTTATCATTTCACTTTATGAATTTTTTAAACCTCACCCATAATTAGGTACGAATACTTGTTTCCTCCTTACGCGGATGGCGACATAAGAACAGAACATTCATAACACTTACCTTCCTTACTGTTCTGCTTTAAAATTTCATCATCCTAAATGAAATTACCTCAGAAAAACGAATCTTTTTCGTTCACAAGGATATTTTGCCTTATACCTGAGTCGATCTTAACATAATTTCCCACAAACAGTAGATTCACATTTCCATTTATTCCTTTCGTGTTATGATATCTTAGGGCTGATTCCTTGTAAGCGTTGAAAAAATGTAGGTATACCAAATTAATGTTTGCTAATAATGGATTAGTTCCAAGGTCGATTGATTTGGCAGACCAAGCAGCTGAACAAGCCCTCACCTTTGTTACTATTACTGAACGCACCCCCTCCCTCCCGGTCACTAACTACAGAAATCATTACCATTCACCCATCTGGAATGTTTGAACCAAACTTTGGAAAAGCCAACCTTCCAACAAATGTCACCACATTAAAAAGACTACCACCCCCTTGTCGGCCTCCTTAGGAATTTTTAACGCGAAGACACCGTTATCATCAGGTTAAGAATAGGCCATACTCGAATCACATACTCACATATAATCGACCGAAACTCCTAATCACCCGCATCCTTCTCTCTTCATCACAAACTCAATCTAAACATTGATCACTTCTTCTCATGTCCTGTACTCCAAAACCTCTGCTCTTCATTAAATGTACCTTCTCTCCCAAGCTCTCAAAACAACTCAGACACCATCTTCCTCACACTTCAATATACATCCGTTTTTCCCACTTCATTCATCCACATAATCCATCATTTTCTTCTCCTTTAAGCATCTAAATCAGCTATGTACTCATTTTCCATGTCAATCTTTTATTATAAAAAAAATTTTTTTTACAGCATTACAATGTTATAATTCTTTTACATTTTCTTTTTGTATACTGTACCTTTAAAAAACACTCAACTTCATGTCAATTC
The DNA here is from genome assembly GCA_035079385.1 of Aspidiotus rigidus. NCBI lineage: Eukaryota > Metazoa > Arthropoda > Insecta > Hemiptera > Diaspididae > Aspidiotus > Aspidiotus rigidus. The sequence continues at coordinate 2,264,039 of JAVHKY010000044.1, read as the reverse complement.
CTTCTACAAATAGTAAGTACTAACACATATGGACAAATTTCTAATTTTTGGAATGAACTAGCAAGTGTTTCTAGAAGTATTTTTCACGCTGAACACAATGCCGTTTGCTGTTTTTTTGCTATCTGCCGTCCGGTTTCTTACAAATTGCGTTTCAATGCTTGAAAATTACTTGACGTTGAAACTGACACTTTTGGAATACTGTATGTATCATTACAAACCCCAAGATATAGAAAGCCATTGCTCATACTTTCCTTTAGAACACATAATATTTTCACTCAATTAGCTCTCATGGTTACAGCAATCTACTCATTTTTCTGAGAGTCATTTCATGATCAAATACAGATGTTTGAAAGGGAAATTCATGAGGGTCACCCTGGTCACACTGATTCACGCGATGCGCGTGCCTGCATGTTGTGCGCCAAGTCAAGCAATCTAAGTTCCCATCATTGATAAAACATAATTAGTCTTCCCACTTTAGAAAACGTGCGAAAGAATTGAGGGAATTCCAGATACATTTCATCTACAAATACAAAGTGCTTCATTATTTGCTTCCAAGTATGTATGTAGTCAATTTTTAGCTTTATTCAAACTTTGAAACAAAACTCCGAAAAATTAAGAGGAGATCCTGAAAAACGGCCAACACCATTGTGTTCAGCAGAAAAAGTACTTTTAGAAGCACCTTTGCCTGTTCATGTTCATTAAAGGCTGTTGATGTGAGTAATTCTACGTCAATTTTGATTTCTTTTCTTTTGTTTAATGAGTTCTAACCTACTAATATTTTTTTCCTTGTAATCTTATATTTGAGCTAATAGCCCGAGAATAGCTTAAATGTCTGTTGAATAAATAAATAAATGAATATATGAGAGTCGAATGGTGTTCTTGGCTAGATGCCTACGTAGGTAAGCAAAATTGAAGAAAAAATAAGTCTTCATCTTTAGTAAGTTCTAAATTTCAAATTAAAGTTTTTTGAAGTCTGTTATTGACGTGATACAGAACGAAATCGTAATTTTTGTACCGAGGTATCGTAATTCTCATCTGTTTATTGTCAAACGCATTTTCTACTTTTCTTCGCCTCTTCAGCTTCCTTTTTTATCTCACGGGCTGCTTAATTTTTTAGCCCATTCGTAAATCGCTGTCTCAATGTCTCGTGACAGACGACTTCTCTTCCAGAAAACACTCGATCACGAACGCAATGCTCGAATTTACTCGTCTATTTGAAAATTTATCCGTTTAAAGTGAAAGTGTTAACAAAATTAATTCGTCAGGATACAGATAGGAAAGTACGTGGATTTTATGCGTGGGCAGACTGAAGGTAGGTATACGCACGTGAATACTGAACAACTGTTAGCTTTTTTTCGTACATTGCTAAATACCTACCCAAGTATCAATTTATAGCAAAATAAGAGAAATAGAGGGTATTACACAAATGAGTATTTGTTAGGAATAAATCACGGTGCACCTAAACGAAAATAATTATAAGCATTAGCGACAGCGGGGCTTACTCTGACGATGTTGCAAAGGCAAGAGAATTTATTCACTCGTTTTGGAACGCGACAATTATTTAAATATTATTTCATGAAAAAATTATATTAATAATAAAATGTAATAAACAACACCTGTAACTACCGCTATAAATCTGTTTCATACATTCAATATTCCTACCGGTACATCAGTTCCACTTTTGAGGATTTAATTTGTTGCTAAACAATAGGTGCTGTTTTCATTCTCTCTCTCTCTCTCTCTCTCTCTCTCTCTCTCTCTCTCTCTCTCTCTCTCTCTCTCTCTCTCTCTCTCTCTCTCTCTCTCTCTCTCTCTCTCTCTCTCTCTCTCTCTCTCTCTCTCTCTCTCTCTCTCTCTCTCTCTCTCTCTTTTTCATTTTTATTTACTAGAAGTGTCTTCGTTAACGAGACTGATTTTTCTTCAACCTTACACGTTAGGCTATCCCTGTTTATTACACAACAGGTTAAAACAGAACTACATCGAATAAAAGAATTAAAAGAATACATGTGGCCATGGCCGGCCCAACGCGATAAAACCCACCAGTCTGTCCGAGCGGTTTGTACTAGGAGTGAAAATTTTTTTTTTCCATACAGTTCGGAACGATTCACAACAAACGCGTGCTATTTTCGTTCATTTTTTCCTGTTCATCGATTATGCTGTCAGTAGTTTGATTTTATCATACCGTAGGTTGCGATCTATCTTCAATCATGTGTTCGCGATTAAACAGAAACGAATAACGAATTATTGTGATATTACAATTATGATGAGTGACGATGAGAATACCGTCGGAACTATTATTTTGATAAACAAGAACTATAAAGAAGATTAATCCAATTATTTTGAATCTTTTTTATGCAGAAAAAACAATCATTAGTTCAAATACCTCTGTGGCAGCGAAGACGCAGTTTCCGATGCATTTGTAGTAAAAACTATCTTCCAAGGCAAGGAGCGAATGAGGTTTCCACGACTCGTTCATTTAGCTCAACTCGCCTTCGCTCGTTTCGCTACATATTGAACTTGTCGCGAAAAACCTAATTTTCGCTCCTTGTCTTGTAATAATTATACTATTTTCCAAGTCGCCCTCTTATCATATATAACTCAAGAGTCGAAATTTCCCTCTCCGTGACGTCATCAACCTAGCTCATGCCCGCGCTCGCGGACGAAAATTTCCTAAGAGTACCCCCAACAAAAAGAGTAGCAGGTTCCCCGCTAAAATATGATGCCTTTAGTGAACGTAAATTTTTTAAAAATCACCCTCGACTGACATTTCTGTCCGTGCATTGGTCGTTTTGATTTTCTTAGACCTAATGAGATGCGTACCTATCAACGAAACATATTTCACGAATTATTTTTTAATATTAGAATCGCGGGTACTTTTTTGTTGCAGCTGGTGGAGGATGATGGGAATGCGGAAAACGCGATTCTAAATTACTTATTCGCTAAGCAATTCGTGAACAGAATGCGACACCAATTAGATATTCGTGATTTACAGCGGAAGCGCAGTTATTGGAAACAGTGCGCTTTCAATGCAGTTTCATGTTTCGGTTGAATTAACTATTTTAGGCTTATATTATATTTTAATGCTATACTTTATATTAGACCAGTACTTAACAAATAATACGGCTTCACCACAATTCAATATTGTATGCTCTATTTTAGGTTTTAACGTGCTGTAATGTTGACCCATAAAATGATGTAATAAAATTTTAGTTTCGGATGCGATTAATTAGACTGGTCCGACTACCCCACGAAGCCTATGCAATAACATTGTGAAAAGTATTTCACATCTCCTGCAGGTGGGTAAATATACACGACCTACGTGGAAAAGTCCAGCGTAAAATGTGTCAAAATCAAAATTATTAGAGTTCTCCAAAATAGTAAAAAGTTCCTTTCTCGCGCACGGTTGATTTACTGCCCTACTTTAATCTTCATCAAATAGTATGCCTCGATACAGCCCTCTCGTAAAAAAGGAAAAACGCGCACTATCAGTTTAGCATCGTTTAGGTCGAACAAAAAGAAAAATACTGTATCTTAATAGCGACTGGATACTATGGGATGATGACGCGAAACCCTTAATATGGTTGCCTCTTTTCTATGATATATATCGAAAGTACCTACATTTTGATTTTATTTTTCGAGCAATATTTTTAGCGCAAACTAATGTTCGAAATGAACGCCCAAAGAGCGTATTCGCACTACTTCGCTTCGGCTTAATTTGGAGAGCGCTGGAATAGCGAGGACTTTTTGAGAGAATTAGTTAACTTATGTAGTAAATATCGTTATCTCTTTCGTGACTTTGTAACATTCTTAAAAAAGACAGATTATTTTTCATTTTTGGGCGACGCTAGAAAATATTCGAGTGCTCACTCTTTACCTACCTACCATTGAAATTTAGTTCATAAATGTTTACTCAAGCAACGTGGCCAACATTGAAGTACGAAAAAATGAGGAAAAAAAAGAAACCAATGTCCTGTGAATCACCATCCTCGGTATCCAACATTAATGAACAACACAAGTACGCTACGAAACTCAAAAAGTTTTGACAAGTCGTTACCAGGGGGGTAAACTCAATGCCTTAACTTGAGTTTTTTTTTTTTTTTTTTTTTTTTTTTTTCGTTTTCTTCTACGAGAATTAATAGAACCGTGAAATTGTATAAATAATTTATAATATCAGCTAAATGATAGCAACCTACGCAGAGTGTTATTCACTCCTGGAGAATGTTATTCACTCCGTACGTTGGACTTCTACTCATGCCTCTTATCCACCTGTTTGCTTTTGTTACGTTGAGTTCGTAATCAATAATGCTAGCAAGGCTCGAATAGTCGTGTATGTTCAAAAAACGCCTGTGATGTAAATTATCCCATTCGCGAGTTCAACTATGAGAGCTGAGTCGGCTTTCGGTCATCAATCCACAATGGTAGTAAAGATGCTGGTCGCCTCACCAGTTCGTTGTTTGTGTTTGGGCTACGATTGGGAAAAACGGATGTAACATTCTCCATCAATTAAAATACTTCGTTTATAATCGGCAGCTGATCTGAAGTGTATGGAATGAGATATGCTCAGCTCAATTGTAGACAAAATACAATCTGCAAAACACAATGTCGTACATGCAGAAAGAAAATTACTTTTTGCAGATGCGTGTTAAATTATCTCGGATACTGCAAGTCATGTTTAATAATTTATTAATGAAATATTGCACAACTTTTCACTAAAAAATTATTTCTGCGATTACGCAAAAAATAGAACTCTCGTTCCAGGTCTCTTAGTCTACACCCTGTTCCCCCTCTTCTTCCACCATATTCTGGTCACATTTAAACGAAACGTTGAGGTTGAGAGTATTGGGCTCGAGAAAGAGGGGGGGGGGCAGACGTCCCCAGACTAGTTTGATCAGTATGCTAACCCGGTATACTAGCTTAAATTGTCTCCAGATTGTCTCAGAAGTCGTAATTTTACCAAGGCCTATGAATCCAGGAAATAGGAGTATATGAAATGGTTTGAAATTTTTTTGACACTCAAAGTCAAGAGACTCAAACGTCCAGACACCCGGAAGCAAATCCAGAGAGTTGGATGGGGGTTTGAAAATGAGTTGGATTGTAGAATTATAGCCTAATGACATGAGTGCAAACTCATTATGGTGCAAAATGGTTTTATTTTAAGGCACTGACGTCCAATTTATAAAAACACAATTCTGCACCGACGTTTCGACGACACCGACAGAGCTTTCTCTTTGTAGTATATATTGTTTCACCCCGATGAAGACGGCGGTGTCGTCGAAACGTCGGTGCAGATAATTGTGTTCTTATAAATTGGACATCAGTGCCTTAAAATAAAACCATTTTGAATTTATAAAAGCGTCCTATTACCTGTCATTTAATTTCTCATTATGGTGTTAAAATCACTACATGTTCTCCAACGAGCGGAGAAATTTCAAGCTTCCGTCACAAAATTCACGACATCCTCTTTATTGGGTCAGAATTCTTTCAAACATAGAAGAGACAATTATTTTACCGACTTTTCACGTTGGAAAAGGGAGATATTACACCTGTCCGATCACGTTTCCTTATGTATGTATGTAATTACGTATAAGATTTTTTTGTCCGCGGCAGATATGCAACACTTCGAACACCGTAAGACTCAGAACGTCTTTCTAAGGTATTCCAAGTCCTCCTCCTATTATATATAGCTTCAAAATCCGGGCCTGTGACGTCATAGATGTGGTATACGTCAACATTTTTCAGATCTCACGTACCCCATACAACAGGTTCTCTACCACCCCTCGTTTAACACAGGTAAAGAACCCGCGAGTTTTTTCCAAGTCCCACGTCTGGGTGGTCGTCAGGGGGACGCGGGCAAAGACTCGCAGCAATTTGAATTAGGTAAAGGTCTGGAGAATATTTTCTCAAGTCCAACATCTGGAAGGTACCATCACGAACTGGGATGGGAGAAAGGCGATAACTCGCAGATTTTTAATTAGACCAAAGGTAGTAAAACCAAGAAATATATCAAAATTTTTTTCTGCACATTTTTTTTTCTTTGTGAATAGCCCCGCGGAGAGAATTTTTGTGAGGGCTCCCGATTATCGACAACAAATTAGAAAAACAACAACATATCCTTATACAAACGCAAAAATCGAAAGAAAGATTTACAATTTCCCTCTCGTATAGACAGTCTATAAAATAAAAAGGTTCAAAAATACTGGATCACATTCGGTATCGTTTCAGTCTTCAGCTCTTCGGTGGATGATGATGTTAGGTGCTTCTTGTTTGCCGCTGTTCTTTGTAGTTCTACTGGTGTGAAGGCGATCAGACAACAACCGACAACCAAGGCACCGCAAATGAAAATATTGGCAAGGTCGTAACCGTAAACGTCAAATATCCATCTCAATAATTTAGTGAACAGGATGGTTAAACACTGGGCTGCGAAAAGTAAAAGGCTGGAAACTAAACTCTCAGAAACCGGAAATGTTATTTCAATCGCTAATTGAACTCCGGCTGAATAATAACCACCTAAGAAAAATCTGAAATTATGCCGTTTTAAGACTCAATATTCTATTCTCAAAATATAAACAACAATGATACGTATAATTAATATGGGCACTCACCCTAGTACAATATTCGATGCATACACCAATTCTAAGCTAAGCTGGGCAAATACGTAAGTGTTCGCTATTGAGGTAAGGACCAAGCATAAGTACAAAATAAAATTCAAGCCTCTGTAATAAGTTCGGAAAAAAATTGTTGTATTTTGAAGAGAGAAGGCTAATGAAATCTGTTGGAAACTTACTTAAAGACGCGAGTTTTATCTAAAAGCCAGCCAGAAAGAATTGACCCCACGATTCCACTGACCAACATGAGAGCGCTGATCAATCCAATATGGATTTCGGACACCTATTTGTACAACAAAATGAAGACTTTAAAAAAACTACTCTTCAAAATTGTCGGGCTTTAGCCTAATGAGGCACTCGAATTGTATCTTGAAAATGAAAAATGTGTATCTCAAGTTTCCATGCCTAAAGTTGGTACTAATTAAGTTATAATAGCTCTATCGGACATTGCGAGAAAGGAAAAGAAGAATTAAATTGGAGATTAATTGTATCAAATAGAAAATGGCGACTGAGTTGATATTATACGACTAATCAGTCCCTTCGTGAGTATCATCGGTAAAATTTTTCTACGAGTAAGTCCTCCATAATACTTTAGAGTTTGTTCTTCTTCTATACATAGTAGTCCAAGGCTGAAAATTTTCCAAGACCCTTCTCTATTGAGGTTCTATGATGTCGCTGAGATTTAAGATCGACGATCTCGAGTTTGAAAAGAAAGAAATGAGAGCTAGATATATGGATGCATGCGTGGCTGACTGGTATTTTATTTCCTCCCGAGTTTTATTTTTTATTTGAACTACTCAATTTTATATCCTGAAATATAACAATTCGACGATTTCTCTACATAACCTAAATGGAGGGAGGGAGTAGAAAGCCATCCTTACGTAAGTTTTTTCACAAGTCAGAATGAGCAAAATTCATCTTTAGAGAGAACAAAAAAAATCACGCGTTATCAATTTTAAAATTCAGAGAAAAATCATACGTAAGAAAGGGCAGGGGGAAGGTGGAAAATCTTGTTGTATCCTTAAATGGGAGGGAGGAAGGGGGAAAATAGGTAAAATTGTTTTTACGTAATTCATGATATTTTCGGGCCATCCGAATATGAGTACATATTGTTTTTCATGGATTAATTTTGAAATTTTGCCCACCCCTTCTTGTCAGTAAAATGTTTTCAAGTTACCCATGTAAGTTCAGAGCTCAACATTCATTCAAATCCTTTCTTTAGTTAGGACCTGGAAGTTTTCTCGTGTACCACCTGTTTCTATTTATACTTTCAGGCGATCAGCGAAAGTTTTCCAAATCCCACCAATTTTTACACCTATAGAGCTTGAAAATCCTCCTGTTATTTTTGTTTGGTTAACCAAATCCATGGTTATGATACAACCTGAGATAGGATTTATTGTTTTTCACTTCTATTCTTTTCAAAACCTGTTATACTTTAAATCTTATATGAAAAAATATTTTTTCGCTTACTGTTGGAAAATATTTGAACATTATACTGTTGAATATTGCTGCATAGGCACTATAACTTGCGACTTGTAATCCGTACGCGATCATTATTGACAAGAAACTCTTATTTTTGCAAACAGTCTTAACCGACATTAATACAGAATTATTGGATAGTCTTGTAGCAAGAGCCTGAGCAGCACTTGGAGGTGTCGCAGGAGCTCGTCTGAAAACTAAGAATATTCACGATAAAGTTCTTTTCAATTTTTGACCGAACAAAATCGATGCTTCTTCAATACAAACTCACGTAAGAGGGTTGTAAAAAATATGACAGTCGTATAACACGCTATCAAAATATTTAAATGGATCAAACCAGTTCCAATAGATTGTTCAGAATCGCTGGTAACTAATACAGCTGGGAGGAAGAGTCCGAAAGCCGTTCCTAGCTAACGTAAATACGAAACAAAAAATGTAGTTGGTGCTTCGTCTTTACAAATTAAAGAAATGGCCGATTCACAAAATTACAAAATTGCTGATTGAGCAAAAAGCGACTGGAAATTAAATACTTCTTAACAAAAAGTAAAATTTTTGGAAAGACTGGGAAACGTAAGTAAAACAGTCATCACTAGAAATTTATAAGAAGAAAGGTTGAAAACCTTCTGTTCTTCCTTCCCAACCCCCACGATAAGCGATTTCCGTCTTTTCCCTTTCTCTTCTCCTTTATTACATTCCCGGTAAACATTTTTCCTGGTTGAAGCCCTGTTGAAGCCCAGTGTTGAAGCCCAGTATCAGGGCTTCAAGAGGGCTTCAAAAGGGCTTCAAAAGAATTTCCAATGGAAAAGCAGGGCTTCAACTGGGCTTCAAAAGGGAAAAACAGGGGTAGTAATTCCCAAGTGCTTCAAATTGTTTACCGGGTTGTTTGAACAAATTTTCGCGGACGAAAAATGATAAATTCTTTCTACCAATATTCGAACTAAATAAAAGGGCTGCTTACTTGATCCCCGAATACGGCAAACGAACAAGCTGAGGACACTTGATCAGCAGCAAACCATAAAGCAGCAAGCTTAGTTGCGAGGCCGAACGTTAGTACTCCAAATATCGCTACCACTCCTTGTCCTATGAGGACGAGATAAAATAAATTTTTATCGAGCGAGGCAATTACTTTGATCCAGTCTCCTGCGCATAGGCCAGCACAACTGAGAAGAAGACAGAATCGGATACCCTGAAAAAAACTTTGTAATTTTCACACAGGAAAATAAAATTTTGAATGGGAAAAAACATTCACGTACCATTTTATCCAACAACCATAAAGCTGGAAAAATTAAAGGAATGTATGCGAAAGAAAAGACGACCGCTGTATTGTCTACCATGTCCCCAGATACCCCATAATACTTCTGAACCAAATCCGAAATTACTACATACAGTCCCCACTGTACGGAGTTGATGAACGTAAAACATATAAAAATTGCCAACATCAACCATCTCTTCTTTTCAGTTTTATACGATTCAGCTGCTCCATTTTCAGAATTTGATGCGGATTTCTCGTTGGCGACACTTGCCGGTTGCGACGTCAAGCTGAAAGTCTTTCTAGTCATCTTCTTGATACACTGGGCGCAGGCACTTGATTGATAATGGTTGAACTAAGAATCTTTGAAGATAGAGCAAGTCATACTTTGTGTATCAATAATCACGACTGAAAACGACAATTTAAAATGAACTCAAATTCGTCCGTGGTCAGAGAGGGAACAATAATTCCATACGGTCTCTCCGACTTTATGTTTTCCTCCCATGAATATCAAGAAAATTTCAGGCTGTTGGAATGTGTGTTTTTGAAGTACACATCAATTACGTTAAAAAACGTACCATATCCCTCAAATCTAAAGCTCAGTGTTCATGGACAAGAGGAGGAAGTAAATTTAGTCTGAAATAACCAACAATATCGTCGAACCACTAGGAAATGTTTCCAAAAACAGTTTCTGGAGAACATTCTGGTTCATAGAAAATATAATTTTTTTTAACAGCTAAATGGTCATTTGGAAATTGGCGATATCCATACATACATCCTCTTGAAAAAAGACATACTTGTTTCACGCTAAGTAGTAGGTTTAATCTACAACGCTATTATTGGAAATTGTTTGATCAAAAATACTGTAATGTGAATCAGTCGCTCAGAGATAATTACCAGTAGGTAAGTGTACCTCATGAGCACGGGGACAGGGCAATCCAATATTCGCCGCAGCATCACTCGCCGCGAAATCTATTCGCCGCAGATAATTTCTCGCCGTGAGATAATGATTGTAAAAAATTTGCAAAATTTAAAATGAACAAAATTTCAAAATGTACTCAGATACAAAAATGCTCAAAATGGATGCATCAAAAATTACCCTCGGGGTATTACAATGATCATACAAACTTAATTTAAAAAGAAAAAATTATAAATTGTGGGCTATGCCTCTCAAATATTCTATGGAACTTCTTTCCTCATAATCTGTGACGATATCTAAAATGCGGTCTGACAGCAGAACATATGTCTGCCTTTTTGCAGGAGGCGGTTGCCCCCTCTCTCCTTCCGTATATTCCACGTCACGCAATTTCTGACACTTTTTCAGTGCGGTTACAAAACTCCAGAAAGATGGATGGCTGCACATAAACTCATCTTGCAATTTATGGTGTCCGGCCTCAGCGGTATTGTTCGTACGAGGGTCCCCATCCATTGTACGCTCATACACATTCCACCAATTGAGTTGGAACCGAGGCCTCTTTCGAGAGTTCCGAAGACGCCGACCAACGTAATTATCCTCGACGTACAAAAGCAGATCTTCGAGACGTTGGTCAACGTACTCTTGCAGATCATCGAACGCCGACGATACATCTTCTACGGGTACGTATGCTAAAGCCGTAATCATCTGTACGTGGAGATGTATCGTCGAGTCATTCTCATAGAGGCTCTGAAGGTGAAGAGCGCGGACCTTTTTTTGTATATTTTGCGCAAAGTGAAAGAAACACCCACCGATAACTGCCGAAGGAAACACTCTTTGAAATTCTTTTATGACAGCCAATTCGAAGTCGCAAGAGAAAAGGATGTCTGCATCGGTTACATTTGCCTACAGGGCGAATTCAGGCGAACTAAAAAAAAAAATTATGCGACTAAAAATAGGGGCGTGCGGCGAAATGAATTCCGCGGCTGATCCTTGTTGGGACCAGTTGTACCAGCGGCGAGTCGTGCGCGGCGAATTGTCCGCGGCGAATCGTCCGCGACGAATTGATAGGTACCCGTAAGTGTACCTCATGAGCACTCATGAGTTTAAACTAGGGAAATTTCATATTTGTTTAGCGAAAATATAATTCAAAATTTTTCAATAAGCTAGGTACCGGTATACAATTTGTTCTTGTAGTATGAAAAGAGTCAAAATAAAAAAAAATTGAATGTGAAATTTACGACTTACCATTCATCAGTTTTGTTAGAAAATATGGGCACATCAACACCTCCTAATCAGCTCTATCAACTCAAAAATGAAACAGTAAGCCTAATTAATTGGTCAACCTATAGGTCTAATAGAAAAACCCACAAATTTCGACCATCGGAAGGCATACGAAAATGATCGCATTGTAATCATTCTCTTAATTTGGCGTACGATATCGGACGAACAAATAAGAATCAGATTTGTGAAACAACGTTTTCTCTTACTTGATGGAGGTACTGAGCACGTAAATCCACTGCGCATTGATTAATGAAAAAGTAAATATCGTTACCATACACTTAGTCGATCCATTATAATTATTGTTTCAAAAAACTGTGACCTATATACGCTAATTGGTTGAAGTGGTCTTATCAAATTCATTTTCGTCGAAAATTAGCGCTTTTTGATGCGCGAATTTAACAACTCTTATTCAAGGCATAAGATTCTTATTATCTTCAGTCTCTCACTCCAAGTGAAGTGGTACCTACCCACTATCAAATTTTGGTCGAGCGAATACTGACATGGAATTTCATAATATTGTATACCTACAAAATTTTTGATAGGCTACAAGAACGAAAAAATTCAGGAACCGGTACTACACATATTGTTGAAAAATTATTTCAGTATCCATCTTATATAGGCTACTTGGAAACTAAACAAGAAGAAATCGTGCGAATTCTCCAGCCTATGTTATTTTTTTAACCATCTATCTTTCTTAATCGGATTCGAGTTATCGATGAACAAAAAAAACGACGGCTTCCTTAACGAAGTTAAACGAGGAACGCAGGGAACCTGTTCTATAAGTCAAATTGATTTTGGTATTGAGAATTCAAGCAAGCTTAGACCTAGTATAAAGCTAGTCTGAAGGAACCTAGTATAAAATAGGACGTCATCAGTGACCTGGACCTATTTTAGGGACTTCGAAAAGTATAATCTCGAGAGTCGAAATTTTGCCCCCTCCCCCTCCTATCCTAATATAGCTCGGAGGTCGAAATTTTTCTAATTCTCTCTCCTATCATATATACCTTGAGAGTCAAAATTTTTCAAAGTCCCGCTCCTATCATATATAGCTCGGAGGTCGAAATTTTAACAGGGAACCTGTTTTATCCGGCTCATTTGAGTTTGCCGTGCGCCATCCGTCGAAAAAGTTCGAAAAATTTTGACTCCTGTTATATATATAGCTTGGAGAATGAAACTTTTTCAAATCCCTCCCCACCTATCAGTTGTAGCTTGGAAGTCAAAATTTTTTCAAGTCCCTCTCTTATCATATATACCTCGTGAGTCGAAATTTTTCTAAGCACCCCTCCTATCATATACAGCTTGGAGGTTGAAGTCCCTTTCCTATCATGTGTCCGCCGTGTGCCATCCGGCGAAAAACTGAAAAATGTTGACTCCTTTTGCATAGCTTGTAGGATGAAATTCTTCTAAACTTGAAAAAATGTCGAATCCTTTTGTATACGAGTATAGCTTGGAGAATGAAATTTTTTCAAGTTCCCCTTCTATCATAATAAAGCTCGAGAGTCAAGAAAAATTTAGACTCTTGAAATATATTATGGTAGGCTTATAGTAGGTCTAAGCTTTCTTTATACAAGCTTTACACTAGGTCTAGGCTTCCTTGAGTTCTCAATACAAAGATTTGGAATTGTCAGTATACGAGGTTTCCTCATTACTAAAACAAATTTGACCTTTATAACAGGTTCCCTGCGTTCCTCGTTTAACATCGTTAAGCAAGCTCAATTTTTTCTCGAGTCCCTCTTCTCATAGATATAATATAACTAGAAATTTTTTAAATCCGTCTCTTCATATCGATTTGTGTATCTTAAGATTAGTGGCTTAGCCCTTTAAATGAGGCAGATATGCAATGCTTTAAACACCATATGTCGCCCTTCTATCTGTATATTACGGGTCACGAGTCAAAGCTTCTCCAAGTACCCCGTCTATCATATACAGCTCGAGAGTAGAAATTTTTTCAAGTTTCCCTTTTATTGTATACAGCTTGGAAGTCAACATTTTTCTGACACCCCCTGCAAACGTATACAGCCGAGAGTGGAAATTTTTTTCAAGTCTCTCTCCCCCCGTTATTGTACACGGCTTGGAGGTCAAAAGTTTTTCAACTCTTTCTCCTATCATATATAGCTTGAGAGTCGAAATTTTTACAAGTCCCCCTCTCATCATATATACGATAGTTCGGGAGTGGAAATTTTTCCAAGTTTTTCGCCGGACGGCGCCCGGGGAATTTCGATTCGGCTTCCCCTCCATCCTCAACATATTCAACTCTTTACAAAAGCAAACTTCCTCTCACGCATCTAAACACAATTTCGCCGAGCTCATAGCCTTGAAGGCAGGCTTCTATCAACTCGTAAATTAATAATTTAAAAAAAAATTGATCAACATAAACCCGAGTGCTTCAAAATACGATCAGGAGATTTCCAGGAAGAATGTGTAAAAAAAACTGGTATCATTGAAAGTTTGATCTGAAGACAAGAAGAGAGGGCTAACCATCTAGATTCAAGAGGAGTTTCGATGATGAAGCACATCGATGCTCTGATTATCGAGAGGAAAAAACTCTGAATGTGAAGAATATTTTCATCTTGTTTGCAGAGTCAGATCGCAATTTTCCGATTGTGACTTGTTGACAGCTTTTACTACTCAAATGTTGACACGACCAAATCAAACTGTTGCTATTCATTGATCGTGCGTATGTGTCAGCGCTACTGATCAGTGAACTCAATTTGTAGAATGAGACTAGCTGGAACGCGTGCTGAACGAAAAAAAGAGAGAGAAAGAAGATATTTCATTCAACTGGGCTCCAGAAAAAATAGAGAAAAAACAGATTTTTTGTTACGTCGGTTTACGTTTTTCATTCAGCGCGCATTCCAGCTACTCTCATACTATAAATTGAGCTCACTGCTACTGATGCAGTTCACTGTACTGATGATAAGGTCAAACGTCCCGTAAACAAGCATTGTTGAAGTGCCAGGTACCTGTGAGAGACCCTCTCGAATCCGTTAAATCACTCCTTTTTTTGAGTCATTCATCCAATGAGCAAGAAAGGACCAGTAAAATTTGCACACGTCACCTTGCATTCAAGCAAGTGCGTGGTTCACTCTTTCTTTTCGGCTTTCAACCAGTTTAGTTCGTTTAACGCAGATGTAGAAAGTGGACGGGTTACTTTTTCCGTTCGGTTTTTCGTTTCCTTCGTGTGTGCATGACGAGGTTTTTCGAAATTATTTTTTGCATGTTTCTTATGTGTTTGTACCGGTACATTCGTGTTGCTTGAACTAACCATGCTGGGATACTATAACCTAATTAAAATGTTTATTTTCTTTCAGCCAAAATTATTTTTAGGGCCTAGTATATTGCCGTTTAAGTTTTGATATTATTTTCTCATCTCAAATAAAAATTTAAAGTGAAACGATCGTCATTTTGTAGTGACCGTTCCACTCTGAATTAATACGGGTGGCACGAAAACTCCAAATTTTGACAAAAGGTGTCGTTCACGCTATTACAGGTGGATTGCAGGAAGTAAATTGAGCGTATGATGCGGATATACTCGCGCGCGATGATACTGTGCTACCATCAATCACACCTAATTCTAATTGAAAAATGTACTTTCTTTCAGCCAAAATTATTTTTAGGGCTTGATTACGCCACACGTCATTCCGGAGTTGCCGTTGCACTCTGAAATATGGGTGTGTAAGCCGACGACTCCTGTTTGGACAACCGGTATTGGTCAATTACGACCTCTTCGATCTCTCCTTTTGGATCAATTAAATTTTTTCATTTCAAATTTAAATTGAAAACATCGTAATTTTGTAGCGGTCGGTCCATTCTGAAACATGGGTGGCACGACAACTCCAAAGTTTGACAAAGGTATTGAGAAATTTTGTTTGCGCTATCGTAGGTGGATTGCAGGAAATACATTGAGCGTATGATGCGGATATACTCGCGCGCGATGATATTGTGCTACCATCAATCATACCAATTCTAATTTGAAGAAAATTAAAATTGAAACCATCGTCATTTTGTAGCGGCCGTTCCATCCTGAAACACGGGTGGCACGACAACTCCAAATTTTGACTAAAGATGTTGTTTATTTTTGGTTCGCGCTATTACTCTATCTACATTATTATACTTTATATGATGGTTAGGTTTTACAGGAAGTGCATTGAGCGCATAATGCGGATTAGCCGCGCGCGTGATGATATTGTGCTTTTCGATTATTCAGTGCACCCACGATTGGATAAGTTGCGGTGGGGCGCAGGATGAGTTAACTCAGTTTACTGTCTCCGCCAATGAAGAGGCAACCATCTGAGGTTGTAACTGAGCCGTTGCAGACATAAACAGTCTTCGTAATTCGTGGCGGACTGACGGGGGTGCCTGCGCCTTCTCTCATTTTTGCAGATATAGGTACAGCACACCAAATTCGGATATACCTCGCAGGGATTTTATCTTCGTTAGCCGGGGTTGACTGTTCTGGTTGTGCACAGTCTTCTATGTTTAGGAAATTCTTTTTTTTTGTCTGTAGTGTAGGACTAGGATCTTTAGTGTCTTGGGACGCATTGGAGCCACCTCCACGTGGTGCGTCCTGGGCAACGGCAACAATATTACTTTGTTGACGGCCAAGGCTCCTTAGAGTAATAGCGCGAATAAAAAAATGACATAAAAAATCCACTGAACTTGAGCAAAAATAGAGACTTCGATTGGCAACAGTATGTTTCTTCACACCTAGTGCATAATTTTGAGATTCTATCCAGTGGGTCATTTTAGAGTTTTTAGGCTGGTCCTCGAGTTAAATGTGCTCACCTTCGTTATTCAACCTATTATGAGAAATCGAAACCTGTGTGACTCTACCTCAAGGTCAGATAAGTGAATTAATTATCTGCTGTTGATACAAAAAGAAGTGTTGCAATAGTGGTAATTTTGAAAGGGGATTTTAATAAGAGACAGAGATGGAACTTCAACAATTATTTCGAATACAAATTGAGGTTGCATGTAAACTTTGTAAGAAGTAGTATTTCAGGTCTTCTTTATACCTACCGTAGCTTCGATATTCACATCTTCTCCTAAGTAAATTGAGTTCTTGTATGATACGTGATTTTGTAGTCAAAATCCAGCCTAATATTATTTGGTTTTGTCCGATGAACCTCTGCTTATTTCTTCTAGCAGCTCAAAAATTGTAGTTCAAACGGGAAGACTTTCCCTTAAGTTGACGTTAGGAAGGTTTAGTTTGATCTAATCCAACTATTTCTGTTATTTTCTAAAAATTTTCGAAAGTAAATAGCTCCACTCATATTAGGGGTCTTTGAACAAATTTGAAATTGTCGGCTATCTTGCGACTCTTGGAAAAGTAGGTCAAGGTTATAGTTTAGGCCCGCCTAATTTAGTGAATGCTAGGGCTAAGGCATAGAGGTCTAGTTTTGAGCTAATAAAATCTATATTAACGGTTGATTTAAGGTTAGTTTAGGCCTCGTTTTGGCCCAGTTTACAGCTAGCATAGCCTAATATGAAATATTACCTTCTGTTATACTTGTAGCAAATTTTATTCTTTTGTTCTAGTTCTTCTTATTGCGAGACAGAAACTCCAGTTTTTAACAGGGAAACTGTTTCGTGGCAGGGTAATTTGAAGAAAAATGACGGGCGCTGGGAGCCGGGAGGCAAAACGTGGGCCTCAAAAAAAATTTCTACTTCCGGACTATATATGGTAGGAGGGGGCAATTTCGAGTTATATGTGATAGGAGGTTCTATTTCGGCTGTTAGCTTGAAATATTGTATGCTAGACCAAGAAGGGGGGCGAAGAAGCGGAGCGAGTGAGGTCTCGAAAAGCCTTCACTAAACTACGCCTAATATACAGCATACTAGACTCGTTTATGTATTTATTTTGTATTCATTTAATTAATTTTTTATTTTATTTATTTATTATATATTATCTTGTACATAAATTTGCACGTTTCGATAGCATTGCTACCTTCTTCAGGTGCAGACAAATTAATATATGATGGGAAATTTACTTAGAAAACTTTCTACTTCCGAGCTATGGTGGAGAGGTGGACTTGGAAAAATTTCGAGCTTTATATGATAGGGGTAACCGAGCCCTGTCAAATAAAAAGAGGACTTGGAGAAGCTTTGGATCTCAAAGTGGATTGGGCCTACTGGAGAAACCATTGGAAAAGAAATGCGCCTAGAACTTGACTTGATGTGGAAAAACCATCAAGGTGGTGAACAAAGTTCAAGCCGTATAGGAATGACAATGCACACTAATGACTCCTATAAAACAGGTTCCCTATTTGCCTCAATTAACAAAGTTAATGAAGGCAACCCCGAGCTGCTCATCACGTGGTCTGCGAGTTTGTGAATAAGAAAAGTGTTTTTCATTTTCGGCGCAGGATTTCGAAATTTTTTACTTCTCGATTTCATTTCACCTACTTACTGTTTTATGTTCACGGTGCATTCGACTTCAGACTGCGATCTAGTGACAGGTGAGTATTACCGAAAGAAAATGTATCATTAAATAGATATCCAGGCAGATATTCTAGGTATCTTCTTCATATAAAAGAATTTTCTTTTTTCTTCAGAAATTGTAGGTACTAATGAAAAGTGAAGAAAAATAAGAAAACAAACCAATACGATACCAATTCGAATATATGTGCTCAATCGTCTTCCATAATTCACAAGTCTTTTACGAGATGTACAATACTTTAATCTTACATAACGCATAACTAATTTTTTCTCAATTTTGAATATTGATTGGTGAATGAAAAAATCAAAAATATGAATACCTACATTCAAAAAGTACCATTCAAGTTGGTTGGATCAATCTGATTTAATATTTGCTTAAATTCGACTCTAACCTACTCTCGAATAATTCAGATAACAGAGAAGAATACTTTCAGCTGTCACTCTCAAGCCCACCAACAATGCCACGTCAGAGCCTATTGAAATTTACCATTATAAAAATCACGTTTCCTCGAGCGTAAACTGCTCATCTTATTCTGTGACCTTTTCATGTTATTCTGACCGATAAACTTAAGTAATAATTGCTACTCGATTGACTGAAAAATTTTTGTGATCGATAAAATAACGTACTCGATACGAGCACCCACAAAATATTTTCATACAAACGTTTACGCAAAAATAATACAGCTTTCATGAATTGAAATCTTGGTTTTTTCACTTCCTGACCCTTAGCTCTAAACGATTCGGTTAGACTCGTAGTTCCGTGCACGTTTCACTGCTTTTAAAACGAAATCTGAGAATGGAATCAGGTAAGAGCGACTAGCCACTTCATCGTGTTTCTATTTTGCCAGTCTTTGATGGAAAAAAATTTCCAAAATAGAATCTACTATGATATGAAGTATGTGCTTGAAGAGGCGAGACAGTGTATGCAGCCGGAATAAGCCTCCTAAACCATTTTCAAGTAAAGCATTATTCCTTTTTTTTTTTTTTTTTTTTGACAAATTTTTTGTATTTTTGAGGTTACCAACTTCCAAAAATTTGCGCGTGCGTTTGTGTTCCAGACTTGGGAAAATTTCAATCACAGCTCTAATCCCAATTCTATGCAAGCGCAGAATAACCGAAAATATAGGCTTGTACTAGGCTAAGAAACACTGGTGGAGGCGGGAACCTTACTATAATATATAGGGCAAAATAGTCTAGAATGTATATGATAGATGAATACCTACCAAGCTGAGCAGACAAGCTGAGGTGCTAATCCACTTGGCCATGAATTTTTTATATGTACTTCATTCAACTTACGAGCGCGAAACTCCTATCAGTGAAATGTTTTAAATTCAAACACGTAAAAATTGTTCGAAAGATTTTACGATATACAAAAAGGTGTTAAGTATTTCTCCATCAGTCCACCGAATTCAATTCTTTTAGGTTCTTTCCTTTGTTGATATTTTTTGAAGACCATCACAAACGTATTTCAAAGAGAAAATACATGATTTACATACCATTTTCTCACGTTTGCAGAGTACAAAATTCACTCAAAATGTCGATCATACAAGAGAAGGTGGCTGATTTTGATCTTGTTCTGTCTGTGTTCGGCATGTAACGCTAGTTATTGGATTCAGTACATTCCATAATCACAAATATAGTAACAGAATATTACAATGTATCTGCAACAGAGGTTGACTGGACATCCACCATATTTATGATGGTGTACATTCCTCTAGTTTTTCCGGCGTCCTGGGTGTTGCAGAAAAAGGTTCATTACAGTACTTATTACCTAGATACCTAAGAAAATTGGTATTTCAGGTAATGTAAAAACTCTGTACAAACAGTGGCCCAGTTATACGAGTACCAAAATTCCGGGAAAGGTAATCCCCAATTATTACTAAAATGAAGATTGTACACAAGACTTCATAGGTAGAATTTGAAATATTTTATATACCAATATACCTTTGCAATGTAAAATGATTGTTATAAACCTGAATTCGACCCTATCTCGATCCAATAGGCCAAGCGGGCTCTAGCCCCGAAAACTTCAAGCAATAAACCGACGTTTCCCACAACTCTGGCACAAGGATCCGAATCGCCGAGGCTAAGTAACATTCACTTTTTTTTTGGTGCATTCAACCTTTCACCAGTTTCTCTATTTTTACGGTCTACTTAAGAAACGTTGGACTGTGGGCTGTGTGTGATGAACAGTCAGCATTTCGTCCCTCCCCGTGAGTCAGTTGGTTCAACTTTTGCAAGGGATCTTCTTATTATTATTTTCGCGGGCTACAATGTCATGACTTTTAAAATCAAAAAGATGAGTAGTATTGAAAGTGTGTTTTTCTTTTTTTATTATAATTTTTCTTCTCCTATGTACGATCGTTATCAACTTCCCGCCGCTTATAGTAGGAATGCAGCGTGACACTAACACTGTCCTAAAAAGTGCCATTCCCAAGAGAAAGTATGTACTGTATACACCTCGAACCTTCACAGAGACTCTTGAGTTGAAGACACGACCGGTGATATGCGCAACTCCGGAAAAATAAAGTATCGTCATCGTAGCTTCATAGAAACAATAAATTATGGGGATTCTCTTCATTTCCTTGCAGGGATTGAGGATTGCGATTACCTTAGGAGCATTTCTACTATGTGTAGGTTCGTGGGTGAAAGTATTTTCAACCAAACACGATCAATTTGCTGTTGGCTTTGCGGGTCAGACAATTATTGGCGCATCACAAATGTTCACATTGGGAGCTCCTGCCCGTATAGCTGCTGTATGGTTCCCACATCATCAAATTTCTACTGCCACGGCTATTGGTGTGTTCGGAAATCAGGTAATACTGAAGAAGAGTTGGTCTTTGTCTCCAAAACTTCTCGAGTATAAAATGTTCGCCTTCTTGTCGGCGATGTAATCTTCAGTGGCCAAAAGGGTCGGACCTCCCTTGGGCTTTCACAACAAAGACTTACGTCTTCGAAATTTTAATAACATTATTCGAGCACCTTTCCTTACCGAAAGTTTCTTCTAATCAAGTTACTGCTATTTGCTGAATGCACAACATTATTTATTTTGTAGGTAGGAATCGCAATTGGTTTTCTTCTTCCTCCCATGGTAGTGAAGGAGGAATCTGCTGGAAAAGATCTACATATACTTTTCATGAGTAGGTACTGCCATTGCAGCAACTGTGATATTTCTACTTATATTTTTCTGTGAGTACAGGCACACTAATAAAATATTACTATAAATTTCTTGATTCTTTTAATTTTCTGATATAATTATGAGTTTCTAATTAAAATTCAAAACTTATTTCGCTTCCTATCAAGTTTTCCAAGCTGCTCCTCCGACCGCACCAAGTTTGGCACAAAAATTAGTCTTAGCCAATAATAACAGAAAGAGAACATCTTTTTGGTTGTCATTAAAACGGTTATTTTCCAATGTTGACTTTGATCTGTTATTAGTCACTTTTGGAATAAATATAGGATCACTGAACACATATTCGATCCACCATTTCCCGGTAGGTAAATTTCGCTCTATGACGTTCATAGATTAGAATGTATCATTTTTGTTGATAAACACCAAAATGTATTTTCCTCGTTTCAGTCGGCAGTAGAACATGCAGGTCGACTAGGGGTGATCCTAATCGCTGGCGCTATTTTTGGATCGTTTGTTTGGGGTATCATCTTAGACAAAACTCAATTATTCAAGTAAATATGTCGACGATGCAGTTCAGATATTGAAAATCGCCGTGCTCGCAAGTTTTGTCGAAAACTAATTATAATTTTCTAGTTAGGCCTAAGGTGGTATTCGTTTAATTGAAATTTGCTTTGCTGGTGGGACTAGGAAGAAGAGTCATTATTTTCTCGATTGAGTAGATTTTTTCATTTTCTTATTCTAGAACCACGACTATTTGCGTGAATGTGTCATCCACTATAGTGATGGTGACGTTAGCGTATTCCCCGCAGGTAGAATTGATGGCTTACGTTTACATTACTACAGCATTTCTTGGGTAAGTTGATCGTAAAATTATTTACATTTTATTTTAAAAACGGTATTTCCGAAGATCATGATAACGAACAATTTTCTCTCGTTCGTCACTCATCAATATTTTTTGTTTTACGCCAATATTTCTTTATCTAACTTACATATATTTTAGAGCATGTCCCTAGTGAACTAAGACATTTTATTGCGATATTCAAGCCTATAATGAACGATAGAATAATACATTTTTTTTGTGGAAATGCGAAAATCGGCTGGGTAAATTTGCTTCAGCGAAAAGCCTATCTATAATAGAAGTATCCACGGATCCATAAAATATGCCTCCTCTTTGCCCTTAATGAAACGAAAATTGAGAAGAGTATACCTAGGTAGTCTTGAAGTTCATTTAGACAGGTATACTCAATTCATAAAAGTAAAAAATGTCTAAAGCTAAATAAAAAAGATTAGGTACGTTTCATACCGATTTATTTTTTATTCCGTCAATTTTAAAATTTGCGAGTGTGTTTTTAGACTTAGATACCGACTTACTCAATCACAATATTATTTCACGCAGGTAGATTTGTATTACTAAATCTATGAGCGCTCCGAAAGTGATGCAGTATAATTTTCCAGATTTTTCATGTTCGGATTCACAATTGTGGGCTACGAATTTGGCGCTGAATTAACCTACCCCGAACCAGAGGCAACTCCTTCAGGAATACTCAATGCTAGCGGTGAATTATGCGGCGTATTTTTTGTAATTAGTATTGGAACGATTTTGAAATATTATGGTATTTATTTTTGATTTTCTTAAACTCGAGAAAGAAACTTTAGTAATACCTATATTCGAATGTATACCTGTCTAATATTTGGTCATAGGTTCTCTGGCGGCGTGTATATCCCTTGTTACAATGATTTTCTTTGGTCTAGTGCTATGTTTATTTATAGATGGCAGTAAATTAAGAAGATCAGCTGCCAATAAACAACCAATTCATAGCATTCCCATGCTGTGATATCAAATAGCTTATGCTGCGTATTATTTTTTCAACTACAAGCGTCCATTGTACCTCAGGATCTGTATCGAGATATTTACAAATGAAGTATACAAGCTTATGGCAGTCTTTAACGGTTGCAATTTTTTTCATCTTTTAAATGCCTTCATTTTATTTATTGAACCTCGCGCCCATCTTTACCTGTGTTAAAAACAAAGAGATAAAAAATTTTCATAATTGTAATGATACCAATATTACAAAGAACAAATGGGACCATTAAACTTTTCAATAAAATTATTTACAATAATTCTTTTTCTAATAGAAAAATTATTAGATTCTGTGTTTTCACCTTCATAATTAAAAAAATTTGTACAAAAATTAATGAATCCAATAACATGATTATAGCCAAATTTGAACCTCTCTGACTATTTTTAGGAGCAGATACATTGTATTATGGAAGTACAGATAAAAAATACAGAATTTTTATGAAGATATCCTAAGGAAATAAAAATTCTAGCATTTATGGATGAAAAACTGAACATCGTGTTTGTCCATTAAATGTTGAGCAAAATACTTTGCACGAACGAATATTTCATTGCAAAGAGAACATTCGTACTCTCTGTGTAGTAGTCCATTTTCTTCTTTGAAAAATTTCAAGTTTTCCACTTTTTGTTCCTCTTTCCTCACTAATTCAGCATATGCTGAGCACACTTTTGTATGTTGAATTAGGGAAGTGTAGTGATCAAACGTATCTAAACAGGAGAAACAACTGTTGGGATGATTGGACAGTTTCATAGGTTCCCTCCGTAGCGAATACTTCTTGGGAGCAAGTTTAGTTAGCTTTTGTCCTCTATTTGGACAGCGATTCAAGGTATGCGCCATAAGTTTATCTTCACGTTTATACTTGGCATCGCATTTGGTACAAACGAAAGGCCTCTCTTCTATATGAACGACAGAATGATATTCGAGATGACTTTTCCAGAGAAATTGTTTGTCGCAAACATCACATCTGAAAGTTTTTTTTTTGGCTCGAGCTTGTGAGGTTGATTGCGAATATTTTCTCTTTACCGATATTTTCTCACGTGGGTTCTCGTTAGTACGACCTGAGTCGTTTGTTTCATCAGACATAGGTCCACAAACTTTTTTAATCTGGGACCTATTGCTAGGCAAATTACTAGGAAAGGATTTTGTTTCAGATTCATCAATTTCGTGAACGGAAAGATGCTGCAGGAGAACAGCTTCATTCTTGAATCTCTTGTCGCAAAAAGTGCAGCAAAGAATTTGTTTTTCAGTTGAAATGGACAGATTCGATGGTGAATATGTCTTCTGTACTGTTGTTCTTCGTCGAATTTTTGATGTATCATTAATCAAATTAGAGGGCTCGCCTGTATTCACGGTTAGATCGCTAGAAAATTGTCCACTCATCTGATGAACACGAAGATGCGATATAAGGTACTTCTTCAGTTTAAACATCCTCATGCAATGAGAACAACCAAACGGTGTATCGTTTTTGTGAACGGAAAAATGCTGTAACAGGACCCATTTTGTCTTAAATCTTTTATCGCAAACGTCGCAACCAAACGGTCTATTTTCTTCAACGTGAGATTCAAAATTCGCTTTGAAAAAAGTTTGTTCCAACAATTTCTTCTTACTAACAATATGATGGCTCATCCCATTGTTTTTATGAATTCTATTACGCATAAGGAGAAATTTTTCTGATTTACCGATATTCTGAATTGTTTTCTTGTGAGTTTTGAAATTTCTTTCAACACAATCCAATCGTTTGACGCTTTTATCAGAATAAGATCTTCCATCATTATGACTGCTGTTATGATGCCAAATATTTTTTTGGTATTCGTTGCACGTCTCCTTCTTAGAAAGAAAATGCGTTTGAAAACGATTTTTACCCTCGAATGTTTTCTCACAAATATCACATTTGGAATTATGGACACTATCACGATGAATGCGACAGTGTTTTCGAAGGTCTCTTTTAAATCTGAACGAAAGATCGCATATTTGACAGAAAAACAATGTTTCTTCACTCGCCTCCATAATTTTAGAAGACCTTGAACTGGTTAATGTTACAGTTTCACTGCACACTTTGGAATGGTACGTTTGAACTTCATTTGAAGTATCAAAAGACATCACAAGTTCATCTTGAATGTACGTTTTAGATACGCTTAGCAAGGGGCTTTCTTTTTCTACGTGAAATTTCAGATGTCTTTGGAGATGCGACGATTGTTTGAACGCTTTATCGCAGACATTACAAGGGTATGGTCTTTTTTTGTCATGACTTACACTGTGTTGTCGAAGATATTTTTCAGCTTTGAACCTCTTACTACAGATATGACATGAAAATGGTTTTCCTTTTTTGCAAACGCCAGAAGACGCTCGATATTTGCGGCCCACGTATTTCAATGTTTTTTCACAATTGTTTTTGGAGAGGGGTAATCCACTGTCGTTGTGAAAGCGCAGATGTTTGTCAAGTTCCATTTGAAACTTGAACGCACAATTGCATATTTTACACAAAAACAAGTTTTCTTTGGGCTGAACACTAGATTTTGATCTAATTTTATTAGGAACGTTGGAAAGCGTTAGAACTTCGTTTACAGGACTAGAAGGTGCTTGAATTTCATTTTGAACATTAGAATGGTCAATTAAAATATCATCCCACGTACCGGTCGACGTTTGGTCTTCATCTTGAATGATACTTCGATTATCACTGGGCACATTGGCGTAAACTGGACTTTCAGCTTGAACACTACGAGTAGAAAGAATTGGCACTTCGCTGTGACTTTTAGAATGTATTTGGTTTTGCTGAGTCGCAGTAAAGAAAACGTTACCCATTTCTACAATAAGATTCTCTTACGATACAACCGGCCTCAACCTGAAAATACCAAAGAAAAAACAAATCATGCGTGATTCCAGCGTAATAGGTACTCGTTCGATCATACTTATTACAGAAATTCAGCAAACATGACACCTCCAACTAAACTACAATAAATAGGTAAGCCTGATGAAATTACACGTGCGTAGTTTTTCATCACAAGGGCATGTAAAGACGTGGACAAGTATACCAGTATATTTGGAATTTGGTACGTTAAAAGAAGAAAAACAAAAGGAAATTTGTACGCATGTCCACCAGTTTTTCAACAGAGATAGCTAAATAGGTAAAGGTGGACTGATTCTATCGAAAAACGGGTGATATTAACAGCTTAACGATAAATAAAAGTGACGCCAGTTCTCTTACTTGTTTGTTTTGAGAAATTTTACCACCAAGTCTTGAATGAATTGTTTGATACGATCTAATCTAGTAGATTAGCTGTTGTAGCTGTTCGAAGAAAAAATTTGAAGCTGAACAAATACATTCCCTGACATTTTCATCAAACCAATAATAACTCATGAGTGTTTTTCATCTTCATTATTATTCAATATGAGTATTAACAATTGAGAACTACAGATTTTTTTCGCTTATCAAAGAAATCTCCGTGAACTAACAGCTGCTGTGAATAAAGATAAACAGATAAACCAATCCAAATTAGGTACCATTAGCGAGTCGTGGTTGCAAGCTGCAGGCTGTAACATGTAACGTGAACAGATAGAAATGGAATGGAAGGAAACTGTACCGTTGTATTGATGCGAAGCAAAGGTTCACGAATCGCGAAGTAATATTGATTAGTCAATGATAATATTTGACTGCGGAATGATATAATGTCTTATCAATCTAGGTACTATCGTCCATTACCTCACTCGATAAAATGAAGTTCAATCAAGCAAATAAGTGCGAAACAAAAAGATTACCGCAAACACTGGTTCTTATACAAAAATTATACGGCTTGTAGCTTTTGATAGAAACTACTTCATTTTTAATGTTCCTTCTTCCTCACTCACATACTCTACTTCTGCTTACTCTGATTGATGATGAGTTGACTCATAAATATCTTTCACACGGTAGCAGGCTGCCCAGATCATACTCTTTTTAGAGGAAAGTACTCTTTTGATGGTGTAAGAAAAGTGAACTCTATCTTTTTTATGAAATATCGCAAAAAGTACTCTAAAGTACTCTTTTCCTGAATTTTCTGAAAATCAGTACTCTTTAGTACTCTTTTTCAATAAAACAGTACTCTCTTAGTTCTCTTTTTTTTTGCACATTGTCCGTGCAACCTTTTTTTTTTTTTTTTTTTTTGCTTGCACAATTGAAAATTTGGGGAAGTACTCTTTTTTTCTCAGAAACATCTAGGCACCCTGCGGTAGGTATTTTATTATTTTTATCAAGTAAATTTATTTGTCTATCAAACGTATAGTGAGAGTAGTTGAGGTTGAAAACAAAGAAAAAAAATTTACAGTTCGAAAATAAAAAAAAAAAAGATCCTCTTTAATCGAAAAAAGTTGGAGAAGCACTTGATAACTTGGTTTAGAATAAGGTGACATTTTTCAAGACTAAATTCAATAGGTACGGACTCACTAAAGATTCTTGAACTAGGTCTACTCTTATTTAACAAAGAAAAGTAATATTTTGTAAGCAAAAAAAAAGGGTTTTTGACACAAATTTGGGAACTACAAAAAAAGAGAAATTCATATGCAATCAAAGAACGTTTGGACGCAAAAATTAAGAGAGCTAAAAAAAAAAGTTGAGCGCAATAATGAAGACGACGTGCGCACGAAATATAATTTTGAACAAAATGAAATATAGATATAATACGTACTAGGCTATGCACGAGTGAGAACGAAAAAAATGAAAAATAACATTTCTTGTTGTTTTGGCGTTCAAGAAGTTATTTTGGTTATTGTGTACGAATATGATATGTTTCTGTAGCTTTCATATTTGTGTTCGAACATTATCTTGATTGCGTGTGAATGTCTTTTTTTTTTTTTTGTAAGCCTCTGATTGCGTACCGAATCTTATTTTTTTTGCGTGCAATAAATGCATCCCTTTTAACAAAATAATATAAAAACGAATATGGTTCAAAAAAGGTATTCAAGGTGTGGATTAGATGCGTCTCGACGCCCTCGATCCAACGCCGTTTGAATTTTTAACCTATCTCGAACGGTTAGCGATTTATGACCGAAAATGTGATTCATGGAATATTTGGTTCAAAAAAAAAAAACATTTTCTGGCGTAGCCAAATAAATGAAGATCATGTTTCATGTCTATATATTTCATTAGTCAACTTGAAGCCGCACAAATACTTATACGAAAAGCAATATTGAAAATTTCTTATACAGTACTTATCCATAGTCTACTTGTTTAGGCAATGAGAAAAATTTTCGAATTGTAATGGAAATTTGTCTGGGAAATTCCTGGTGATAAACTTTTTTATTGCTTGATATCTTGGCAATACGTTATTACGCGGTTTATTTGGTGAGTTCTACTTCGTTGTGTTAAGAGCAATTTTGCGTGATTATATTGTGTGATCTATATTGCGTGATCAATTTTCGTGCTTTCTGGGCGTTGTGAGGTTTGTTAGGAAAAGATTAGGTGGAGTTATACGACAACCTTTATTAATCGAACACGAACGTTAGCGTAAAAAAGTATACAATCAGCAAGTTATCGTTTGAGAAAGAAATGTAAGGATGATGAAAAATTTTCGAGGAGGTATTTCTGATTTTGATAGTATTCAGCAATGGCCGATGGAGTTGAATGAACGCGCAAGATTACTTATCGTAGCAGAATTTTTTGTTTATCAGCGTATACGACAATTACCTATGTAGAATAATAACTGAAACTCGTATCTCTTTTGTTCGGATAGAAAAAAGCGTCCGTAATTGAAGCTTCCGAGAATATTTGCTGTTGCTCTCTTCTTTTCGTTTAAACATCGTTGTTGTAGTTACCTACTGCTAAAAGGTATTGAAAATTCAAGGAAGCCTAGACCTAGATAAAGCTAGTATAAAGAAGGCCTAGACCTACTATAAGCCTGGCATAATATATTTTGAGAGTCTAAATTTTTCTCGAATCTCGAGCTGTGAATTAATTTATGGATACTAGTACTCGTTTGTTTCCCCTTGGTCCCTGTTTCGATTTAGCAAAAGATTAGGTGGAGTTATACGACAACCTGTATTAATCGAACACGAATGTTAGCGTAAAAAAGTATACAATCCAGCACGTTATCCTTTGAGAAAGAAATGTAAGGATCATGAAAAATTTTCGACGAGGTAGCCTAGCTTATAAAAATTTTTTTGCCGATTCCATCATCTTCAGCATGAAAAATCACTTCTAGAATCAACCCCGAAGTGAAGAAAATAGCAAAAAAAAATCAAATTCTACACCAATGAGTGTAAAATCTTTATCAACGCAATACGTTTTTCTCTTTTCTTGTCTTTGAAGCCTTATATTTCAGAATTTTCATCCAATTGAGACTTTTTTTCTTGCAAAATGTCAAGAAAAGTGAGGAGAATCCTAATTCATTATAATTGGAAGAATAAATTTTCCGACAAGTGGCGAGGTTTCTCAGATCGCGTCACAAATAGAATGAAAAAAAGAAAAAATTATATACATATTATACTGAAAATTAGAAACGGTTATCGGTCAAACGGTTAACGAACTTTGTTTGTTTCGTTTATCGGTTATAACAGTTATATAACTGTTATATTGCAAACCCTACATTTGTCACATTTTTCTTTTCATAACAAACTCAAAAAAGGTTTTAAAAAACTTTTAGAAATTAATAACTAAAAAATATTACGTTGTTCTTCTAGTGTTTTTCACAGCCAAGAAACTGAAAAGAATAACTTATTTTCGCTTTGGTATACTGATAGGTATCCATAAGTTGCTTTCAATGGCAACAATTTGAAGATCCAGAACCTTGTAAGAAATATTGCTGAAACTCATCAATTGTTGGGCAATAGAATCAAACAATATGGAAGGGACTACTTGAAGTCATGTGTAAACATTAGGGAGGCAATAAGAAATTGGCAAATGTGAAAAATGGTGTTAATTTTAGACCAACTTCAATAATTAGTTCAAATGAGGTAAACCAAGTGTTCTTGTTTGATAATTAAAATTTTTCAATTTATAGTATATTTATTAGTATACTTATTTAATTTTAAAAATTATTCATTATTCAATAAAATTTTCAATAAAATTTAATCAAGTAGTATTAATTTAATTTTAAATTTAATAAGAAAAATGAAAAGAAAAACGTAACATTATATATTGAAAAAATAAGAAAAAAATATAACATGAAAAAAAAAAAAATTAAAAAAAAAACATAACAGAAAAACATAATACGACATTATTTAAAAATTTTAAAAAAATGTAACATGAAAAACATAACAAAATATATTGAAAAATACGAAATATAACATAATCATCATAAAAAAACATACACCATTTGAAACACTACAAAAAACACATATGACAGAATTGTTAATTTTGATTTGAATTTGCAAACATAGTAATCACTTTCAGAGAAATGGTAAATGAATAGTAAAACAAATCTCAATTTTTTGAGCCAGGTTTCGTTAAGATTGATCAACTACAAAGCAAGTTATGAATATTTTGAAAAAAAAAATTTAAGGTAGCGTAAACATTTTACAGTATGGATGCCATATACTTATAAGAAACTAAAATGCCGTCATCATCAGGAGAGAAACAGAGGAATGCCTCCACATCATATTTATGCTGGATCATTCTCTCCGTGAGGAGTTGAAATGTCTCTCCATGTGGGCACAAGCAAGTAGAATGATGTAGAACAAGTGGGACAAATCTTGTACACAACAGCAGACTTTTGTGAGAAGAGTATCTTTGGTTTTCAAAGACAATTAAAAAGGGGAAAAGTACTCAGAGGAGTACCAAAATACAAGAAACTAGCCGAGCATTTTACATGCTTTGATGATGGTTGTTTGACTGGCTCTCGGCGGTTGCGATTCCTTGCGGTTTTTTGTATTTTGGTACTCCTCCGAATATTCCCCTTTTTAATTATGCATGTAACCTCTAAAAACAAATCACGTTTCAATTTTTTCATAGTGATGTGATTGCCGAAAGATAAAGAAATTTTACTGTCCAGTTTTTTGAAAATCGCTTGGACTTGTAAAATGAATAGAAAGAAACTCTTTGGGCTCATGAGAATTGAAATTACAATTAGAGTTACAATCACAGTCAGAACTTCCACACAATATTCTAGGGTAACTTCAGTTATTTACGCTACAAGGTGGGTTAAATAAGCTATTCTTTTTCTTCATTTATAATCAAAAAGTAAAAGACGAGTGCGATCACAAGGTAGATAGAATGGCTCGTCAATATCCCCCACGAAAAAAACTGTTTCCTAGCGCACAGTCGCATTTTTCTTAGTTCCTGTGTCACTATTGATATGACTCATGTTTTACCACTATTGAGAGTTAGGGCGCTATAAGGCACTTTTTGATCATAAATGAAGAAAAAGAAATTGCTTCCTATATGTAGAGTTAGAATAAAGAAAACTTCGAAGATCGGAGGTCTTCAAATCACAGTCCTACTTGGAACTTCAACATCCCGAACGTGGTAACATTGCACCAATCCTGGGGGTGAACCTGCCTCAATACGGACAGGTTCAAAACTCCCCTACATGATTGCCACCAAGCAAGGCTTTTAAATTTACATTGACCACAAAGATTAATTTTAGACTAAACAACACTGGTCAAGTACTCAGTACAAAAGAACTGATCATAAACTAGGAGGTGGAAGAGGAAGATTAATTTTGATAGGAATTGGAATCGGAACAAGAAACCCCTGTCTACCCCAATCCGATTCCATTTTTCATCAGATTATTTAAACTAAATTTTATGACATGTTACATGAAAATGGTCACTATCTAAATGTCATCAATAAATGTAAGAACTCTGACGGTACCTAATTGGGACTCTCATGAGCTCGAGAAGTTCTTTCCATTCCCTTCTGGCTTGCAGTGCAATGTTAAATTCTGAAACTTTTAGCCATACAAAATTTCTATACCTTCAGGCAGTCACAACGCCTACAAAAGTCCAGTATTGTGTACAAAATTCCTTGTTCCAATTATCCCAGCCCATATTCTATGTGGAGCAGACCGTTCAACTCCTGAAGAAGAGAGCGAGTCAGCATAAGAATGATGCGGAGAGTGGTAATACCAGCACTACTCTTTAGGCTCTCATACGGGCAGTAGAGGACATAAATTTAATTTTGATCAAACATGGTTTCCTTTCCATGTCTCTCATATCGCTACAAATGAGTTACACTTTACCTGCAGAATTTGAAGATTTTTACTTGGTGTAGGCGTTCTAGAAATTTGAGGAGGCAATATTGACGGTCTGGTCGTCATTGGGAAACTATTCGGAGTGTGAGGATCTGTTGGTACCTACTTGAAAAAAAAATGAAAAAAAAAAAAACTCATTTCGATTATTTTTGCCTTCCTCGATACCTTGATATGACACGACCCTGTAAATGTAGTACATTACTTACAGGTTTGATTATGTGGATGAGGTATCTTGAATGTATCAGCCCGGTGATGACTTATCAGGCCTCCGGGTATTTCTTCTCGCTTAGGACGTGGTTGTTCCACGGAAAGAACTCGACGACGTTTCTTTGGCAGTTTTGATCTCGCCTACTATCGAAATAAATTCGCGAATACTCGTAGGTACCCGGTATATAATAATTATGCATACCTAATATCTTCAAGAGAAGAATCGTTCGATAGATTATTAAAGAAAGAAGAAATAAAAAAAAATTAAAGAACGAGGAACAGATTGGATCTGCAGGTGCGTGAACACTGGTGTTGTCAAGATGGAAGGTAGGGGATAAATTTTGATATTTTACAATACGAAACTATTCCGATAAAAAGCGGAGTCAAAAGAGGAGATTCATTAATCCCAATTCTGGCTACGCCACTGTTCGTGAAGCGATATCATCCCTTGAATTCTTAGATCTAATATCGAAGTAGAACCCAATTATATCACCACGATGGAATCCTCGAAGTAACCACTGAGATCGAACTCGGACCACGTCATCGATTTTGATAATCATTCAATCGAAAACATTACATTGAGGAATAATCCTCGATAGATGCGAAAAAAAAGAGAAATGGGTCTCAACATACGGATTCTACAGCAACAATAAACTATAGAAATCCGTTCTGGTTCGAAAGGGTCCCGAACAGCACATTTATAGCGGGGTTGAACCACCCTCTGACTATCTCCTCCATGTGGAGGGATATTGAAAATCTCACAAGCAAACGGTTCCTCTCGACACATCACTCAGCTAAAACGACGGCTTCCTTAACGAAGTTAAGCGAGGAACGCAGGGAACCTGTTTTATGAGTTATATGGGATTTGGTATTGAGAATTCAAGGAAGCCTAGACCTAGATGAAGCTAGTATAAAGAGGGCCTACACCTACTATAAGCCTAGTATAATATGGTTTGAGAGTCTAAATTTTTCTCGAATCTCCAGCTATATATTTTAGGCGGGGGACTTGAAAAAATTCTGATTTTTGAGCTATATATGATAAAAATTCCTATCATACATGGGTCGAGAGTCGAAATTTTTCTGTTTTTTGTTAGATGGCACACGGCAAATTTCTCAAAAAGCACCCAATAGAACAGGTTCTCTGTTAATATAGCTTTCAACAGCCTGCAACAATAGAGTCTACTACTGAATGATATTATAAGTAAGTATGGGTTGCGTGAGTGAATCAAAAAGGGTAAAAATTGAATCTGAACATGATACTTGCAGAGAATTGTTAGTTCGTACCCTCTTAATCCTATATTTTATTGTGTGTTTGTGTGAGTGTGTCAGCAACCTGTCTGTGTAAAATATCCTACTTTCCTATTGAGTAGTTGAATCATCTCATCGGTCATTACTACGTTTTATCCTCAGAATAAGGTATCATGTCCATTTTCACCTTTTAAAAAGCATATTTTACACATACAGGCTGCTGACACACTCACACAAGTACACAACAAAATATAACCTTCAACAGCCTGCAACAATAAAGTCTACTACTGAATGATATTATAAGTAAGTATGGGTTGCGTGAGTGAATCAAAAAAGGTAAAAATTGAATCTAAACATGATACCTGCAGAGATTGGTTACTTTGCATACCCTTTTAATCCCATATTTTAATTGTGTACTTGTGTGAGTGTGTCAGCAGCCTGTATGTGTAAAATATGCTTTTTAAAAGGTGAAAATGGACATAATACCTTTTAAACTCTAAAGGTAAAAACGGTAGATTTAACTATCGAAGTGGAGAAAAACGTTAAATAGCATATTTTACACATACAGGCTGCTGACACACTCACACAAGTACACAACAAAATATAACCTTCAACAGCCTGCAACAATAAAGTCTACTACTGAATGATATTATAAGTAAGTATGGGTTGCGTGAGTGAATCAAAAAGGGTAAAAATTGAATCTAAACGTCATGATACCTGCAGAGAATTGTTAGTTCGTACCCTTTTAATCCTATATTTTATTGTGTGTTTGTGTGAGTGTGTCAGCAACCTGTCTGTGTAAAATATGCTATTTAACGTTTTTCTCCACTTCGATAGTTAAATCTACCGTTTTTACCTTTAGAGTTTAAAAGGTATCATGTCCATTTTCACCTTTTAAAAAGCATATTTTACACATACAGGCTGCTGACACACTCACACAAGTACACAACAAAATATAACTTTGAACAGCCTGCAACAATAGAGTCTACTACTGAATGATATTATAAGTAAGTATGGGTTGCGTGAGTGAATGAAAAAAGGTAAAAATTGAATCTAAACTTGATACCTGCAGAGAATTGTTAGTTCATACCCTTTTAATCCCATATTTTATTGTGTGCTTGTCTGAGTGTGTCAGCAGCCTGTGTGTGTAAAATATGCTTTTTAAAAGGTGAAAATGGACATGATACCTTATTCTGAGGATAAAACGTAGTAATGACCAATGAGTTGATTCAACTATTGAATTGGAAAATAGCAGATTTTACACAGACAGGTTGCTGACACACTCACACAAACACACAATAAAATATAGGATTAAGAGGGTACGAACTAACAATTCTCTGCAAGTATCACGTTCAGATTCAATTTTTACCCTTTTTGATTTACTCACGCAACCCATACTTACTTATAATATCATTCAGTAGTAGACTCTATTGTTGCAGGCTGTTGAAAGTAATATTTTGTTGTGTACTTGTGTGAGTGTGTCAGCAGCCTGTATGTGTAAAATATTTTTTTTTAAAGGTGAAAATGGACATATTACCTTTTCAATTATGGAGATAAAACGGTATCCATTTTCACCTTTAAACAGCATATTTTACCCATACCACTATAAGCCTAGTATAATATAGTTTGAGAGTCAAAATTTTTCTCGAATCTCCAGCTATATAATATGATAGCTCGAGAGTTGAAATTTTTCCAAGTTTTTTGCTGAACGGCGCACGGCAAGTTTCTCAAAAAGCCCCCCATAAAACAGGTTCCCTGTTGAAATTCAGCTGGAAACGATCAGGAGAATTCAGGATTTGTTTTACTTGTGGAAGATACCTACCCTCTAGTTTGTGTTTATCTCGGCTTTTGGCTTCTGGAAAAATTCAGTTTGAAACCATTATAGGATAATTGGGTCTTTGTCGTACTTCTGGAGGGTACTTATTCTACAACTTGTGTTTATCTCAGCTTATGGCTTGAGAAAATTCAGCTTGAAACAATCAGGAGAATTGGGGCTTTGTCATACATGTAGACGATACTCATTTTACAGTTTGTGTTTATCTCGGCTTATAGGGAGTATTAGCATTATGTTAGACCTATACTTACTCAATTTACTAGACCTGAAGTAAATGAAGAAAAGATCCGTCTAAATCCCTACGTAATTCCTGATTCTGCGTCCATCCTCTTCTCATGTACTAGTTTTATGCTAGGCTTGAACAAAGAAAAACAAAAACAAAAAAAAATCTCGAGCTATTTATGATAGGAGGGAGACTTGGGAAAATTTGTCCCCTATCATATATAGCTCGAGAGTCAAAAGTTTTCCAAGTCCCCCTCCTATCA
Source organism: Aspidiotus rigidus (assembly GCA_035079385.1). Classification (NCBI taxonomy): domain Eukaryota; kingdom Metazoa; phylum Arthropoda; class Insecta; order Hemiptera; family Diaspididae; genus Aspidiotus; species Aspidiotus rigidus. The sequence continues at coordinate 2,228,144 of JAVHKY010000044.1, read as the reverse complement.
TATATGACTCGAGAGTCGAAATTTTTTCTAAGTCCCCCTCCTATCATACATTCTCGAGAGTCGAAATTTTTCCAAGTTTTTCGCTGGATGGCGCACGGCGGACGGCGCACGCCAGATTTCTCAAATAGCCCCCCATAAAACAGGTTCCCTGTTAAAATCAAACGACTCGATAACTTCTGATCCAGTACTCATTTCGGAAATACTAGCTGAACATTACACCTCCGTATCCTCCGATGCCATCTACGATCCCGACTTTCTATCCCATAAACATTCGCTAAGAAAGATTAGATATAACTTTTGACCCTTCTCCCACATCCGAGCCTCTTACTTACAATTTTCCTACTACTAAAAAAGAACAATTATTTATAAACAAAAATCTAAGAAATTTCTCCCCTCGATTCGACAACATCACTCGGCTGTGATTAAAAATCTACAGAAACATCTACCCCTTTGAAGAACCGTTCTCATTCTCCCCTTTTTAAAACCCAAATCAGACCCTCTCCATGCTTCCTCATACCAGCCTGTAGCTCTTTCCAGCATTTTTCGCAAACTTTTTCAAAAAATTCTGAATAAAAGACTCCTGTGGTACTTAGAAACTAACAACCTCCTTTCCCCATTCCAATATGGTTATAAAGAAGGACGCAACGCTTTACAGCCACTTATCGACCTCCAATCTCAAATCAACAACGCATTCCTTAACAAATACGCCCTATATTCCATCTTCTTTGATCTCCTGGAAGCCTTTCCTAGGGTCTGGAGATACCTCAACTCTACCAAATTACACGGTTTTGGTCTCCCAAAAATTCTCGAAGGTTTCCTTTACACCTCACCTCTCCTTGTCGAAAACGGAGTTCCCAAGGGAAAGTTTTCAGTGTTTTACTTTTCCTAATTGCTATCAACGATACTACAAAACACGATACTACAAAACACGTCCATCCCCCTCTTTCAACGCCTTTTCGCCGACAACCACAATATATCTTTGTTCCACTAATCCCCAAAGAACCCACAGATCTCCTTCAAAAAACCCTCAATCCAATTACTGCATGGACATCGAAAAACGGCTTCAGATTTTCTCCCTCATTTTTAAAAAACGAAATCCTACCCCTAACACAACTCAACAAAAAAATTCTTTGAAAAAGTCAAGAACGAGAATATCCGCTTCTGAAAGTATTTTTCACGCGGAATTCGATGCCGTTATTCGATTTTCGTGATTGCCTCGTTATCTTCTGCAATCTTGATGTTTAGTTGTGGCGGCTCGTTGCGAAGCCTATCGAATACCGAAGGGTAGTATTACGAAAAGGTGTGTCGCGCTTCGCAACGAGCCGCGGCAACTAAACGTCAAGGCAGCAGAAGAAACTGAGGGAATCACAAAAAACGAATAACCGCATCAAATTCAGCGTAAAACGTACTTTCAGAATCGGATTTTCTCGTTCTTGATCTCTTCAAAAAATTTTCAGTTGTGTAATTTTACAAAACTTCCAAATTTCATCTCGAAACTACGAAAAACTCCTTGGTTTACATTTTGATCAAAAGCTTACTTGGGTCCCATACATTAAAATCGTCAAAGCCAAATGCGCACAAGCGCTCTCAACATTATGAAATTCCTTTCTCACCCCCCAAAAGGCTACAATAGAAAACTTATCCAACTATACGAAAACCTCATCCGCTTTAGATCAGACTACGCCGCTCCAACATGTAACTTGACCAACGCTTTACTAGACTCCATTATGGTGTACGGGGTTTACGATGCGAGCATAGGTCTCTGGCCGCAACTAGCAAACGCCTTGAAAATAGCGCGATTCGACCATCAAAATCATCGTCGAGAGGTATCAACAAACAATGTCGGCGAAATAAAGTAAATCGACGATGATCGCGAGACATTTAAGATCATAACATGCAACGAGGCGTTGGCCAGGGCCTATTATCGAGCGTATATAAGGAGTACCACTGTATAGCAGTCGAAAGTCAATCAAAGAAAGAAGCCGCTGATTAACTTAACTTCCGCGTCGTTCGATCGTTATTACCATTTTTGTATAGAAATAATCCGCGAGTCTAAGTCAATCCTTGAAAGCCTAAAAGTTCTATCTCCGTGAGGGAAGTTGAAACGCATCTTGACAAGGCACCGGCTGGACTCCATCATACCCATTCAAACCTCCTCCCTCAGATTAGTCCTAGGCACCTACCGTACCGGCCCCAACTTAGCTTATGTGCAGAAGCCGCTGAACTCCACTGCACTTCCGTGGACTCATCCTAATTTCCAACTTTATGTCCTCTGTCTCCCAAACTCCCCACCTTCTAATCTTCAACCATATCTTCCACCATAATGATAACCGATCTCCTACCAAACATATCCTTCTCCACTTTAACCATTCTCTTAACAACCCCTTCAAAGCGACAACCCATATATAAAATATCTCCCCCCTTCCCCCTTCCTCCCTAACTGTCCCTATTCCAAATATCCGTTTTGACCTCACAAAAATTCCCAAATCTCACAAAACAACCTATGTACAACACATCAAAAAATTAATTCAAGAATATCCTGACCACACTCTTTGCTTCACCAATGGGTCTAAATCATCCAACAAATATGGTTACACATACTCTCGCATCTGTAACATGGCCTCCATATTTACAACTGAACTCATGGCCATACATGCCTGCCTTTCCCACCTTTCTCAACTTCCCCCACACGGCAAATATCTTCTCCTCTCTCCACTCCTTCTCCGACTCATACGATTCCAATCCACTCACACAGCGCATACTCTTCACATTACTCACTCTGGACTCAATAGATATCCAAATAACGTTCCTATAGATTCCTGGGCATATCGACCATTTTTTTTTGCTGTGCTCTAAAATCCAACTCTTATTATTCGGGTGACGAAAAATTTCGATTTCCTCCGGAGCCTAATCGTCAAACTGCCCGCGGATCAGTGTGGTCTGGGTTTCACAGCCCCTCTTAGCCTACTTTACGTGTAGTATACTGTACTCGTATATGTATAAGACTAGTATAAACCTAGTATAAAAGCTGCTAGTATACAAAAAGACGCACGCACGCGCACACAAATTTTGAAATTAGGGTAGGGTCAGAGCAAAGACAAGAAACATGTCTATAAACGGAAAATACAAGGGGGTGACTAGAAATGATGGTAGCCTAACATATACTTAATCTAAAAAGTTGAAACAATTTGTCGAGTTAATGATATTTCGCTGTTACCAATTCTCGCAGGTGGTTCAGCTGACATTATATTAAAAGGCAATTAAGAGGAGTATGTGGTATGAAAGAAGGCAAGACAGCTACATACTCAGTCATAATTTACAACTTAGGGAGAATTCGTGAATCGTTTGGTCCATTTCGTCATTCGTGCTTAGGTCGTTCATCACTATGACGATAAGTTATGACCTCTTACATCAGCTTATTTTCATAATTAACTTATACGAGCTTAATTGGCGAACAAGCTGCGTCTTCGTTCAACTTCTTTTTTTTTTTTGGTTTTATTTACATTAAAAAAAAAAAATAGAACAAGTAATGAGCAATAATTATGTAAGTTTGTTTTGCGAAAAAATAATTAAGAAATTTCTTGTTTTCATGCATCTAGAAAAACGTTTTGGTCCTTTTTTTGCACAATATTGAGATTTTTCCATCCACAACAGTGAAAAGTGTGATAAATGTTTTATTAGGAAATATAATCATATTATACACCCTTCAATGTGTCGAAAAATGCAGCGAAAAAAAAAAGTTTCCATTTACGGGTGTGTGCGCTTGAAAAGAAATGCGAAACAATAACAGTCCTATTTTAGCATATTATTATGTTTCGTATGAAGGTACATGACTGTGATAAACGAATTAGGGATATGTACCCAACTCATTTTACAACTTGTCATTCCAATCCAATTGGGTAAGGCGTGTATGCGGTGATTTTTTTGAAAAGCGTAACAATCTACATTTAGAGTGATTAGAGAACAGAGAATGAAAAATATACCTATGTTTTCATTGATACGTAAGTAAACAAAAAAAAAAAAAAAAAAAAAATGCGACGTATTCATTTCGGCTCGAACGTAAGAATCGGTTTTCTCGCGTCCTCCTCCGAAATACTCAATACCGAAATCGACTGACTCGGTAGTCACCTAGATTACAGCTCCTAATCGCTCATTACTTTAATTCTATCGTAGATTCAGAGCCTCCAATCATTATCACTGAGTTTCGACCTATGGGCAATCAGACTCGGTGCAGACATTATTAGACACCGGCTATTCCAGTTGATGTTTAGGTCGTCTTTAATTAGACTATATATTTTAATTACTCACGCTCACTAGGGTACCGTGATCTTTTCAACAACCAAAAAACTATCCCTCCTCAAAAAAAAATGTAGGTATTAAAGCGAACGAAAAAAAAAAAACGCTTGCCTACAAAGAATCATCTTCGAAAAAGTAACCTCACGGTACCCCGCCTCAAAAATACTCTCCACTGCATAGGGACATAATAACAAAAATTAGGTACACCATTAAAAAAATAAATGTAAACTTTAGGTACTTCACTGACTAGTATTATTTTGGATTCGTAAAAATATATAATATAATAAAGTATTATTGTTTTGATTTTCCATTTTTAAAAATTTGATTAGGTATTATTTATATAGAAAAATTATTCTAATAAGTACCTATATAAAAAGGTTGATTGAAATAACTTATATTTCTAGTTTGAAAATAATCACTATTTATTCATTTACCTATTTATTTTCTGTTCCCTGATTAGATTTATTTTCCAAATTATTAACATTCTCAAGCAAAGCTTGAGCGGCTCTGTTAAGATTCTCACAAGATGTGGTAACTGATAGTAAGCTATTATCTGGTTCATTGATTATCTCTATATCTGGTACATTGATTATCTCTGTATTTGGTTCATTGATTATCTCTATATCTGATTCATTGATTATCTTTATATCTGGTTCATTGCTCATCTCTATATCTGATTCATTCTCTGATTCATATCCCAGATCAACTTCAGGTTGTGGATCATAAAATTGAATATCATCCCAAAGTGGACTACCACCAAGAAACATGATTTCCGCATTTTTGATTGCTCTTATAACTTCCATATACTCCTCAGGATTTTCTTCAAAATGAACTTCATAGACATTGTCTTGGTAGCTACCGTACTCTCACAAGTATCCATATTTTTCTAAGTCAATAAACATTTGTAGACTAGATTTACTTATAAGTTTTATACTTTCTTTTCAATAACACCATTTTTATCAAGATTTAAAAAGTTAGGTCTCAACTCCTACATGAGAAACATAGAGAGAAAGGTTGAAGTTGTTAGAATTCACGAGAATTTTGAGAAAATTATGCGCTGCGCTAGAGAAACAGATCCTTGTGCTTCTTTTTGAGATTTTTAAAATTCAATGAAAAATGAGAAAAATTTGCCTCAAAATGAGAGAAACAGGTCCTCGCGCTTCTGTTTAGGATTTTTAAAATTATATGAAAAATGTAAAAAAATAGCCTCAAAATGTTGAAAGTTAGCCCTCTGCGCTTCTTCTTAGGATTTTTAGAATTGAATGAAAAATGACAGAAATTAGTCTCTACGCTTGACTGTGCTAGAAAAAATATCTTATATATGTTAAAAATTGATACAAAAATGATACAAAAGTTCTGAAATTTTCGAACTAGCGGAGATAAAAAAAAGAGTGAAATTATTCATTATTTACCAGGAAAACATCAAAATAGACAGAGTGAAAAATGGAAGATTTCTAGGTTTTTTTGGAGAGGTTGAAAAATGGGTAAATTTTGCTTTGCGCTAGAGAAATGAGGAAGTGTGCCAGAAGGAAAAATTTGAATTTCTTACATTTTTATGAGTATTGGAAAGTAGCTCTCACGAGAGGTTTATTTTATGGTAAAAATATAGAAAATTGATACAGAATTGATACAAAAACTCTGAAATTTTCAAACTAGCTTGGAAGAAAAATAGGGTGAATTGATTCATATTTAGTTTAAAAACAGCTAATTATACAGTTGAAAAATAGGACGATTTCTAGGATTTTTTGGAGGGGTTGAAAAATGAGTAAATTGTGCTCTGCGCCAGAAGGAAATTTCTTATATTTCACGAGTGATGGATGTAGCTCTCACGAGAAAATTTATTTCATGGATACTACTTGCGTTGTGTGAGTCAGAGAAGTAGAGAGAGGAAAGTGAGTCGGAGAGAAGAAGATATTTGCCGTGTAGGGGAAGTTGAGGAAGGTGGGAAAGGCAGGAGTGTATGGCCATGGAGGCGATGTTATGGATCCGATGAGAAGTTATTTGTCCATCGATGAAGTATGCGTAACCAGATTTGTTGGATGATTTGAACCTATCGTTGAGGCAAAGAGTTTAGTCAAGATATTCTTGGATCAAATTTTTCATGTGTTTTACATAGGTCGTTTTGTGAGATTTGGGGACTTCTGTGAGGCCAAAATGGATATATTTGGTTGAGGGAGAGTTCAGGGGGAAGAAATTGTATATATGGGTTGTAGGGGATTCTCTATGAAGGGTTTGTTAAGAGAATGGTTGAAGTGGAGGAGGATATGTTTGGTGGGAGATCGGTTATTATTATGGCGGAAGATTTGGTTGAAGATTGGAAGGTAAGGAGATTCGGAGACGGAGGACAAAAAGTTAGAGGTTAGGATGGAGAGGAGGTTCAGCTGCTTCTTCACATAAGTTGAGCTTAGGGCTGGTACGGTCGGCACCTATGACTAATCTGAGAGAGGGGGTAGAATGGGGTCGAGTGAAGCAGGGAGATATTTGTTGCCTAAGTAATATATTAGGGCGGCGTTATCCAATCTAGAGTGGATGATACTTTTGTATAGTTGGAGAAGTTTTCTGTTGCAGCCTTTGACGTGTGAGAAATGGATTTTATAATATCGAGAGCGCGTGTGCATTCGGCTTTCACGATTTTATTTAAGGGGTCAAGTAAGCTTTTGATCGAACTTTAATCTGAGGAATTCATTAAAATGGAAACAGGTGTAGTTCTATATCATTGCTGACATCCAAAGTATGTAGGACCTGATCAGGATACTTTTATCTTTTCTTTCATCTTTTTAGGTCTCTATGTCTGTATTCAGCTATTATTCAGTTGACCCTCCATATTACATCGAAAAAATAATATTAAATGTAGTTTTTTCCCCCTGCGATCGCAAGTCTATCTCTGGAAATCACAATTTTGTTGAGAGTGCCTTGTCCAGAGTTTCCATCATATCAATATTCGGTCTTGTCTCTCTTTCCAAAACGAACATAGGCTATATTAATTTAGATTTATCAATATAAATTGTTAGCTAGTTGACAAGAAAATGAAAAGTACCGGTACTTTATTATACTCGGGCCGGACGGTGTGTTATAGTTTGATTTTCGTGAATTTCAAGACGGTATTTATAAAATACAAGTTATACACAGTGGGATTTCTAATACTATCGTATCAGCATGCGAATGTAATAACCGGTATTGTGAAAACCGGCGCAAGAATCACGATGCAGTATTCGAAGAGGGAAAGAAAAAATGCTAAAGTACCTCAGCGAAAGTATTTTACAATAATAGTAGGTAAGTACTATCTGATGATGCCTCCTTATCAATGTACGAAACCGTCGTCACTACTAATCGATCCAGGTATCTGTGTAGTTCGGTCGAGAGTCTTGCAGTCAAACGACCTCTAAAATTTTTCGTTATTAAGAGAAGAGAGAAAACTTCTACACAGTTTTCAATTGAAAATCAGGAATCTCGCTACAATCTTTCTGTACCTTGATCATCAACCGATCAGAAATATCTTGAATCCAAGGGGCGGATTTGAGATTTGAATTTTTTTTTCTAGTTTTATTGTCACGTTTTCAGCTTAAATTTCGTCTCTTTGAGAGATGAGTGCGAAAAACTGCACTCGAAACTCATTCCCAGACCTTCTAATCCAAATTTTCATCGAATGGTGATCTTTCGTCATCATTTCTTCCAATATTTCTTCGGAGTGTAGTGTAGTAAACCTAGTCTCGCCACCTCCTTCATCAATACAGGACATAGTTCATAAATTGTATATACTCATGAAATAACAGAACAGATTAAATCCTCTCAAATATTAAACGATTTTTTTTTTTTTTTTTCAGTGAGGAACCCGGTATTTTATTTGCGCGAGCGATCCAAGGTTTATGAAGTCGCGAGGTTGATGACACCACGGAGAGGGGCGACTTGTAAAAATTTCGACTCTTGAGCTATTATGATAGTAGGCGGATTAGAACGACAAATACTACCGAAGGAGTAAATGAAAGAAGAAAGATGCAAAAGCCGCAGAAATAAAAGCACCGCAAGCACTAGTATTTGTCGTTCTAATTATGTCAGGCCGTAACTTAGAGGAACGAATCGGTTCAATAGTAGGGGGACTTGGAAAAATTTCGACTTACGACCCATGTATGATGGGGGGTGGGAACTTGAAAAAAATTTGCCTTATGAGCTATAAATATATTGTAGGGAGTTTGGAAAAATTTCGATTTCCGAACTATAACGATAGGAAAGGGACTTGGAATAATTTTGACTCTCTCGAGTTTAATACACTACGAGAGGGACTTGGAAAAATGTTAACTCTCGAGCTATATATGATAACATTTTCTATTTGTTGTACTTTTTGAAAGACTTTCCGGAGTGGAATACGAATTTTGCGGGTTCCTCGCTTGCCGTTCCTAATTTTTTTTCGTCTGTAATAGATGAAATGGAAATCTAAATGCCCTTTGCTGACAAGAAAATCTGTCGTATAAGAGGTTGTTAGGAATACACTTGCCATTCGCCATTCATCAGTTGAATTGTGGCTCTGAGGGGAAAATAAGGTCTCACCTACTTCACGGAAATGAAAATTCAAACATTTCGAATCATATCAATTGTACTTCTGAGGCAAAATTTCGACTTCCAACTTTTATTAAGAAAGGGCCTTGAACAAATGTCGACCGTTAAACTTCACATGACCATCTATGAAAGAAAGGTATTTGGAAATATTACAAACTTTGAGACATGTATACAAGAAAGAGAACTTCAAAACATTTTGTCTTATGAAAAAGATTCCGACCATTGAGCTGCATATAAATATTATAGGACATCGAAAAATGTCAACCTTTTAGTTATACACAGAGAGAGAAGGATTGGAAAAATTTTGGCTTTTAAATTATGTACGGATGTAAGAATTGGATGATTATTTATCTCATTTGGGCATTCCGTTTGTCCGATCTGAACGCATCTGACAGCGAAATCAACCAACAACCAGCTAGAACTATTATTTCTTTCTATGAATTTTAACTATACCTACTTTGTCTGCGAGTGCCGGTGTGCAATATTCTTACATATATCTCAGGAGGGGAACTCGTGTGAATTCCGACGTTCGAACTCTAACCAGAAGAGGAAGTCGGAAAAATTCTGACCATCAAACTTCATTATAATTATTTATATCCGTAAGGGTGGGACGAGGGCTTGAAATAATATACTTCCGACAAGAAGTTATAAATCAGAAAGACTCGAAAAATTACGTAATTGGAGAAATAAAACAAGATTTGAGCATCAATTTTATTTAAATCAAAAGACTGTAACTTAAATGGACTCTCTACCGAAACCTCGTCGCAATAGGTACTCGATTTTTTAATGGCACGGTATTTAATGTAAAAATTCATGATTGAAATGTTAGTAAAGGAAAACAATTTGACGTAGGTAGGTATGTGTGAGAAGCAGTTCTTAAAACATCAAGACGAGTTCGTTACGGGAAAAACCATACAACGCAACGTACGATAACTTCTTTTAAACCGACCAAGTCTGAACCACAACCGAGGTAGAACAAAAGGGCCGGTGTACAGCAATCCGATAAAATTAATTTCGCGTAAAAGAAAGTAGAAGCAATTTAGCTTAAGGTTGAAAAATACAGAAAAAAAGAACTGAAAGAGACGTGATTCAAGTAATTGTTGGGGAGGATGAGACGAGGTAAGGCTTTAAAGGAGCAGAGACGTTTTCTAGCTCCTCGACTTTGTGCATGAGTCGATCCTTGGTAACACAATGAAGGAGTCTGATAGAGAAAGCATTGAAATTGCGACCAAAATTAGTGATATGGTGAGCGAAAAAGGTCATCATCCCAGTATTCTTTGAAATGATTCTGTAAAGTGTGTCTGAAATAGTATGCGCGTATTTATGTAGGATTGTATATATGGGGACACCTACAAAAAATATAAGTAGATATCTCACTAAACCTTCAAGAAAATGCTCAAATTATAATTCATTCTGATCCTATTTTTCAAGTGAAAGCGAGAAGGAAAATATTCGGACAAAAAAATGCCTCTTCCCTTCTAAAATGTTCTCATAAGTGTCTCATTTTAAATACGGTAACTTTCAAGATTTCGCTTATTATGATAAACCTGATTATGTTGCTTAGGTGGAAGAAGAATTAAAACTCAAATTCTTAAAATTCATGTTTCTTTACGAAAAGAAATAAACATCCCTAGCTATTATATCTTTTTTTCCTTTCGAATACGTACGGAAACAATAAGTTATTTTCATATTTTAGTAGAAAATTACCACGAGATGACAATGATCAAGAAAAAATGTTTAGGTAATCTATTTCAAAACAAGTAAGTACCTAAGTAAACGAAAGTTGTAAACCTGTTTGCGAATACCGGTAAGGAAAAACACTCTTCCATTAGTTGTCGATAGGTCTGAATGAAACATAGATACCACAAATAACTCTCGATCAATTCTACAAGATTCTTATATACCACCTATAAGTGAGTATAATTTTAGAAAAATTTGGCAATTTTTTATTATTAGGTATTATATATAGTTTCCTTTGATACTCATTCGTAATCCCGTAGGTAATTTCCAAATTTCCTGATATTAAAGAATAGGCAATTCGCCGGAAACCAGTCAATCGGAAGACGTATCCAACATATGGGAAAAGTCATTTGACGGAAGAGGGAAAAAGAAAACAAAAAAAAAGTTCCAGTCATACTCAAATACTGCGATTCCATGAAATTTACATAAATATCTTACCATTTTGTGAATATTGGACCGCCAATCACATTTTATAATGAATGTTACCGCACTTGAACCTATGTACCACGATATTCTGATCGACTTCGTATTCTCTATTCTTAAACCTGATCAACGCGCTCGCCTTACCTAGACTATAGGCTACGCTATGGGACCAAGTTTTTGAACAAAATGAAGGAAAAGATTGTTCGAAAGATGGTAATTATCTCGTTGTTGCAAAGTCAACGTTGCGAAGAAAATTTGCAGATAATAAACGACTTCGAATATTTTATATAGGTACCATAATATAATACTGTATTTATAAGTAGGCTAACCGAGATGATAGCACCACGACTACAGTGGAGTTTTTTTAGGTAGGTATTTAAAAATGAGTGTTATTCGAGTCGATACTGTGAGGACGTCCACACAGCTCGCGACAGTCGACACTTGTTTTCGCGCTTCTACCGGTTATTGTTGAGATTGCGACGTATTCAAGATGAGACTTTCAAAAGAAATCATTCATCAGTCGTTGGCCTGCATACCGGGTATGTAATTTTGGTTCTTCTTCGACAAAATTTGAAAATGGAAGCAGTTTGTTTACGAAAAAAAGAGTTAGGTACTACTAAAATTATTCCTTTAACAATCACGAAGAGGTTAATCACCTATTATCATAGAACTACACGCCACTGATACCTCATACCTACCTCAGAACATTATTAATAAATAAAAAAAAAAAAAAAAAAAAAAAAAAAAAAAACAATGAATATAGGTAGGTACCTATAAGAAATCACATTTTTATCGCGTCAAACAAGTTTAAGAACGTATGACTATTTTTCTCTTCACAATGCAAAATAATAAAAATCTTATCAGGTATTGCATTCATTGAAACTACCTCGCAATCACTAGAATTACTGTTTCTTCTTTCTTCATTTTTGATAAATAGGGACACCCGATAAAAATAGAATGAAATACAAATACTCATCCTGTATTCATCTGTCTAATCAAAAAATAGATACCCTAAATTTCTCAATGTTTATTTAGAAGCTTAGCCTAATTGCTCCACTCTGAGGTCATGATGACGTTCTGGATACCCGCGATATTACATCAGAATACACACGTTAAAATTATAGGTATGCATTCGCTTTTCAAAAAGTTATTTTCTGTCAAATAGATAGGTACTTAACTAACGAACCTCTGCAACAGCTACAATGTTTGACGAAGAGGTCCCACTATCCACTGGACGGAAAAATTTAAATATTCTTGTAATGGAATTAGTTGTGCTAAAGAAACTTGTTGTCGGCCATCCCGTCCGCACCTAAATGTGCCCATTTTTTTGATGATGGATACCTGAAAGAAAAAATAAGACTAAGAAGATTAGAAGCTTCAGATGCAGTGACGTAGCCAGAAAATTTTTAAGGGAGGAGCTAGTTTTAAGCGAAAAATTTTTTGGGGGAGTGTTGAACAAAATTTTGGGCAATACAAATCCTTTTCTGCAATTTTAATGGTATTTCAAGGCGAATTTTCCAATTCAGCTCCGTTTGGACCTCTCCGGTTTCTCCCTTTCTACGCCACTGTATAAATGAGGACATGGAAAAATCTCTTTGAAAAATAATCTCAGAAACGATTTCGAAGATGAGAATGTAAAGGGATATTTTAGGACAGAGACTCAAATTTCTTTTCAATCAAAAAAAAAAAAAATCTAAAGAAAATTTTTACAAAATTACGGTACAGCGAATTTTGAGAGAAAGTTAAGAAAATTTCTTATGATGATCAAAAAATTTTGTTCTGAGCTTATGCATTTCAATGAAGGTTAAAGAAGAGCGAATTAGGTGAAACAACGTGTTCCACCTGTAATTTTTGTTAATAATGAAGACCCTCTCTTGCAGTCACTTCGTTCAAATGGTCGCTCAAACGCATTCCTAGGTCATACAATAACCGGATTAAAACCAAATATTTCTAAATTATCTAAATAGTGTTGATAAAACTCGTGTCTCAATGTCTCAGGAGTTTACTCCCTACTATAGGTATACTTGCTCTAACGGAGTGTCCCTTCCCTTACATTGGGTAAAGATTACTCAGTATTATGAGATCGTCGATTGGAATCTTTTAAAAATCTCAAAGGCTTAAATTTTCCCAAATCCTGAGAGTGGGTTCAGAGCCCTCGCGCCTCCAGAAACCAAAGTTTTCCCCCTCATTTCTGTACAGGTAGATGATTGAAAATTTTTCAACCCTTCCTCCCTCACACAAATAATTCGAAAGTCGACATTTTTCCAACTTCCACGCTTGATAGCTTCACAGTCAAAATTTTTGCACATCTCTAAATTAGCTCAGAGGCTTAGTTTATGCACGTAAGAGGTTGTACTAGATCTTAGTAAGACCAATTATCGCGAATGTCCTCTACCATTGCACCAGACCGGTTGCTGTGACTCTTATTGTTATTATTCGTTGATGTTTTCAGCAAAAAATCTATAGTGATTCATAAAATTAATGGCCCACTCACCGGTTCTATGTTCCATGTACTTTTTCCGTCGCACAGCTGTATTAGTCCAGTTCATGATCGGTATAGGCTGGGGATGGACGGCACCAACCCTGCACAAGCTGCAAAACGACCACCATTCCGAATTTTCGATCACTCCGGATGAAGCATCGTGGCTAGGATCCATTGGTGAGGCTGGTAGAATGCTCGGCCCTATCATATCGCCTCCCCTCGTCGACCATCTCGGGCGTAAGAGCACGCTTTTAGTGGTAACTATCGTATACGTCGTGGTGTGGTCGATCTTGCTGATTTCAAACAACATTTATCTCGTGCTAGCATCACGCTTGCTGTTTGGTATTGGTAATGGCGTGAACGATGTCGCGTCCACTGTTTACACGTCCGAAATTTGCTCCCCGATATTTCGTGGTATCAGCGGAGGCGCCATTGTTGTATCATTCTTTCTTGGTCATATTTTCGAATCTTTCGTCAGCACTTACTTATCCTATACAAACACGGCTATCATCAACACAGTAATCGCGGTCTCCGCTATCGGCTCGTTATACTTCGGCGTTGAGACGAGCTATTTCCTTACCATGAAGGGAAAGCACGAAAAAGCGAAAGAAAATCTGATGTGGCTGCAGCCGGGACGAACGGACATCGACGAGGAGCTGGCTAAGATTCGAAAGAATGTAGAAGAAGAAAAGGAGAAAACGCAGTCGTACAAATCATTGTTGATGGAAGGAAACAATTTGAAAGCTTTGTTTGCAGCAGTGATTTACGGTATGCTTTATTCCGCTGTAGGATACCACACCGTATTACCGTACGCTTCTTTCATTTTTTCGCCTTCAGCCTGGTTTACATCGAACGAGTTCACAATAATGTTCAGTATAGCGCAGTTCGCGACATCCATCTTATCGTGCTTTGTCATCGAAAAAATTGACAGGAGGCCTCTGTTCCTCTACTCTTACATACTGCTTACCTGTTGGAATGTTTGTATCGCGGTACTATTGTATTTGCGCAGACAGGATTACGATATTCCATTTTATCCTTGGCTGATATTCTCGTGTACCACCCTGTACGGAGTTGTGTACACCTTGATGCTACCCGCCGCGTACATCGCTGCCAGCGAAATATTACCTTTGAGCGTAAGAGCCATCGGAGGAAGCATGTCCGTCACCTTTCAGTCGGCTGCGTCCTTTGCCACAGCTGTGTTATTCTGGCCTATTACAGAACACTTTGGAATGGAGTGCAATTTCATGATCTATGTAGTAACGAGTGCTATAACTGTGATCTTCGTGTACAAAATACTTCCGGAAACGAGAGGCAAAGCCTTACACGATATGTACAAAAATCCTGACGAAACGGAGTGAAACTCTACTGCGGTCAGTGCGGTGGTTCAAAGCATAATCCAAATATAGTTCTCTTACTGATACCTGAAAGTTGCTCTTTTATCATCGTACCTTAAGTACCTAGGCTATGAGTTTTGTATACCGTATCTCTTCATTCTTTCTAATGGAAATTAACGTCAATCACTTAAATTTATGTGAAATATCTGCAACTTTGAGTTTTCATTTAAATGTATAACCAGACTTCTTTAATCATCGGTACCGTATTTGATGTGTTTTCATGAGTCTAATAAGAAAAGTAAGGGACGTTACCAATAAGCTTTAAGCTAGGTACCTATTCAAAATTGCTTCCAGATGATCCGAGTACTTACGATTCGTATCTTCTTAAAGCCGTCATTACCATATGTGTCAAAAAATTATTTGTGACCTTACAACAGAAAATGGGCCCTTAGGATTAACGAAAAAATACCACGTTATTTTGCATTTAATTAACGAATAAGCTTAACAAACGAATTATCAACAAATATATTAATGTTAAGTACTTTTATAGGTGATCTTGACCAGATATAGGCAGCGCAGGCAATGAGATGAAAATGAAGAAGAAACTATTCATATAAATTTATGTTACAGAAATTTTCAAAAATAACAGTAATGTCTTAACCCTAAGGGCCCTAGTCCGTTGGAAGGTCATATTTTCCGACTTATTCTAAATAAATCTCTGCGCAGGCTCAAAATAGGCTCTGGTTCAAGACCATAATAATTATCTTTATAGTCGCATCTTTCGGTGATGCATATACCTAGGGCGACACTTCGAATCCTGAAAAGATGAAAGGACGTTCTGCTTAATTATATATTGATCATGATAGGATAAGTTTTATAAGTATTTCTTTCTAATATGCGGCGAAGCAGTCTGATAGAAGTTTTCCATATTAAAACTGAAAGAGGTCGACTTCAAAGTATAGACCGATTCCGCCTGACGTCAACAGCTTCGATCTTGATTGAATGCTTGTTCTCTGCTGCTAGCTTTAGAGCAGCCATTTCAATTTTAGAATCCCCTAAGAAAACACCCGGAACGTTTCAATCATTGACTAGTATTCAAAAACAAGATAAGTTCGTTAGCAATCAAAGCTACATATTTAAAATCCACGGAACTTCTAGATTCTAGGTAGAGATCTCTAATACATAAGGAACATCTTGTTTCTGAATATCTGAAGGTATGTGATCGAATCGTTCCCTGTGTATTCTTATGGAAATCGATATCATGGTTTGCCCAATAATCGTAATATTGATTACAAATATGGGTACCTACTTTGACTCATACTAGTCGTCACCTGGGAATCGGTCTATTCGTAAGGGTAGACTCATGATTGTATAAGTTGTGTAAAAGACTTGGAGGCAATATGTACAAAGGCTGTCTATGAGGGAAAGAGGGGAGATTCGCCTTTCGTGAATGAGGGTCACCGGTCATTCCGAAAATTTGCGTCATGACAATATCATAAGCCAATTGCAAGTTTAAGAGGAGTGGAAGTTTTGACTTAGATTAGGGACTCATGAAAAATTTTGAAAATTGCTATAAGGTACCTCGGAAGGGATAAAAACCCAGTTACCTATGGTGAAACTCGAAATATTCTCTCCTCTATAGGTACTGATGGCATCCGCATATTCCATGATGACACCATATGAACCAATTGAAGACCTTTCTGTCAAAAAGGCGTCCGCTCAATTGTGATTTTGAGAGAGACATTTTGAAGGGTACTGTTCATGCTGTGAGGGAGAGAGTACTACGACGTAATTATCGAGGACAAGCCTTTGACCTGAATCAGGGATTGAAGAGAATTCTTCAAAGTTTCGACTTAGTTAAGGTGTGAAATTCAAGTCTTTGACACCAATAACGTTACCATGATGACGTCACGAGTGAAATTCTGGGTTCACGGGACGCAAGGGGTGAACACGTGCTAGCAGAAATATTTCACGCCGCGCCGGGTCGTCGAAATAAAAAACAATTTCGTCACATCTAGCATTCTCACACGATCAAAATGTGGGTAGCACTTCAGTGACTTAGAGCTGCACCTTGGTGATGAAAATTTTTTTGTTCGATTGTTTTGGATGGTGCGTAGTTTTCTTTTTCAAGCCTATATTATTTTGTTTATAAAATAAATCAATAAGGCCTACAGTATAGAAATAAAATCAAACTTTATATTTCTATTTACAGCTCGAAAAATGGGTCAATAATTATTTTATCGGAATCGAACAGTTTTTGAATTCAGGTAACTGCGACTCAACCATTTTTCATTTTTTAATATCTTTTTTCTAGATTTTGTATACAGTTTTTCAGCGAAAAATACATACTTAATGGGGGAAAAAAGGAAACTGTATCCTAAAATTTTTTGAAGAGCTATTGATTTATACAATCTGTGAACTTGTTAATTAAATAAATATTTTTGACGGTCCAGGTTTCTTACGACACTTCCCTTTCTTCTACGATCTGATAAATAAAAAATTTGTTATTTTTATTCACCAATAAAGAACAGCTTTTCATTTCGAAAATAACATCGCAATTAAAATTATGTAAAACAAATGTACTCGCATACTTTACTGTACGCTACTGAAGCTATTCCATCGAAAACTTTAAAATAATCTACATGTATACACGCGAACATCAATATTAGCATTTATACATACAAACTCAGAGGAGAAAGAGAGTGAGAGAAATAGGAAATGAAAAGTAAGAAACTCACGTAAAATCAAATATAACGATAAAATTCAATCATCATTCACACAAAAAGCTTTTTTTTTTTTTTAATATGGTTACCTGCACCTAAAACCACCTGATTAAAATAATTTAAAATTATAGTACACATGGAATGAGAGAAAAAAAAAGAGAAGAGAAAAGAGAAAAGAAAAGAAGAGAAGAGAAAACAAACATAATAAGTAAGGTACAACAAAAACACGATCCAATTTACACTAGATGGTGTAAATAATATATTGGAACAATAAGACGAAAGTAAAATTCTTAATTGTTCAAATATCATACAATTATGAAAAATTTTTTCCATTTATTTTCCGTTCTTCATCGATAGAACAGGAAAAAGAAAGGATAGAAAGACTTGACTAATAATATTAATTTCACTTAATAATAATAATAATTTATATTAAAAAAATTAATAATATACAACACATTTAAATCGAGCAATAAAAACAGTCAATGCCGTACGGACGTGCCTTGACCCGGTACCGAGTACTGGGGCCTAAAATTGGCGAAATTTGTCACGCTCAATGGACCAGCCAGATGACCGTTACTCTGAATGCCGTTTGGAAACTGATTTCCAATTTCAACTGCAAATAATAAAACGAATAACATCATCTATCCCAAACACCAGCAAATAGGGGGCTATTCTTGTCATTAATTGAACTCACTAGTTTGGATACCTCCAGAAGGTATAGTAGCTGAGGATGTTGTAGCCGCCAAACGTGATAGAATAGATCGTTCCGACATCTGCAAGCGCTGAGCGACTGGAGGAATACGGGCTAACGTTGCCGGCAATCGACTCACGTCAGATTTCATATCCGATAACAGCTCTTCCAACTGATTCAATACCTAGAATAGAAATAAAATACGGGTGAAGTTTTTGCATGATGTAAGGTGGATAGTCCAAAAATTGACGCACTTTGTGTAAGACAGCGTTGGCCGGTTTATTACCGGCCAAACTCTCCTTGGAGAGGTGTTGATGAGATTCAGCTAGACATTCGATCTCCGCGAAGCGAGCGTTTAATGACATAGCCGGATGGTTGGGATCCTGCGTCAGATTTAGGTACGCAGCCCGCCTTAGCTGTTCTTCGATTACTAATGCTTGTTCTAACAACTGTAATACAAGCATAATACATGAAACGTTTGTCTAAATTGAAATCGATTCATCTCTTCTGCTATTCTCTTATCTAACCTTGAATCTTCTCGCTAAAAATTTGTTTTTAATTTCCAAAAAATTTCCTTTCCCTATATCCATTTTAAAAGGTTCGTTTATGATTGCAAATCTTAGGTCATTTTGAATGTCTTGCCAACGACCGTAGCCATGCGCAACAATGCCAGCCAATAACCAAAAATCGTGCCTACGATAAGAAGAGTACGCAATTGTTTCACTCGTGTTTTTTTTTTTTTTTTTATATATATATATACATAACTGAAATAGTTTTTTGCGTACCTTCGATGCCATATTTCGTACTCGCGTCCAGGTATGGCGGCTTTTTCTTCGTTAATCCATAACGTATGAAGCTCGGTGAAAACACCATCCGCAATATTGAACATAAATTTACGCACGGCTTTCTCATTCTCGCTTCCGACACCGGCTGCCACTTTCGCTTTCTCTCCCGCGGCCGTCTTTCTCTTGAGATCTTCTTGTTCAGCAACCGTTCGCTGTTTTTCCTCTTCTGTTAACTCCTGGAAAAAAAAATACAGACACATTTTTCTAGTGATAACGCTTTCAACAGTGGATAATCTCAGCAAAAATCACACTAACAGGTTTCTTTTGATCTTTAGAATCGACCCCATTCGAGATTTGCTTATCAGCATCGACTTCTTTAGATTCTTTTTCATCATGTTTAGTTACAGAATTGTCTTCCTTTGGCGCATCCACTTTCTGAGTATCTTCGAATTGTGATTTACCGTTCACGTTTACAACCGCAGTCGTGGGATCTGTTTTTTCTATTTGAGCAATTGACTTATCTTCTACGGAAGTTTCACCCGAAAGCTTCTCACTCGAAGTTTCGTCCGACTATAAGAGCAAATAAGAATTAAATTTTGGTCTCTACGCAATTTTTTCGGGAAGTAAAAGAAAATTAATCTCACCTTCTTCGTTTCGGTGACTACATCATCTTCCGTCGGTTTCTCTTCACTTTTAACATTGGATTTTGTCGAGTCTTGCTCGGGCTCATTACCATGACTATTCTTTTCTTTCGATTCATCGTTGTCGACTACCTCACATTTCCCGGTTCCTTTCTCCTCATTTTTGTCGTCAGCTTCGGTCTTCTAGAGACATTTTCCAAATTATAAAAAGGAAAAGAGATTTATCAACTAAATTGGAATTGAAAATTACCCCTTCTTCTTTATCTCCATCCATAGGAGCTTTGACGGAGACTTCTTTTACAGCTTCTTTGAGCGAATCTACGGACGCATTCAAACCAGGGATATCTTTACTAGCGTTCTTATCCGTAGGTTGAATAGGGGATGCCTCCGTTTTCACGGGGTCGACAGGCTTTCGAATCAGTTCTGGTACACTGTAGTAACCGTTGATCTGTTCAAATTCTTGAACCTGGAAAAAAAGTCGTCGGGTGCATTTAGTAATAATTCTAGGAAATAGTGAGGTTTGATGACTACTTGAATACAAACCTTCTTACGAATTAATGACATCACTCCTATTCTGGTGAGCACATGCTGACGACTGAGACCCTCTCGAGGGACTCCATCGGCAAAAGTTTCTGCGTTGTCGGCTCCTGGTTCACACAAGTGGCGCATAAACAGCGAAACGTACGCTTTGAAATTTTTTTCAGATTTACCTCGTAAATCTCGGACCAACCTAACCGAGAAAAATAAGGAATTAATAGTATTTTTACTCGTTTGCAAATGTGGTCATTATTGATCGATACTTATTTTGATATTTTTAAGAAAACAAAAGAAACGTACTACTAGTGGGCATAATTATGATTCATAAAAATACATAACAATGGAAGTTTTTCCACTCGATAGTCATTTGCGAATATTGCAATAATAATCAGGAAAAATGAATAAAATAAATAAGATTGAAATCAAAATTGATCATTAAAACGAATTGCAATTTATCAGTTATCGACCAGCAGATCTGACGTAACACTGCGGGGAAGTTGCAGCCACAGAAAATTTCAGAAGGTCATTAGATTATAAGATATCATGTCGAAGCAAGCTTAACGAAAGAAATACTTTAAACTAGTTATTAATTTAAATACGAGAGTTCTACCATTGTAAGCCATAAGAATTTCGTTGATAGAAATTCTCAATTTTTCTCGTTGCTCTCGTTCAAATCACATCTCAATTAATTATTCAACAGGTTATCGTATGTATTGCTTTGTTTTTTGGTTTGAGAATTATAATTGCATTTATTTGTGCGATTTGTTTTTTGAAATCCATTCTTTCTATTAGATAGGCCGATGAATTTCTTACCATTGGGAATTGAATGAATCCTGCGGCGGCATTCCATACCTCATGATCGCGTTCAAAAACGCTTTTCGTTGTCGAGCGTTAAATCCTAGAACCTGAACATAAGAAAATTTGAGTGAGCATCCTCAAGATAAAAAACTGGCCAAACATCGTAATGGTACGATGAAGAGAGACGATGACAAGATCAGTCCACATAAAATCTTCACTTTCGACGAGGATCAAATTTTGGAAAAGAGGCTGAAGCATTAGGAAATTTCGTACTCCGATTTTTACATTTTTGAATTCGCAGCATAAAATTTCGTCGAACCTCGAAATGATATTTTACAAATAATTTACCAATTTTAAAATCATTACGTTTCGTAATCTCAACATTGTGTTTCGATAGTGTTATGGCCTCAGAAAATTGCAAATTACTGGTTTGAAGAATAGTCATTTGATCCCTCTAAACTTTTGATGAGAAGAAAGAGGATTTATGCTACATCTTCATATTATCTAGTTGATATTTATAGATTATTTTCAACACGATATGATGTTCTCAAAATATACTATTTTCAATATTCCTCGTGGTTACTCAAACGCCTGAAATAATAACGAAAGAAAGACAAAAAACGTATTTGAATTGAGGAATCATCCAAGTCTTCATCTAGGTAGGTGTTCAGTATAGTAGAAGCGAAGTCTCCTGCACGATCGTCAATTCCAACAGCGAAAAGTTGATCCAAAAATCTCCCATTCGCATACAATTTAATAAAACGTACCTCTATATTTCCTCCCACACGAGCCAATAGAGGTGGAAGAGGTCGATCTCTCTCTTCTCTACGCTCCAATTTACGTTTTCCACGCCTTCCAGTTTCTCCAGGACCTATGAAAAATTATATTTCAAATTATTATCACACAATAAATGAATATATCGTATCCTATTATATTATTAAACGCTAACTCACCAACATTTTCGTCGTACTCATCGTCCTCTCTATCATCATCTGAAATGTCAACAAGAAACCAAAGTATCAGATCATCGTTCATTCTTATTTTCTACTTCATTTTATCACTACTATTAAATTTACCGGACGGACCGGAGAAATCGGAATTGTAATCCGACATATTTTCTTGCCAGGTTGTATCTTCTTGACGGTCCACAACACCACCATCGGTATAATTGACCTTCAAAATAAATTCAAATTTTGTTCAATTACACTATGTCGGTATCAAAGAACACAAAATCAAAAATGACATTCTCGTACTTGTTTACGAACACGTTTCCCTTTGCCTAAGGTTCGCGAAATATCCTCTTGTTGTTGTTCGTAATGATGACGCAACAATTTGACCCAGTACGCGGGATCGGTATTCTCAGCTTCTTGTTTTATCACCTCAGTATTAACTTCTTCTTCCTAAAAAAGGAAAACCAAACAGTTCCATTCATCAATATCATATTGTTTGTAAGACACAAGAAACCAACACAACAAAAACTTACTTCTTCTTCTTCCTTGGTAACGTAACTAGCTACTTTGAATGAAGAAAGATATTCGTTTGACCAATTTTCCTTCTGTTCGATACCCATTTTGGATCGGTCAAGCAATTCATTCACAGCTTTATCATCATAGTGGATTGCTTCATCCTCTTTGCCCTATAAATACGAGTTTCCAATGACTTGTTTACTCGCACTCATTAATTTGAGAGAGATGGAGAGAAAAAAAAACACAGCTTTTACCTCTTCTTCCTTGAACAATTCTTCAGTACCAAATCGTAGAATATCATCCAATTCTTGTTTCGTGAAATTAGCTTGCTTGCCCCCCATTCCAGGTCGCACTACTAAGTGAGTCAACATCATTTTACGTTTGGCAACTTGAGTTACTCTTTCTTCGACCGAATTTCTTGTTACAAATCGGTATATCATGACCTGAGAAGAAGATAGAAAAGTAAGACGAGCTACGACGGACAGCAGCAACCAAAACTAGTCACAATATTATGGTACCTTATTGGCCTGGCCTATACGATGAGCACGAGAAAACGCTTGAATATCATTGTGGGGATTCCAATCCGAATCGTAAATGATAACAGTATCGGCCGTCGCTAAATTAATACCAAGACCTCCAGCTCTGTAGACCATAAAATTCCATCATATTCTGCTACCTTGAGAAGTATAGTTATTGCAGAATAGGTTATTCACCTGGTCGAAAGCAAAAAAACGAATTGTTGAGCTCCCGGCGCGTTGAATCTATCAATAGCTTCTTGACGAACCGAACCCGTGATCGATCCGTCAATTCTTTCGTATTTATATCCTTCGCCTTCACAAAAGTCTTCAAGAATATCCAACATTTTGGTCATTTGCGAAAATATCAACACTCTGAAACGAAACATACAATTTTGGACGACCACACATGCTTCCAGGCAAACAGAATTCTGCCATCGAAGAATTTTTTTTACCTGTGTCCAGATTCGCGCAATTTACGCAACATTTTTGACAGCAAGACTAATTTTCCAGACGCTTTAGTGAGCGCGGCCAAATCGTAAACACCATTCGGACCTTGGACAGCTTCCGACGCGGCTCCCGGAAACAGGTACGGATGATTACAACACTTCTTCAAGTCCATCATAATGTTCAACAGTGATACGCTTTGACCGCCGCCTTTTGGATTCAATGCTTCATAATTTCTTGTCAGAATGTACTTATAATACTTCTTTTGCATGGGAGATAATTCCACACGAACGATGAATTCCGACTTGGATGGCATATTCTGCATAAGAAAATTCACTAAAAATACATCTTATAAGAGCCGATATTTACAGTTTGAATTTTCACCTACCTTGAGTACATCGGCTTTTAAACGACGTAACATATGAGGACCCAACATTTCGTGTAAACGTTTGACTTGTTCTTCCTTCGAGATATCGGCAAATTCATTCTGGAATGCCGATAAATCGTTGAATTTTTCGGGAGTCAAAAAATTCAACAAATGGAACAACTCTTCTAGGTTATTCTGCAGCGGCGTTCCAGTCAGCAATAGCTTATTTCGGATATTGTATCCGGCGAGCAACCTGAAAAACTATACACAGAAAGAAAAACTTTGAGAATTACCTTTTTTTAGACAATATCCATTCATTAAATCGCACGCACCTTTGATTGATTGCTTTTTAAACGATGAGCTTCGTCTACAACTAATACAGCCCACTCGATTGAACCAAGTAACGACGCATCTATTGAGATTAATTCGTAGCTGGTAAGCAACACGTGAAATTTTATTGACGACGAGCGCATTTTCGATGGACGACCGGCGTTCGAACGCACAGCTCCCTCCTCGAAAGAAAATTCGTGTTCTCGAATTACAGTCCGTGAATTTTTTTCACCAACGTACGTTACTACGTAAAAATCTGGAGCCCAGGTTTCAAATTCTCGTTCCCAATTAATGATTGTCGATAATGGAGCACTGACCTGTATTGACAGAAACCATAGCTTCGTTTCACTGGGCATACGATATTTTTGGAGGACGGAAACCAAGTATTACTAACTAAAAATGGTCCTCTACAATGACCCTCCTTGAAGAGCGAATATAGGAACGTAATGGTTTGAATAGTTTTACCAAGACCCATTTCATCGGCCAGAATTGTATCAATACCTTGACCCCATGAGTATCGCAACCAATTCAGACCTTCTAACTGGTACGGATGCAGTTCCATACCGGTATCGGTCAAGTAGTCTGGTTGTTTGTCGTACTTCTTTTTCAAATCGGTGGTCGGTTTATCAGGCGGTGGGTTGAAACGTCGTCTGCGAAAGAAACTATTAGTTAGGTGTGTGAACAATGAAAGATAATTATTTTGTAGAGCATAAAGATCTTACATGTATCTCGATTTAGGATCTTCTTCGCTATCTGGGAGTGATTCTTTTTGTTTACCACTACTCTTCTTGTTCTTTCCTTTCTTATGCTTGCTTGTTGGACCTTGACAAGTTCTTAAGTCCTGAAATAAGATAGAGAATTTTACGATAACTTTGGAAAGAACAAGACATCTTATTCCGAGACAGAACAGTAAAGAGAAAAATTATCATTTTTCGTGATAATAAATTGAGATCAGAGGTTCAAAATTTGTAACTAATAAAAAGGAAACTAGATTCGACGATGTATCCATATTTTAAAATACAAAAATTTCTCGCAGGAATGTACCCAGTAATATTCAGCAGCTTTCTTCAAACCAGCTATCTCCGAGTTCTCGTCTTCCCATGTAGAGTGCTCGTACGGTAAATCTCTCCACTTAACGAGATATTGTATTCTGCCGTCTCGCAGAGTTCGATGATTGATGATACGATGAATCATTAACCATTCCGGTTTGATTCCATACCTATCGAAATAAAATAAACTCGATCGATTTATCCAAATTGCGAGAAAAATTTCATTCATTCAGGTAGAAGAGGGAAAGTATGAGAAGTAATTGCCATCTCGAATGAAAATTTAGTTCAGCGACAATACGTCATAAAACTTATGAGTACTCTCGTCAATGATGATAAATTACCGGACTTTTAATACGGATAGGGTCATAATATTATAGAACTCATAAAAATATTCGTTTTTTCTTACCTATAATATTTTTCTTCGAGTTTGGCTTCTTCTGCATTAGTTTCTTCTTTTTTCCCATCGCCGTCAACATTGTCAACATTCTCTAATGAGTCTTCTAATACTGGAGGCTCGTCCATATCAAATTTACGCATATAAGTTCTCATTAGGATCGGATGAAAAACTTCCAACTAAAAATTACACAATTCATGGCTTAATGAAGATCGTAACTCCGATTTTACAGTTTTGTTCATCGATACTGAAAAACCGCGCATATGAACACACACTTGCTCCTTCCAACTTTTTCTTTCATTACATTCAATTACCGACGACAACTGGATTGCATTCCAATATTCGATTCCTTCCGTAATCATACAAGCAGATGATCTACACTTAGATTTTGACAATCTTAATACGAGAATACCAATTTTGACTCGAGTTCGCGCAAAATGACTCGATTTCGATCGGTAAGTCTCTGCTGAGAGGTATGAGCAAAACATTTTCAAACGCAAATTAAAATGAAGATTGACATTTGTCTCCACAAAAACGAAAACATTTCATCAGGACGTGTTCCATCATCAGAAAATGCCAATTTCTTACTCTACTCGTAATTTGATCTTGGTCGTTTTTTACGATTAATTCATCTCGGAACATTTTTGAACGTTACTTTTGTCTACGAGTGGTCGAATTATAGAAATTTTTGATCATTTTCCAGTTTAATTTTTCAACCCGTATTCACGATCAAAAAGCACTACACTTTCTCAACTTCATTATTCTGGGATCGAAAAAACGAAAATTATTTCTACACAGAGAATCATCAAAAATTACTTGTAACTCGGAAATCCATTCGCAATGCCAGTAAGACATGTCGTGCCATTTAACGAACATCTCACGCTGCCTATAACGATTCCGATTTCTGTTCTTTTTGGCATCAGTATCAGTTGTATTTTCCGTATTGGGATCTGATTTCCATCGCCATGTCAAAATTTTTGCAACTTTCCCCTTCAAAGGCATAGCCTGAAATCAAAAGAAACGTTTTTTAAGCTCCTGCCGATGAATATTCTCACTTTAAAAAGCATCATGAAAAATCGTACCGAACAGCGCGGACATTTCCAGTCACCATCGGGTATCGTCGTCAACGGAGGATTCAGACAATGCGTGTGATACGCGGACGGACAAGAATCGCAGCATAAAAGTTCACCTCCATCTTTACAAACACTGCAAGAACATTACTATATTAGAAAAGTACTCAAAGATTCATCAACGTTTCAATCTTTCCTAATGATTCACACCGTACCGGCAAAATTCTTGGTGTTCGTCTTCGTCTTCTTTCTCTTGTACTCCCTCACCTTCGCAATGAGGACACGACCATTTACCTTCTGGAGCTTCTTCTAGTTCCGGATCGAAACATACAAGGTGGTAGGCTCGGGGACAAGTATCACACAAAATAATCTCACCACCTTGTTGACACACTTCACAATAATCCTGATGATCCGTTTGCACAGAATCCTGTTATCAAATTAAACCACAATGAACGATCAAGCACTCGAATTTCATAGCGTTAGTTTCAGGGACAATCGTGAAATTTTGCGTACTTACATCGTATTCGTCTTCATCGCCATCGGGAAACTTTGAAGTGGTCTTAGTTTTCTTCTTTTTCTTTTTTTGCCCGAATTTAGTCTTAGCTTTACGTTTGGCAGGTGGCGAATCACCTTCCACGCCTTTAGCCTCTTTCTTCTCATTTTCTACTTCTTCGGCTTCTTGTAACATCTGTTCAAACTCGGCATCCGAGTCACGATCCGAAGCACCGCCACCCGCACCATTACCACCGACTTCATCATCCTGCAAACGACAGTAATTATTCGAAACTGCAATTATTGTGATTTCATACTTCGATACCACCGCTTTACTTACCGAACTGGTATGTTTTCGTTTGCCAAGTTTTATTTTCAGTGTTGGAACTTTAGAACTTATTGAGGAACTTTTGCGATTACTAGAACTCTTTTTGCTGCGGCTACTTCGTTTTTTCTTTGAACGATCTTCCATTTCTTCTTCATCTTCGTCGACGATATCTTCAACTACCGCTGCTGGCACCTGAATCCATCATAATCACATGAATATAGCACAGAATTTAGTCGTAAAAAAGTATTTTGTAACAGCGGGTTTTCGTCTGTTTTGATATGATTTGAAGCGAAAAATAACGAATTTTTCGAAGTTTGTGCAAGGCTTACCAAAATAAAAAAACTGAAATACTCAACAAGACGAAGGTGAAGTTGCCAGAATAAAAATTTTCTAAATAAAATAGAGTTGGAAAAAAAGAGTATTTTAAGCTATCGTTTTTTATATTCACTTTGATAAATTTATATTGAAGGTGTTCATCGTCTTGTCTTTCCAGCACGATTAATAACATCACAATTTACTAATTTAGGAGTAATTCTAAATCCATAACCAAACGTTATCAAATAGAATGATAATTTAGAAAATAGAACCGAGAAATTGGTCAATGATCACACTTCTTCTCACAGAAATATGTTTGATAATTACATAGGCTTTTTTTGAATAAAGGTAATATGAGAGAGCCAATATTTGTAGGGGTGGAGGAAATGATATTCGATAAAATTTTAATCTTGATAACATGCTTTTGTATGCTCATTTCAGATATTTCTCAAGAAGGCTTCTACTCAACTTGAACGTAAAAAATGAGGAAATAAAATAAAATATTCCGAATAACGTAGATAACTATGACTACCGAGATGACTAGTAGTAATAAAACAATACATAATTATGAGAAATTTTCCAAACCAAGTCAATTTTGATACATTGACTAAAGAATTTAATGAAAATGATTCGTTTCGTAGAGACTAGCTTCTAGCATCACCTTACGTCCGCAGAATATCGAAAAACAGACGTACATTCACTGTTTACATGACTCACAAGGGTTACAGCTTCTAAAATTTCTACGATTGTTGTTTCGAAAGTTTTTGTTCGAATTTCAGAAATATCTTCAGCTCAGTTTTCTTCCTAGTACAATTAAAACCAATACTGCACGAAAACTCATCAAAGTTACACAAATACACATACTTTCGCAGTACGACTTCTGCTAGGCTTAGGTGCATATTCTTGTTCCTCAACTGGTTCTTCTTCCTCTTGTTGTTCGGTGTTTGAATTCTGACTCATGAACTCTCTCCATTTTGCAGCAACTAACATCATCATCTTTCCCATAGGTACCTAAAATATCTCCATTAAAACCATATTGCAAGTTGTTATGTCATAATTCTATAAATATATTGTTACCTTAGGATTTTCTTTGGACACTATCGGTCGAACGTGTTGTTGGAAGATTTTATAGGACGTTAAATTTTGATACTCGGCTTCGTCATACTCGATTTTTACATCGTTCAAGCCGTAAGTTGCGCACACTTCTTCGACAGTAGGCAATGCTAAAATCCAAACATTACCTTTATGCATAAGAAATCGTCGAATGAACACGGAGCTGATGAACAAATTTTTCAACGTAGTTACCCGAAGAATCTCCAGCCGGAGTACTAGTAGATGGTGGAGTAGGAACAGAAACGGGAGCAGTGGATTTTGAATTCATGCTGCTCTTAGCTTTACGCGATTTTCGACTAGAACCATAATCGGAGTCGTTTGCGTTGTCGTCGTCGTACATAAGATCACTTTCCTGTAAAACATACATACAAGTTTCATGATTTGTATTAACTTATCTGAAACTTGAGAAAAATTTGTCTTACGTCGCCACTATCTAATCTTCTTCTTTTCTTTTTTCGTTTTTCTTTCTTGATATCGCTTTTAGTTTTTCGTTTTTTCCCTTTCTTCTTTTTACGCGTATCTTCAGGATCGTATTCTTCGTCCTCTTCCTTCGTAAATAAATGAAGTCAGAAGATTCAGTAAATATGAAAATATTTTTCAAATTAATCGCCAAGAGGAAAACGTAACAATTACTTCAACTTGTTTTTCTTCCTCTGATGGGATGGTGCTCTCATCCTGTAGAGCAGTGCTGTCCTCCATGTCGTCTGAAAGTGAAAAAATGATACCATCGTTGACATATTTTTGTTAGATGATAATAGAAGACGGTTGAGTAGATGAGATAGAATGAGGTTGAATGCTGATCAGCAAAAGCTCAGTATATCACTTCAAGATATGACGTCAATCAGTATGTAATGCAACAAATCATTCCTTATCACAACCTATTTGAATACAAATGTATTCAAGTATACTAGCGGCGTGAAAATTTCTCACTACCCTTCCCACTCGTTGACTCGTTTTAAAATGCATCAAGAATCCATTACGAGTATCATGTATCATTGATTTCAAAATCAAATACCAATCCAACTATCAGAACGTGATCCCGATTTAATAGAACGTGCTTATTTTCGATCAGTTTTGATAACGTAATTCATGGAAATCTGGGACGGTAAGAGTAATCGAACTCATCAAGAAAGCCGATCAAAATAGTATCAACTTGCAAAATATGTAATTTGCGAATGAGAAATTTAGCAAAACACAACTAGAGTATTTTGAATATTACCGGCATAGTCGTCAGCATCGCCATCCGACCCCATAATAGTGACGATACAAAGATAAACTAATAATATCTAAAATCAGAGAGCATAGTTATTTCGATTTGAAATTCACTATCAGAAATTCAGAATAATTTTTCTAAAACTTCACCAAACCACGCAAACACATTAATGAACGAAGAAAAAAAAAACAAAAAAAAACAAAGAGAACTAACACAAGGTAGGTATGCTTATCTTTAAACATTCATTGAACAGAAAAAAAAAGTGAAAAAGGGGAATTAATTAAACACTGTTGCCACTCTCGATTGTGCTACGTGTAGCAAAAGACGTGATCATAATTTTCATAATTTTTGTTCCGAAGGTTGATTTTACAATCATCAATCATTTACGATAGTCAAGAATAATTATAATCGTCGAAAAAATAATTATATTAACAACGGATACACTCCAGCTGATTTGGGCACAAATCTCGATTTTAAAAGAATATTATACAATGAAGTGTGAACCCTTGGATGCACTGAAAGATGTGCAAAAATTTCCACAAGATACCGCTCGTACTAGCTCGTACCGAAGGTTTGGTAACCTCGTACAAGATCCGCTCGTGTACCACGAGACCAAGAATGGCGCACGGTTGGTTTTCACACACACTTGATGTTACACCAGCGAAAAGGTACCCACGGGAAAGTCAGAAGAACAACGGTTAATTATTGTCATGAATTTCATCAGTTCTACGAGGATAAAATGGAAAATAATTAATGGAACATAGGCGTAGGCAAACTGAATACTCAATGAAATTTGTACGCTAGAAATGATTATTTTGTAACCAAGACATAACATTGACCCCTTCGACTACCATGAAATTGAAAATAATGAAGATTGTCAAAAATCGCAACTCCTACTCTTGACGTGGTAACACTGCAAGAATTCAACTAAAGCAATTTTATTATACGGTATTTTTGTGAATTATTATTTTTCACAGTCATCTGTGAAGTAATTGAATCACAGAATTCGTCCAGTATACATTTGAAATAATCCTTCTAGCATTTTACGTATCAACAGAAAGCACTACCCCTATAATGTGGTGTCCGTATATGTAGGAAGTTACATAAAATGAAGGACTAGGTAGGTACCTATTGAGAACCGAGTGAAAATTTCTATTATTTTTGAAGTAGCGATTCGGGATTCCGATTGTAAAATTGTACCCGTTATCGAGATAATTTCTCTTCAGAATTCTGCTCTCTATCATAGATTTTTTTAAAGCTCATCCTGAAAAATGAATCGTTATAAACTGCATGTTTACTTTGATTCGATTATAAGTAAAAACTAAAATCTCATCTTTCATTAATTTTTTTTTTTGTCTCTCTGTTCCCAGTTGACCCGAAATTTTGATTTATGATAACCAATTTTTTATTTTTAGCATTCGCGATCAAATACTGAGGTTTGATCCGCATTCAACTTTCCATATCTTAAAAATTCACCCACACACCATTGAAATCATAAAACTGCTGAAAAATTTTTGAAGTTTCCTCTTCTCATATTCATCGTATCTCATCTTTCATTAATTTTTTTTTTTGTCTCTCTGTTCCCAGTTGACCCGAAATTTTGATTTATGATAACCAATTTTTTATTTTTAGCATTCGCGATCAAATACTGAGGTTTGATCCGCATTCAACTTTCCATACCTTAAAAATTCACCCACACACCATTGAAATCATAAAACTGCTGAAAAATTTTTGAAGTTTCCTCTTCTCATATTCATCGTATGCTATTTAATAACGAACTACGACAGGTCGAATTTTGTTGTTTTTTCACACTCTTCACGCTTATGTTAAATTCGGGAGTAAACTTTTATAATAGATATAATACATCATTTAAGAGTTCGCAACAGTATTCTTTCTCCCTGAGAAATAAAAAAAATTAAAAAAAAAAAAAATTAATAGCCCAGATCCGAATTCTTCAAAATTGACGAATCCGTACAGTATACCGCTATACATTAACGAAGACCTAAATTTTATGCCGGCCCCCAGACCCACTTCGAGATAATGTAATTGCGCGAAAATTCAACGTGAAATAATGTTTACATAAAAGTCGTCCGACGAATATGTTCAAATAAGAAAATACAAGACGAAGATTTTTTGTGTATTGAAGCTTAATAAAATCGTGTTTCGTTCGGTTTTGTACAGAAAATATCGTATCATCTTTAATTTTGAGCCCTTCAATTTCGACGCAACCGCAGCTTAAAAATTTTAACTAAATGGAACAATAAACACATTAAAATTTTCAGAAAATTTTCTAAAATAGTTTTTTAGACAAGAGAATTTGAGACAAATTGTCGCTACTCAAGTTAGGTACTGAAACAGACGTCCGACAAGAAGTATGCGCTCTCCAATGTTCTTGCCTCACCAAACTCCAGCGACCACTCCGAGAATCCCCATGAACAATCTCCACATGGTTCCAGGTCATGGATTCTATTTCACCTCGCATATCGGAAACGCAACAAAACACAACTATCCCCCCCCCCCCCCCCCGCTTACTTACCTAAGATTATGCAGTGCGGAAATCGGAGTAACTGGACGTCCTTTTCGACCAATTGCTGTGTAAGATTCCCATCGATAACAAGATTGCAGATGAAAAAATGAAAAAATTGTATTTTTACTCTGTACCGTCCCGGGAACTTTTGTTCTTGAAAAAAGAAGGATAAAATTATGCGTCTCATAGAAGAGTTTCATACTGCTCTCTAGTTGTTCTTTTATCGTCGATGTACATTATCATTGAATTAGATTATAAAATTTTTTCATTATTTTTCTTGTACATCAAGTTTTTCACTCCGTACTCATTGCGTATGCAGGCTATTGTAATAATATGTACAATTAATATTGTTCACAATACTTGAGAGAGAGAGATTCAGTTTATAGCTGTAGCTCCAATCCGAATTTAAAATGGAACTGCTGAGCAGCTTTATCGAAATTTATTCCAGGTTGAATATAGTTTTCTTGATTTCGTTCTGTATCTCAGAATGGCTCTATCACTTGAAAAAAATATATGTTTGGGTGTTTCCGTCTCTGAAATACCATATATTTATCGATATCTACTAGATATACATATAAATAAATCATATTTACTCAGATGGAAAACAGAGTATGACAACACTTTCCAAGTCCCGGCATCAATGTAATTCTCCGTGCGACTTTATTGTCATGAAGACAATTATGAAGTTACGAGTTTGTCTCTTAATCCTATGCCCTCTAATGAGAAGGCCTACATTTTCTCAAATTATTCGCCCATTAAGCATTTGGAAGATAACCAAGCTTCCGGTAGTCACCCGTTTTGAGGGTATTGAAGAGTATTATCTGAGCTTGAGACCTCAATATGGTAGGTTTCTTCTGTTTCTACATATTGTAATCATGAATTTCCATAGGCTAATTTCGACTGTCATCACGTGTTATTTTTTTCGTTTAAAAAGGAAGTTGTACTTATTTACGAAATTGTGATAGTTGAACGGGTGGTCTCTCTTTTCTAAAACCAGTGACAGATTTACGCATAGGTTCTTACAAACCTATAAGAGTGGCCCATTTCGAGGGGTGGGTCATTTTGAGAAAGCAAGAGAGATTATGAGAAAACAAAAGTGTTTTTTGAAATCGGCCGCAGTAAAAGTTTTGGGGTAGGCACCATAATTTTTCTACGGCCCAGGTGGCGGCAGAAGTTATAAATTGATCGGTTCTGCGAACATCTGTGGGAACTTGGAATCAGCTGATTTGAACAGTCATTAACGTTTTATTAGAATTTCAGCTGATCGAAGCGAAATTTCTTCCTCCACTTTTCTCTTGAAGAAAAGAGAAATCTGTGTTTTTTTTTGTTCGTTCTGTATGTTGTCCTGTAAAAATTATCACGTAGATACCGGTATGGCGAGTATACCCTCTCAGATTTTTCAAATGTTGCGCAGAATCAGACATTCATCCGCAAGAAGTGGCTCATCCACGAAAACGAGCGAATATTAAGAAGCAAATTTGTCAGAGCGTATTCAACGCGATGTACTTCGAAATGCATAAACTAGAATGGGTGGATATCGACAATGGAGAAGCTCGTTCTGAATTGAAAGAGCATTACCCTTACATTTTTGATAAAATTTTCAAAAAGAATGATGACCCTTCAAGTTTAGATTTTAAATATGAAAATTCGTATAGTTCGCGTAAGATTCAAATTAAAGGCATTTCTTACGAAGAGTACGGGTTCGTATGTCCTTCCAGAAGTACCAAGTCACCGTATGAAATAAAAGAGTTTGTCGTTTCTCGAGAATACAACGTGAATTTAGTTGAAGAACAATATTCAATTGCTGGGCGCTTTGTTTTTGGGCACAGCGATAAAAACCAACTGATCTTACTGGCATTAGCCGAAGAATCGGGAACGGAGCTAGTACCTTGGCCTTTGAGAAATTCAATTGTTGGCAATATATTCAACTTGACGGAAAGATACAACGAAGATCTTTTTGCTACACTAAGTAAGTTTTTGTTTCATGAGAACAATTAGGAAGAAAATATTGAAAGAGACCATCAGATGATTGAGGCTTGATAATACGATTTAATTAAATTTTATACATAGAGGAAAAGGAAAGGGTTTAGCGATTTTTACAAAGTCATATATTCATGAGGATCTTTAAAAGTTGCTGATTGCTCACCTTCATGAATATGAACAGACTATAGATATTTAAAACACCTTTCTTAGTCTATCGTAGATTTCAGTTTTCTTTTATTTCACAGCTGAAAATCCAAACCTGGATTCTGTATGCCAGCTGGAAGATGGTTTCAAGCTCCGACTTTGCGCAATTTTGTTCGGAGCAAATTCCTTCAAGAACAAAGTCATATTTCACCCTGTCATGAATAACATTTTACCCCAGTGCAAGAAGAAGACAATCTCAATTATTGGCACCGAGACAATCACCGATTTCCTGGACAAATATATAAGACCGTCTTGGGGCAGAATTTTTGAAGAATGGGTAGTTGGTTGTCAAGCAATGAAAACAAATACTGGAGACGCTGAAATTTATTACGTATCACGAGGTATGTGGCCCAATTCAGTTTTCATGTATAAGGACGCGGGTAATAAGCAATTGTCAACTTATAACTATTTCTATAATGTGAGCGTGGCGCAGGAGTAAAATAACGAGCCAAAACCACCCAGGAATCGATACTTCAAAAAAGGCAAGATTACTTGCTCAAAGATGAGCGAGTCACAGTTAGTTTTAATAAATTCTGTGGGATTATTATACAGAATTTTGTTGTTGCATCGAATAAATGAAGAGGGCTTTCTTGTTGCTCTATGCGAGAAGATTAAATGAGACTTGAAATTTTAAATTTTCTACTTTTAATAAACATACGTAAAGCACAGTCGCACTAGTTCATGTGTCTTAATTCATATAACTCGTGTTATAGGGACTTTTTTGAGTTTGTAGAATTTTTTCATCATTTTTTTCAAACTGTACAAATGATTTTATGTAGAGGAATAGATCTTATTTGGAAACTCAATTGAGGAATCAAACGCTCACTTTTTTTGTCGGCTAAAAAGGCAAACACTCTTCAGTTTCTTTCCACTATTTTAATAACTTTTTCATGCTTGGAGAATTTTCGACACTTTTCTTTTTTTTTTTTTGTTCAACTCTACAAATGATTTTATATAAAGATCAATTAATACTCAAATTCATAAACAAAAAAAACGAACATTTTCAAAGCAGAAAGACTATCATATTATTTAATACCCATCATGCCCGACCGCGTATAACAACACCCGGGTGCACTTAGGCTAAGACGACGATGCAGAGGTTGATTCGCGCGTAAAAATACGTGCTATATACATATACCACTTATGGACTGAGCTAAGACGACGTTTACCCGTGGAAAGAAATTATAAGAAAATAAAATGCGGAGGGAGGAGAAGCTGTTACTCCTCCGCGCACGCACCCGCGCTGCCTACGTTGGAGTCCTCCTAATGCTATACATGTTTCCATGCTTGTTTAACATTGTAGTATATGGACAAAGCTCAGTCCATAAGAGGTATACAATCAAAGATTATGATGGAAAAATCACATGAAGCCGCTAGCCACGCCGTCGAGTTTTGTTCACTAGTGGAGAAGCCGTCAGCTGAAAAGTAATTAAGTAAGTTACTAAGAAAATGGTTGTCCATTTTACTCACTCTTGAGCTCCTTAGTACGTGGACCTACAGGTTTGAAATTTTGAATTTAGCATCTCTAATGGTTCTTGACCAAAATAATTATAAGTGGATAACCATTTCACGGTCAACTGGTTAACAGTTATTGCCATGCGGTCCCATAAAGTATTTTTCTGAGATGCTCTATAAAATCGTTGTCTTAAGTTATAACAGTCATGACCATTATTAAAAATTTTAAATATGATTTGGTCATAATGGTCAAACTAAAAAAATATGTTTTTATTGTTTTTAAACCTAAGAATATGTTTTTAATTTGAAAAAATATGTTTTTGAACAAAAAAAAAAAATTCTTTTTAAAGTAAAAAGCATTAAAAAGATAACTGTGAACATGACCCCTATGACCGTTCTAACCAAAAAATAAACATTTTTTCCTTTCGGTCATTGGTTGTACAATAAGTAACAGTTACATAACTGGTCATGTTGACACTTATCTTTACAATGTTTTTTAGTTTAAAAATATTTTTTTTTAGTTCAAAAACATGTTTTTCAGTTTAAAAACATATTTTTTTAGTTTGAAAGCCTGTTTCTCTAGTTCAAAACTCTGTTCTTTCTACCAAAAAAATGTTTTTCTCTATTTTGACCGTTATGAACTATTTTAAATGTTTTAATAATGGTTATGACCATAATGACCGTTTCAGAAAAATACTTTAATGAAAGGTGCGTGGAAAACATGGTGTTTTGTACACTGCTTTGGTTGTGGAAAATTAATGTTGGTATCAGTGTAACAGAGCTATAGTCAAAGCAGTCTATGCAAGTGAAAGGCATAATAAAAGAAGCGAGGGGTAGGTAAATTACCTACCGCGTATGCTCCTATTACTGAACGAACGAATTCCCCCCACCTTTCGTTAAAATACAGTAGGAAAGTAACGTGATTCCCTCGTGCGTTTACGTCACTCGGCTCCGCCTCGCTCATCAAACTAATTGCATTCGGGAATCACATACTTTCCTCTACTGTCGCGTAATATACCATAACTGTTGACCGGTTTAATTTTGTAGCTGACCGGACCGATAACCGTTATCCACTTATAATTATTACTTCGGTCAAAAACCCTACTACAAATGAGCTTTTATAAGAAAGAATTTTGAGCGGAGGCACTCCTGAGTTTTGACCAACCCAGCTAGGGTCTTTATTTTTGTAGCAATTTTTTTGCTCCTTTCAACAAATTTTTCATACTTCCACCTACCGTGCCTCTACCTTTCCTTCGAGGATTGAAGTTTATTCAGTGGCCCTAGGTCATGGTTGTACAGACGAACTTATGGATACAAATCGCAGGAGTGTCAGAGCAGAAATATTAAATGTGCCAAAAAGAGAGAAAAAAAATTACGGATTTAAGAATTCTTACTGAAAAGTTGGCACAACATTTAGGAAGCGAAACTAACGAGTTTGATTTCTGGATTTTTTTGTAGGTTATTTTTGAAACCTCAAACCGCACTTCATAGAAAGAGTGTTCGAAAGACATAGAATTCACCTGGAATTTACAGGTGTCATAACCACCAAAGTGATCTCATTTGTAGATAGTTTTTTTCTGTGGTGGTGAAATTTTTTGAAAAATTTTCAGTATTTTTTTAGTTTGTCACGATGAGACCCATTACTTAGTTTTCCGTTATCCTCCCTGTTTAATCCGAACTCCTATTTAAAAACTAGAATTAATTTTGTTTTCCTGAAAGACAATTCCTGGAAAATGAAATACCCCAAAAAGTTCTAAATATTTATTGAAGATACGTATTCTTAGCAGCACCAAGCTATATTTGGCGGTGAGAAGATTTTCAAAATAATTATATAACCTGAAAAATTCACTTAATGGTAAATGTATTTTGCGTGTAATCAAGTTGATAATAGTGGCCTAATATTGTCTGTACCATCTCTCTTGTTAATGATGTTTAACAAGACTTCTTTTCCATGATAAATGAATTTAGAAACTTCGTGAGTTTAGGCCTGTATCTACCGGTTACTCGGAGAGACAAATTATTGTGCTTTTATTAAGATTACTTCACCATGTGAAATGATGTTGTTCCTCAATGAACGACATGAAAAATTCAGAAAATAGAGAGAGGTAGGTATATAATAAATATTCTGACAGCCTATACTATTTAGGCCTACTTCTCGTATCTAATATCCGATAATGTACATTTTACTCCCGAAGTTGCTAATCTAGTGAGGGCTGTAAGTAATTGAAAAATTTTAGTACAATTCTGGGCTATTCCTGTTCTAGTATATTGAAGTTGAATCAAAAATACTAATTTTCCCCAGACTAAAAGAGTTTTCACTGATTACTTTTCTTGAAGACAAACTTACTAACACTCTTCAAAGCACTACGGGCCTACCTACCTGTTATAACTTAAGTACCTAGTCGAAAGATGTTTATAAAAAAAGTTCGTCTCGTGATACTGTTTTGTTCACTCATTGACAGAGGAGAGTTTGCAATCTCAAGTCATTGCGCTCATTTGCAAAATAGAACAGAAGAAACAAATGGAGACGAGATGGCGGCGGAGAATACAGAAACTAACGCAAAATACCACCTGAAGCCCCCGAAAGGTACTCGAGACTATGGACCCGAACAGATGGCTTTACGAAATAAAGTTTTGGAAGACATTGTCCGCGTTTTTGATCGGCACGGTGCCGTGAGTATAGATACACCAGCGTTCGAACTCAGAGAGATATTGACAGGCAAGTACGGAGAGGATTCCAAACTAATATACGATCTCGCGGATCAAGGCGGTGAAATGCTCTCGTTGCGTTATGATCTGACCGTTCCTTTCGCTCGATATTTAGCGATGAATAAAATAACCAATATTAAACGATACCAGATAGGCAAAGTGTACAGACGGGATAAACCCTCGATATCGAAAGCTAGATATCGAGAGTTTTTACAATGCGATTTTGATATTGCCGGAGTATACGATCCAATGCTGGCGGAAGTGGAGTGTGTACGGGTAGCGCACGAAATTTTGAACGCTCTCAAATTAACCTCCTACCGTATTAAAATTAATCATAGGTTATTACTCGACGGTTTATTTGAATCATGTGGTATAGATAATTCAAAATTTCGAATCATTTGTACGGCAATCGATAAACTAGATAAGGAGTCTTGGGGAGTGGTGCGCGAGGAAATGTTGGCGAGAGAATTGTCGCCAAACGATGTGGATAAAATTGGCTCTTATGTTCAACGTAATGGAGGACTAGAACTAGTGGAGGTATTGTTGCAAGATGAATTCTTGTCCCATTCACCACTGCCCAAACAGGGACTCGAAGATATAAAAATGTTCTTACATTATTGCAATATTTACGGTATGAATGAAAAAATTTCGTTCGACTTGAGTTTAGCTCGCGGGCTAGATTATTATACAGGCCTAATTTACGAATTTGTGTTAGAGACATCGCAAAAGGAAGAATGGGCAGGCCTTGGGAGCGTGGCAGCCGGAGGAAGATACGACAACTTAGTCGGTACGTTCGATACCAAGAATAAGAGTGTACCGTGCGTTGGTATTTCTATAGGAATAGAAAGATTAATTTATGTGATCGAAACAAAAATGGCCCAAGAAGAGGAGCGAATTCGCACCACTGAAACACAAGTATTCGTCGCATCCGCTCAGAAGAACATGCTCGAAGAACGTATGAAAATCATTCATGAACTTTGGAATAACGGCATTTACGCCGAACAGCCGTATAAGAAAAATCCTAAATTTTTGAATCAAATACAATACTGTGAGGAGCAGAGGATTCCCTACATTGTGATTATTGGTCAGTCAGAGTTGAAAAATGGTACCGTAAAAGTAAGAAATATGCAGACCCGAGAAGAAACAAATATTCCACGTGAGTGCTTAGTTTCCGAATTGAAGACCTTACTTCAACGTGAAGATCCTTCTTCCGTCAACCAAACAGAAACTATAAACACATGATTTTATCAAAGCTCATACAAGAGAAATTCTCATCCTCACGCAGTCATCTAAAAATATTAACAAACATCTGAAATAAAATCGACTGATGGTCGTCTTCTTTGATTTTCAAGATATCTTCCTTTTGTCTTCCGCGGGTACGAGAGCACCTCACACAAGAAACCGCACAATAGAGAACAACGAGGAAACGTCCCTAAAATTTTGAGAGCGTTCCCTAGACGATAGAAATATGATGGCGCGAGTTCGTCGGTCGAGTATTCAGCGTCCTCCTACTTTCTGTGGTTTTGCCAGAAAAGTTCGTTTCAAATCAAACAAATGATAATTTCTCGGACTAAAGTTGGGAGAAGAAATTACTTGAATCTCACGTACTTACACAATAATATCTTCAGGTCAAGTACCTTCCGCAAAAATCTGACACTTTACAATGGAGTGATTGGGAGCTTTCACGTTGGCTAATCTATCTCAAGTCCACTGAACACCATTTAAAACACTTTTCTTTGGCTTTTATTGAGTGCTATCCAATCTTGTTGCACCCGTCTCGAGAATTTTTTCAGATAGATTATGACTATTGATCTTCTAGAATCGTTGACACAGCCCCCTTTGAGTTACTAATATTTTATTCCCATTTATTACTTCCACTTACAACGAGAATGATTCATTCTTCCTCAGCAACAAACACAATTGTTTCTCAGTAAAATTTTCACCTAACAATGCTCTCATCGTCAAACATACTCTCTATAATCCCTTTCTGACTTTTTTATGCTACGTACACTGATCGTATTTCATTTTGCGCATACTTGGGGAATAAAAAGTGACCGATTTATAACTCTTGAAAAAATTATCAAAAAATCCCAGAGCGAAAAATTTCTCGCTATTTTTTATTTCTGTAGAGAAGATCTTGAATCGTATGCTAGTAGAAGATTGTCCATCGCATTTTTTTAGCAAACAACGTTCATCTAAATTGGGTTCAACTGCCCGATGCAATTCTCTTGCAATTCTAATCCTCATTTTGAAGGGATTATTATACAAATGTGGTCTGCATAAGATTCACAAATTACGAATTAC
Source organism: Aspidiotus rigidus (assembly GCA_035079385.1). Lineage (NCBI taxonomy): Eukaryota > Metazoa > Arthropoda > Insecta > Hemiptera > Diaspididae > Aspidiotus > Aspidiotus rigidus. The sequence goes on along the minus strand of JAVHKY010000044.1, from coordinate 2,186,859 downwards.
TTAAGTATTTTGTAGATAAGAAGTATAGTTCGTTTATTAATTATTATTTCTATTAGATCGCCGAATACCTTAACCTTCACGATAGCTTTTGTGAGCCATATTAAAATACAAGATGAAATACTTTCAGGGTAGGTATTTAAAATAAAAAGTATGGTTAGGAATGTTAGGTATTCTAATGATAAATTCAACTCGGGTACAAAGACTGGAAAACAAGTGATTGACTACGGTTACCAAGGTATGAGGTAAATAAATGAAGTTTCATTGTAAAAAAAAAAAAAAAGATGAGGAAAAATGGATGAAATTTTTGTTTATTGAAAACGGAAAAACAAGTCTTCGAACTTTCAGAGGAAGGAGTCGGGTTTGTTTACGTGACTGCAGAAGCTTTTTTTCATTTTTTAGATGACCTAATTTTCGAAGTAGTCTCAAAATAATCATGCAAATATTTACTGGGATTTCGTTCATGAATTAATTCTTACGGAGAAGTTTCTTCCGTAAAATTATACTAAAGTTGATTGAATGAAAATATCTCTAAAAGGTATCGAGTAAAATCTTGGCTAAATTCACCATTTATTTTTCATTTTTCACGACGTGACTCGTTCGAAACGTCGTGCAAAATAAAACATGAATGGTGAATTTAGACAAGATTTTATTCGATAGATGAGATAATTCACCGATAAAATTTCAACTTCAATAAGGTAGAAAAATAAATTACACAATTAATCCCTGGAAATTCAAATAAATTGTATTATTTTTCAAGTATTTATTCAAAAAATATTGACTCAAAATCAATTTTAGCTTGCCTAAACATTTGAAACAAATAGAATTAAAATGTATATCTATAATTAAGTTTTGTAGATGTACTTATGAAAAAGAAACTTATTAATTTTAATAAAATAAAGAAAGGAAGTTTTTGGTCCAAATATTGGCATCTAATTTTCAAAGAATCTAATGAAAATTAAGCTTATAGGCCTACATAAGAGGAAAAAAAAAAAGGAAAAAAGACTAAATTAAAAACTCAAGAAACGATAGAATATTGAAGATACAAACCGACATCTTCCCCCTCATTTAACCATATCATAGTATCCGTCTTTTCAATAAACCTTTGTCAAGCTAATAGCCCTAGAGCAGCTTCAAAGCTTGTAAAATAAATTAAGTAAAAAAAAAAAAAAAAAAAAACTATCGAGCGAACATTTGTACTTACGTTTGTTATTAGAAATAAAAATGACTTCCTATCTTAACTTCGTGACCTTAGAACAGAACTAACGTAAGTCCAAAAATTCGATTTTCGGATTATATCGGATTATTATAGTATGGAGTACTCTCTTTCGATTGGTTTAATCAGTTTAAGTCCAAACCGTCGGGAAATTACTTAAAAATTGAAAGAACGAAAGTAACGTAACTCATTTTGTCACCAAAATTGAAACAGAACTAACGTAAGTCCGGCACCCGCGCTTTCTACGCGGAGTTACGATACTTCTGCACTAACGTTTTATTTATTTTCTGAGAGCAGAAGAAACTTACCGGACTTAAGTTATTTCTGTTTCAATTTTTTGGTGACAAAATGAGTTACGCTATACTTCGGTTCTTTCAAAATGGTTATACCTACTATTTTTTCACGTTCAATACTCAGTGATTTTGTAAAACAAAATTTTTTTTTTTCCTACTTATACTTTTTTGTTTTCTTCTGACAAACCGACATTATCGTATGTCCTTTCTCTTAGCTATTTTGTTTACTGCAGAAAGAGCTTAACATGGACATAAAATAATTCTGTTCTCAGTGTTTCAATGTCAAACTATCGTAAGTCCAAAAAAAAACGGAAAGTTTAATTATTTTGAATTTCTGATGATGAAAATGAGTTTGAAATCATTTTCTGATACAGAGTCAGTCTTTACTTTATCTTCAAAATGTATTCTCAGAAAAAGACAGCGATTTAAAACTTTAAATCTTTCCTCCTGTAAAAACACTGTTTTGGACTTACGTTAGTTCTGTTCTAAGGTCACGACTTGATAGAAACCCATGTCATCAGATAAAAATAAACATGATTATGAACACATTTCATAAATCGAGTAGCATCACAGAAATAAAACATACAGTATATAATTACTTTTTGAAGAACTGAATTCTTCCATCAACGAATAAAAATGAAAAAATTAAAAAACGTTTAATAAATTAAACATAGGTAGGTACTGAAGAGGTAACTGGCTAGTATGAAGATAATCCATTTCCGAAAACGAGACAACGACATAAAAAAGGTAAAAACAGAAATACAGACTCTAAAAAGTTCTACAAAATGATTTGTCTCTAACTAAATAGAAAGATGAAGAAATCTATATCATTTAATGCACCTACTCATAATTTTTTACGAAAACATTTAATCATCTTAACGTGTACGTAAGCGATTTTCGCTCATTAACATTCTAAATTTAATTGAAAACAAAATAAAAAATGCATCATCTGCATAGAATTTCAGTTACTTATACTCATACTTAAAGTTGGTACCTATGCAATATCTACCTTTGAAAAATATTATTATCACAATAGAAAGACTAAGTATTCCAGGTAGAGTCGAAAATCTTCGTTTACCGCATTGTTCGGTAAGATTTTACCAAGGAAACTTTGACTTACATACCTACGTAGGTATACATTATTTCTTGTTAAAATCTTCATTATTTTAGAAAATCTCTCTTCTTAGTTCCATGTACAGGTACCGTTGAAAATAAGAAAGAGCTCATAATACATATATATATATATTATAAAACTTACTCGAGTTTACTTGGAGGATTCACGTTGCCTCAAGAGCAATACAAATTTCAATTCTTCTGTACTCAAATTTAAGCTACAGTTATTGGGATACGCACTATGAATTTTTACATGTACCCCCAATTTTTCATTATTTTCAAATACATCGCCACAGCAAGGACATTTGTACGTCTCATCCTCTTCAGTGGTCAGATCTACGGTTGGTATGGTCAAGTCTATGGTTGGTTCAAATAATTTCGTCGAAACAGGACTGCACTCATTTTGGTCCTCTTCATCTGATAAAAATGAAATATCTATTGTAACGATTTCCTCATCTGAAACATTTCAATAAAATCGATGGTAGACTACTAAAACGAAAACAGCGGTAAGTAACGAAATCATCCTATTTTAGCAGTTTTCTGATCTTCCCCCAAATAACTATACGCACACCATTATTCTAACGCACTTTTCAAAGGGCAACTCCTTGAATCACAGGAAAAAGAGCATTGCATGTACTAAAACAATAACCTTTAAAAATAGGTTTCACAACAATGAAATTATGATATTTTAGATATTTCTTTTTTATGGTCCAAATCATAATTTTAAAAATGTTTGATGTCGATAAAAGACCAAGGATTCACTTTTGAATAATTTGAAGTCCATTTGAACGATTCCCGAGGAGACATTTGCCGACTTGCGCTGAATTTGTGGACTAATTAAGCAAAATTGCTCTAAAGGGAGAGGGGAGCCCCTACTAAAATCCGTGGAATCTTACAAAATAAATTTTTATTTCAAAGATTTATTTGCTATTTTCAGCACGTTTCGTGTATTTCCTCTCGTTTTTTACAATCTAGACCTAATTTACATGAATACGTAGAAACTTGGGTGTTTGAGGGGAGAGGAAGGCCCTAGTCTTCACTCAAAAAATCAAAAATAGTGAGCTAAGCGGCTTTCGATTGATAAATCATCATCAGAGCAAAGGGTAATCATATATTTAAAAATATAGTTTTTAAATAGTTAAAATAAACCGTAATTATTGGTGAATCGTATCAATTCTAAAAACGTTCATACTGTTCGAAAATATTGTTTGAATGACGAGTATGTAATGGGTAGGTATATTCTTTTACAGTAGATATCTAAGATATGTATATCTGAACGATTTATTTTTCAAAACGGCCTCCTTCAAATTTTCACTCTCTTAAACCAATGTTTTTTTTTTTTACGAAGAAAAGTACACCTTTTTAAGCACATAGAAATGAACAAGAATAATAGGTACTTACCTACTTCACCTAGCGCTCACATCCACTGCACATTTAATGAAACTTTAGGTATTCTAACTAATCCTGTTAAAACAAAATGAATTTTTCACAACATTGAGTGTTAAATCAGTATACCTACGTGGTATATTTAGAGGTTATTTCATATCAGCCATGATCGGTCGGTCCGTTTTTTTCTGTCATTATCAATATTTTCCTTGTTTGAGGTAGGAAGGCCTATTTCAGCATGTTTCGCCGTCTTCGATGAAGACTGAGAGGACTGCGTCAAAATTATAGCTAGGCGCGAGAGATATTTTTCATCGTTGAAGTTGAACAAAGCCCTATCAACTCGAATGATAAAAATCGTTAACATTCATCAAGCGTGGCTCCAGCCAAATTTATTCCAATTTACTTTGATCTTGTTCCTCGATTATATTGTAGGTACCGGTAGTAAGGAACCGAACTATATAAGATAGGTATGCGCAAGTGATAATAATCTGGTTAATATAAAGTATCAGGAGGAGCAGTTATTCGGGAATCAGCCCAATCAGGCGCTGAATAACTGCTCCTCTCACACTTTATCAACCAGATTATTATCCCTTGCGCATACCTATCATATATAGTTCCTTACCGGTAGGTATACGTCACTTGAACACGAAATAAAAATCAAAAGTAGGCCGTTTTCCTTGCAGAACAATAAGTGTAAGAAATGCGTTCTCAAGAGAATTTAATCAACAATCAATGAATAGGTATAGATTATCAACGCATTTCATATTTAATGCTGATATTGAAGTTTCTGAAATGAAATCAAAACACTCTCAATTTACAACATTTTTCAAAAGAGAAATCAGAAGAGAAGGGGGAAAAATTAAAGTGGATGCTATACACTGTATGCATCGCAATGGCGCAACGGAGAACTTATTATAAAAAAACTATTTTTGTATCTATCGTTCATATTTTTGTAAGCAAATTATATAAATGTTCCATGGAACTTATTTCATGGGTCGTCTGTCGTTATTCCAAAAAATTTTATCAATTTTAAACTACAGAGCAAAATAATGGGAGAAGGTCTCTGAAACTCAGAGGTCTGGATATCTGCGACATGCCCTCAGGACAAATTAGTGAAGCTCAGCGGTCCCTTGACGTCATCGGCTAAAAAAAGGTGACACGTGTAAGACCCCATCAAGCTATATATAGGGCTGACTCCAAAAATAATTATCTGTCAAAATGCCCGAACAGCCTGCTCCTGGTGGGTGGAACCGACTTCAAGACACCTTCAGACAATCATCTAGAACTGTAAAAGTCACGGTTGAGTCCCTTTCAGCCTTAACCTACATTATAATAGAATAATTCAGTGCACAGGGGCTACAGCGGCATTCCACCAACTGTAGTGTCTCAACAAGAAGGAACCTAAACGCACTCACCCTAACCAAGGTTGGCCGACCTCAGCTTCGGATCTACGTTTTCGGCTCCCGGCCCCAACTCGACCGGCATCCTACCTGTCAGCTGAGAACCTACCGTCTGATTTGTGCTACACCAGCACGGCACCCATAAAAAATACTCCCTCAGGAATCTTCTCCAGCATTTCACCAGCTGAGGATAAACTAGAAACCAATACCGTCAACACGGTCCACAACTTGGGCTATCTCCAATCACGTTGAAGACTAACAGATTCACGATCTGCCCCACTTCACAGACAAGACTCGTCCTCCACTCAAACTTGATCCACAGGTGCGCTTCTGCGCTTCATCTGGTCAACCTTTTCTTGACCCCTGTAGAAAATCCCAAATCAACCACTGCGTACCTACTCACTCTTATCGAGGTGCTATAAGATGTATACGATCAAACATATTCTCGAATAGGAGTCTGAACACCGACGAAAGATTTAAGGACGTTCGCAATCAAATGAATATTTGATCGAGCCACAATTTACTCGTACACTAGGTACAAAAGGTCTGATATGATATCCACACTCAAATCCGTTTTTAAATACTTAACAATTGCTTTACAAAGGCTCCTCTAATGAACTATTTTTTGAAATGAATTCGCGTTTTCTTGTACACGCCAGAAGCCATCGTTAATACACATACAAACTCAACGGTTTCAAGCAAATCCTACAAACCCCATATAATATTCAGAATAGGCTAGTAGGAGACGATTTTATAGCTTTTCAGCCCTGAAGAATTGAGAACTATTCCGTAATACTGTTGTGGTACCTACAGAATGCGTAGTACGAAACACATCTGGTAGGTTACAAGGTCAAACCTTGTTGAGAGTTTAGAAACAACCCAAATAAATCGCAGCATTCTTAGGTTTGTTAGTTAAAATACTCTGAAAGTGTATGTAGGCCTACGCAAAGGGTTCTATCAGTTGGAATACAAGACTCAATAATGATAAAAACGCGAGAACGAAATGAAAGAATGTGTAGGTACGAGTACCTATGCAAAACGGGTGTATAAAAATACACCATCGAGCCGTATAGCCTATAAGCATCAGCAGGGTGGGGTAAAATGATGTTACCATCTACGTGGGAGTTCGCGCTAAATCTACTCTAGCGCAAAAACGCGAAACGTTAAATGCCCTACCCAGTGTAAGGAGACCAGGCAAGATTTTGATCTTTGAGCTTTATAAGTTACCTACATGAATCATTGTGATTCTGGAGAGGGTAAAGGCATTTAGGTAAAAGTATTTGGCAAAAAACGCTCTGAATTCAGGACTTGACTTAAACTTCGTGTAAACACACAAGAGTCTCAACAAAATTTAGCATGATCAGAGAACTATAAGAAGAGAAGGAGAACTCTCATCTAAATCGCACTTAGTTCGCAGGAACTAGGCTATTGCACCTGAGAATAAAAAATCGGAGTTGCATACGAAACTATACAAGACATCCCCGACGATTAAAACATGTGTTTGTAATAGTAATGGTTTTTCAGAGTTTTAATTTGATATGTAGGTACCTTATGAGAATATGATAGGTACCGGTACGGTACGGTAGTGGCGCAAATGAATTTAGTCTCCCGCTACGTACTCGTACTTGTGTTTTTACATCTACGTATGAAACGGAACTCGACTTTCTGACGATGCTATACACATAATAATGATATGGCACGGCATTTCGTATTAATTTGGCATTGAGGAACGCGATGACACTCTTATAATCCTAGGTAATTGTTTATTAACTTGCTCAATTACGTACTTTCCCATTCAACGAAGACGGGAAGTTTTCTAGATTACGTTTAATAAAAAGTGCGCCATATTCCAGCAAGAACCCGAATTTTCTGCGCTTATAGCATACAGGATACTACGAGTATGTGCGCTACGCCGAAAATTTATGAACGCCTTATTCTTCCGACCGACGAAAAATTCGTCATCAGACCTGAAAAATAATTCGGTGCGAATTCATTCGGCTCGTAACGCCGAAAAGCGAAGTCGTTCACGCCTATATCATGTGACCGTTAAAAGATGCGCTAGGATATACCTCTATGAAATTCGTAATGATTTTTTGACGTTCGTGAAAAAAACATCGAAATCGAAATGGAAAAAGAAGCAGTGGCCGGATTGGCTGGTAAGAAAACTCTTAAGGACAAACCTATTTTTAAAGAACAACTCAATTCTGTGCCAGAAAATTATGAGATGGATTCTTTTATCGTACATAGGAGATGGTACAGACCAAGATCGACACGAATTATTCAAAGAAGAGGTCAATCTGGTTTTAGAGAAAATATGTCAAAACCGTAAATTTTGGCTGTACTCGTTATTTTTTCTGGCTGCTTCTCCTGGTATCTTGAATGGCATGCATATTTCGGCCTATGTATTTTACGTTGACGCTGAACCGTACCACTGTAAGATTCCTGAGTTAGAGAAGGCTGGCTGGACGAATGAGCAAATCAGGAACATATCTCTACCCGAGTAAATTTTCATTGTAAAATAATACGAGTACGGTAGTCATTCTGGTAATAGGGGCAACGCTGACCCACAATTTCAAACAAAAAAATGAATTGAAGGAACCTGTAACTGTTTACAGCATCGCACGAGTGCATTCGATTTTTTCTTACAAATGTATTCTTCTAGATCTCCCTCCTGTCGTGGTCGCATTGTAGAACTGTTGGGATGGCGAAATTTTGGACTATCTCAACCAATACAAAATTCGTCACCGTTGTCATCCTCCTTTTAAAGAACCATGGTCGTCTTCTTCTTGCGAGTGCAATGCTGTACACCACACATTTTTGCGAACCATTTCTTCGACTCCCTCTCGCTAACTGTACAGGTATCAGTTTCCAAAATACACTCGAAAAACACGCAACAAAACACTGCACTGCACAATAACATCTCCTTTGATCCGTTGAAAAATTCTCAAATTTGCTAATTTAAAAACGTCCTTAACGAAATATAAGGAGGAATGCAGGAAATCTGTTCAATGGAACGAATGTGGTTTCAATATTGGCGTATTTGAAGGAAGGTGGTAAGAGCAGACGTTCACAAGAATCATATAAATAAGGATAGAAGAAGAAATATGACGCAAAAATCTCCTACCTCGAGCGGGAATCAGAGCCGCGACTTCTCGTTTTCATGACGAGTGCGATACCCACTACAATACCAGGCCCTAAGACCGATCGTCGTATTTCGCCTTCAGATGGAAGTTCCTTTTGTGAATGAGAGGGTCCGAAGACCACAATACACTAGGCTTTACCATGTTCCTTTATTCACGTCCCCCCTCCAGGGATTTGCGGTTCTTTCGTAAGTTTTTCGCCGGACGGCGTATGGCGAATTTCTAAAAAAAAAACATAGAACAAGTTCCCTGTCAAAAATCACCCAGTTTTGAGCGAGGAAAAAAAATTTCTGCGTGTTATCCTCACTCTTCAGAAATAGGACTTCAAAAGCGGTCTTCCGGCCTTTTATATGTGTTTTACTCTGCCTCCCGTCGTTCCTGAATAGCCTCAAGACTTCAATAGTTCACAGAAGAATATTATCTTGTCGCTTTCGAGAGAGCTATTTGTATGTATTTGATTCAAATACCGCAGTCACCAAACAGTACAGCGTAACTTAGTATATTTCCAAGAAGTCGTAAAATTAAACCAGTCGTCGGACACCGTCATCCCGCGGAATTAACGAAATAATTTAATGCAGACGTAACCCCGATATGTAACATATTTTCCAATTAGCTCGTTAATTTATATATTTTTTTGTGAAATTTGATGTTTCGAACGCGATACGATGGGCCAGACTGAGGGGTATTACGTCACTCACAATATCGATAACGTTGTATCCCGCGAACAATAGCTATTTGTAATTCAACTTTATCAATCTTATACATGTCATTAATTCGAACCTACTCCAGATCGAAGAATAAAATGCAAACAGAAACAGTCTTCGGAAAAATTCCGACCATACCATCGAGCTACTCATTAAAGAAATAGGGTATAGTACGTATAATAAAAATGTCGATAGAATAGTAGTCTAGGTACCCGCGGTACCGTAACTCAATTATTTAGCCCGAATAATCTTCAAGTACATATCTTACATGGTATCTTTTTTTGCTAATAAGTAATTGGAAACTGATGATGGATAACACCCGAAAGTACTTTTGTAAAAGCAACTCGAAATAGTTATTTGTGCAACAAGGGAGAAAAATGAGCCATTTCTCACGAGTGCAAAGTTAGCAATCCGAGCCGAAGGCAAGGGTTGATATTTGCACAGAGTTGAGAAATGCTTTTTCTCCCGTGTTGCACATAACGTTTTTCTTTACGCGATGAAAAAGCGATGAAAAAGCCGAGTATATAGTGTTGTTACCCGCGGAAATTCATATCTCACCAAGGGTAGATATGAAAATTCATATTTACCCTTTGCACATGCGCAATACTGATTTTGACGCTACAACGACGCGCATTCACGGAGTGTCGTTTCGCCTACGAAACAAAGCGCTTTGTTCCCGTAAATCGAGTAGGATAAACGGCGTTATCGTATGTGCGTAAAGAAAAGTAGATTTGTACAATCGGAAAACCCTTTTTCAACTTCATAGAGTCTTGAGCAGTTATTAAGCTTGGCTACAAAGCGCCAATTGGGCCTAATGAAAGAGGGTTTGATAGTTGGGCTCCTAAGAAAATACTATTGGCTCCTACAAGCTCAATTAGCTACCAACATAAAATTTGGCAATTGTTTGTCATCAACAGGGCTCTTTGACGATCAAAACTGGCGAATATTGGTGATTTTGGCTGGGCTTGCACAAAAACAGTTATTTTTTGGTTAGGTAATGAGTTATACCCGAAATCAAATATTGATCTTGACCGATTATAACTGTAAGCGTTATAATTGACAATGAAATGAATCTTGACCGATTAACCGTTGACCGCTATTTTTTCTGTTATAACAGTTACTTGACTGGAAATTCCAGGGCTTCTAACAATGCCAACCAAAAATTTTAGGGCTTCTTTATCGAAACATTTTTCAACATTTAACAATTAGTCAAAATGATGTTTGACCGATAACCCATAACCGAAAAAAATTGGGAGGTCATTTGACTGATAATTGTTAACCATTGAAAAAATTCCAGTTGCAAGCCCTGGATCTTGGTCTACTTCATGTGTTCAGCAAGGGCAATATTTTGTGCTTGGCGCTTTTAGTTTCCTTCAACCAAAGAAGTTGGCGACATTCATCATCACCACGTAGCAACACTGGTGTTTAAGAAATTTCGATCAAAAATAATCAATCATAATGGAAATCAGAAAATCCTCATAAAACAGGTTCCCTTAAAATAATAGGCTCCATGTGAGCCATCTAGGCTGGAGAAGAAGCTGTCGTTATGTGTGCAATACGTACAGATCTGAAATAGTCAAAAGAAAAAGATTTATGGCGACTGGTTCTGAAAATACCTTTCGTTATTCTCTTGGTGCTCATTTAACGATCTCCTGAAACTTCCTTATCCTCTCTTAGACTTTTTCAATTCTGATGTACACCTCATCAACAGCTGCAATCTACACACCTCCCCGAATAATTGGAATTACTAATTTATGATAGAATTGTTTGCACTTTGCAGAGGTCAGTCCGTACTCGACTATAGTTGCGAATACTACGATCTAGATTATGCGAAAATCGCGACCCAATCTTATGAGAGTATTTCAAAATGGGTAAATTCAACGAAGAAAGATTTGAAGAAAATTCCATGTAAGAAATTTGTATTCGAGAGCAAATATTCTGTAATAAGTGAAGTGAGTATTATGTTATTGAATTAAATGCCGACGGCAAAATCTTCTCTTATATGAGCTCAAACTCACTTTTATGTGTGGTCATGAAATGAAGGGATGCTGTTGCGTCCACTACAATTTTTTTCTCGTTTTTTACTGTTTTTTTTTCTCGTCAACTTGTTTACTTGGATAAAGAAATGATGATACTCGTACTTAGAAAGAAGATATCCCTCCCCCTTTTGAGAAATAAAAACAAACTCCCTTCCATTGGAAAATTGTACTTATCTTGATGGAACAGGACCCATACCATAAATACTTCCAAAATGAAGAGATTAAATAGACATGACCAAAATTGCGCGGAAGATATTTTGTCGAGTAGGTTGTCCTTTTGGTTGCAAAATTATCACGAAGTAGCTGAATATTGAATAGTGCAACTGAGTCATACTAAGAAAGATAAGGTATGAGGCTGATGACTATACGAGTACCTATAGCTCGAACACCCAATATCATTAGAATCGACTCGGAAAGTAGAAACATTTCACTTCACATTACAGTAGAAAAATTGAATGTAGGCTACGTAAAGTGAGAAAATAATTAGCGCATAATAATTTAAATTATTTTCGATATATCCTCTCCCCCTCCTAAGGAGAAGAAGAAATGAGCCATTTTTATAGACAAGAAAGGATGATCTCTATTCTTTATAAAGGTCCATTTCACCGGCCCACCTTTGTGAAATTTTGAATTTTTTTTGGCATAATGAATTGTGCTCGATTTGTGCTGAATTGTGCTACAAGAATTATGTTTTGCGCTTGCCGCCTTCCGAAGATATACAAAAAAGCCTCTCGGGGAGCTGGTGCGATAGCAGCCCCCCTTTTTGAAATTTCTAATTTTTTGGGGCAAAATAAATTGTGCTCGAATTGTGCCGGATTGCCGTTACACCAAAAACTTCCAAGCTATCGTATGATAGTAGGAGACTCTCCAATTTTCAATTTCAATCTTAATGCGTTCATAATCAAATTCTACCCATAGAAAAGGTTCCCTAAATTTCTTGTTTACTTTTGTCAAGTTCTACTTATACCTTATTAGGTTAGGTCAGTTTCCACCAGATTGAAAGTCAATATTTCTCCAAGTTCTTGACATACAAATAGCTTGATAGTCAAAAATATTCCAAGTTCCATAGAACAAATAGGTCCCAGTTAAAATTTGGAAAAGTGGGGGGAGGGTATTGTTTTCACAGTAGCCCCACCAAAGATTGTGAATATTTAAACGCAAAACATAAAATTTGCGCATTTCAACACTAATTGAGCACATTTCATTCAGCGAGACAAGAATGAAAAATTTGGGGTCTGTTGTTTGACAAACTTACATCCATTCCGGAGGAACAGAGGAAGTACAAAACATAAAATTTGCGGCACATTTCGGCAGAATTTGAGCACAATTCATTTTTCCCTAAAAAATTACAAATGGGGGGCTGATATCGCACCAGGCCCCCTGCTCTTTTGTAGTATATCTTCGGGAGGGAGCAAGCACAAAATATAATTTTTGCAGCACAATTCAGCACAAATCGAGCACAATTCATTATGCCAAAAAAAATTCAAAATTTAAAAAAGGGAGGGGGCCGGTGAAATGGACCGTCTTTGGTGTACTACAGACGTATAATATTCTCTATAAAACTATGATAAATTCGAGTTTTCCATTTAATTATCCTAATGACGTTAAATATGTCTTCTTAGTGGCATTTAGTTTGCGATCGTTTCGTATATAGATCCAATATTCAAGCCGCTTTCGCTATTGGAAAAATTTTCGGAGCTTCTTTTTTCGGCATCATATCTGACAGGTATATGCAACTGTAAATTTCGTAAGTGTGTTCCTAACAAAAATAATAATGAGTCGAGCGATTACAGGTATGGTCGGAGACTCGGCTTTACCATGGCTGCATTAACGTACGTCACCTCGGCTCTTTTAGCACCCTTCACAGGAGTGTATTACATCTTCCTTTTCACACGCTTTTTGGTCGGTGCGAGCGGAGTAGGATACTTCGGCACAGTCTTCACTTTACGTAATATTTCAATTTTTCCATACTCATTCATGTAGAATGTCTAGAAGAATTTAATAGAAAAGTATAGCAACTATACTGATTTTGAAGTCTCTCTACCAAAACCGTAAACCTATTTCAAATGTTTTGTAATCGAGCTCTATTTGTAATATGTACCTAATGGATTATTTTCCAGTTACCGAAATTGTTGTGGGTCCGTCAAAAGCATGGATGTGTTGTGCTTTCAACGCTTCTTACCCTGTGGGAATAAGCTTGCTTTCCTTGGTCGCGTACCATTTACGACATTGGCAGTCCTTACAAATATTTATGGCGATTCCCACTCTCGCTCTACCATTTTATTACTGGTACAAAGATACAAGTTGAATAAAGAATTTTGTTTGTACATTCCGCCACACTTCGTTTCAATATTATGTACCTATACGTATGTGACCGGGACAACAGAAACCCGGCTTAGCGTTATCAATGATGCACGTAAATTACATGCATCATTGATAACGCTAAGCCGGGTTTCTGTTGTCCCGATATTTGTAGGATCATTCCAGAATCACCTCAATGGTTAGTGTACAAGAGGAGATATGATGAGGCGTGGAAAGTTCTTCGGAATATCGATCGAACATTGGAACCTACCTCAAAAACTCAGAATATGGTTTCCAAAGTTCGTATCTAACAACTTTAAAAATCATTATTTCAGAAAAGAAAATATAAGAAATTTAAACGTATTTTCTAGTTCGTACTTTACGGATTGATTTCTCTCATAATTTAGAATGCAAATGCAAATGATGAAGACGAGCATATACCTTTGATAAAAAGATTGGTATTGCCATTAGCTAAATTTGCGTCGCTTTTTTCGACATGGACCCTAACCAAAAGAGCGTTGATAAGTTTCTTTTCGTGGTTCACGGTAGCGACTACTTATTATGGACTAAGTAAGTGAAAAAAAATTTCAACAGAAACCCTGTTTTATGAACGAGGAGGGGAAAAGCGATGTCTTTTGGCGAAAATATCCGCCGGGCGCCATTCGTTGTCCTTCTGGCCAATTGTGATTCCCGAGGGAGTGAGGGCTCTGACCTACTTTGGGGATTTTAGAAATTTCGATCGAATTGGTATATTTGGTTCTGATCTACTGTGAGGATTTATGTCGAAATTTTGACTCTGTTCTCTATATTATGTGAGAGTATCAGTTGGAATTTCTATCCTTGATCTCTATTTATAATTGTAGGACTCGGAAAAATGCCCACTTTCGTGCTTTATTCTACATAAGAGGGGAATTTGAAAAAAATTTAAACTTAAGTGATAGATATGAAAAGGACATGCCGTTCGGAAAAGGCGGACATTCGTACTTGTACATCCCTCATGAAACAGTAGGGTGTCTACCGCTCATGTATGTCAAGTAAATCAAGTAAAGGCAAGTATTTGATAAAAAGTCATGTAAACAAGTAAAAGTCGAGTATTCAATTATTAACGGTCAAGTAAAAATAATAAAATGACAACAAATTTTGAAAAAAGCGAAAAAAAAACGGAATTCTAGCCAATTTGATTTTTTTTTTCTTGTTTGTTAACTCGTTTACATTGAAAAAATGTCAAGTAAAAGGTTAAGTAAAAGTCAAGTATTTTCGAAATTTTTTTCCAGTAGACACCCTGCCAGGTTTCCATTTTCTTTGATTTTTTCATATTCGATTCAAAAGTAATGTCCTCGGTAATTTTTTTCCCTTGCAATTAGCTATGAATGGACAAAATTTTGACGTTGGAAGGTATATGTACCCTTTATTGAGTGGAATTATCGAAATACTCAGTAATATAGCACCGATTCCAATGCTCGGTGTGGTCGGTCGTAAAACTTGCTCCATATTATTATTCATCACAACTGGCATCTCTTTATTATCAATTATGTTCTTACCAAGAAGTCAGTATACATTTTTATAACAGTAATTTAAGGCTTAAACGATGATTTAGAACCCATGAAGTAAATATCTACGTATTATTTACCAGATTTTAGTACGGCTATATTGATAATTGCATTGCTTGGAAGATTTTGTGATTCAGCAGTCTACGCAATATTACCTTTGTACACCGCTGAGTTGTTTCCAACAACTGTCAGAAACACCGCAGTTGGAGCATCAGTGACGATGTCTCATCTAGGGACCCTTGTCAGTCCTTATATCGTCGATTTGCTGGTAAGTTGTTTAATTCATTTTATAGGCTAGGAATAGTTAGATTTTCTGTCCGGTAACTTTGCGAGAAAGAGGCCCACATCGTGCTCCAGCAGACTGACGTCAGTTTGGTTGGTTGAGAAGAGGATTTTACATGAAGATAGTTAGCCTACTCTATGAATTCAAAGTAAAAAGTGCTAAGAGCATTTCGGAGACAATTCGTCATATGATGGATAATGATATTTTGCCCAGCCCTTTTTGGTATAAGCTTCGGCCTATATAATTTTGAAACCTTATTCGGTGCCATCTGTGAAGCAGGAGTGATCGATGGATGATTCTGTGATAATAATATTTCTGATAAGCGGCTACAATGTGCAATTTCGTTGATTTTTTGGAAGCTGGAAGAGAAAGTAGGAAAATGATACTAATAAAGTAGCGGAAAAAATCTTCGGTATTTCTGGTGATGCGGGGTTCTCAAGAGAACAATAATTGGATGTGGATTGGAAATGGAGGGAATCGGTCGGAGGATGATAAAAATGGGTTACTTAGAAAGCTAGTTCAGTACAAAAGCACTAGACCACAGGCTAGTTAGAGCGCCAAAGATCGGATTCTATCAAATAATTTTAAGAAAGATTTGCTTGATTGGCTGAATATTGGAGTATCGTAGTCCAGTTGCGCCCATACGACTACAGAAACAATTCATTTTTATATCCTACGCGAGGATAGTAAAAATTTAGGTGGTTTGGCTCGGAGTAATTAGCTATAAGTTACGAAATCTGGGATGATCCGGGTTCAAAAGGAATGAAAATAATTATTTATTAATATTGTAATCATTTCCAGGGAGCTTATATTTGGTATATTCCTAGTACCATTTTTGGGAGTATGTGTATCTTCGCTATATTTTTGCTAGCCTTATTACCGGAGACTAGAAACAAGGCCTCGTACAACACAGTAGAGGAGATGGAACGAGCTGAAAAGACTAAATTAAAGCTAACTGAAAAAAGAAGTGTGTCTTGAAAGTCCAAGTCAAGCGTATGTACAGATTTGTATTGTTGTATTATTAATGTATTTGGTTTAGTTATTTTTCTTTATTGGACACTCGAAACCATCCAGTACACGTAGTATATTTTTTAGATCATCGAAACAAGTCAATATTGTATGTACACAGTCATTTTGCTTATGTAGCTTGTTAGTTTTTGAAGAGTTAATAAAAGTTTGTCATTTCTGAGCTTATTTTCAATTCATCATTTCTTATTTCTTTTACCCCATTTCAACCATCAGAAATATCAAAATGATTCAGAAAAATTCAGCAATCTTTTTTTGCGTTCAAGAGAGAGAGAATTAGAGATGATTAAATATTATTATACAATAATCCACTGATCGAATTTGAACCAAGAAAATAAATATAAAATGATGAGCGTATTTCAAGCTGTGATTGATATCAATTTCAAGCATTTTTAAAAGGCCAAAAATAACTGAGAACTCAATTCAAGATTTCGACCCGAATTTTTGTGATGAAAGTATACGGAGGGTACAGGGAAAGAACGAGGAATGACCAAACGAAACGAGCTGGTGAAGTGGTTTCTTCTAAGAGGGGGGGGGGGGCTAAAGGTACCGTTTCGTTTGGACATTCCTCGTTCTTTTCCTGTACTCTTCATACAGTATCGTTCACACATCTTCGATTTTAACACGGAACCTGTTTTATGGGGGGCTATTTGAGAAATCTGGCGTGCGCCGTGCGCCGTCCGCCGTCCAGCGAAAAAATTAGAAAAATTTCGACTTTCGAGAATATATGATAGGAGAAAGACTTTGAAAAAATTTCGATTCTGAAGCTATATATGATAGAAGAGGGACTTGGAAAACTTTTGACTCTCGAGCTATATATGATAGGGGACAAATTTTCCCAAGTCTCCCTCCTATCATAAATAGCTCGAGATTTTTTTTTGTTTTTGTTTTTCTTTGTTCAAGCCTAGCATAAAACTAGTACATGAGAAGAGGATGGACGCAGAATCAGGAATTACGTAGGGACTTAGACGGATCTTTTCTTCATTTACTTCAGGTCTAGTAAATTGAGTAAGTATAGGTCTAACATAATGCTAATACTATATAAGCCGAGATAAACACAAACTGTAAAATGAGTATCGTCTACATGTATGACAAAGCCCCAATTCTCCTGATTGTTTCAAGCTGAATTTTCTCAAGCCATAAGCTGAGATAAACACAAGTTGTAGAATAAGTACCCTCCAGAAGAACGACAAAGACCCAATTATCCTAATGGTTTCAAACTGAATTTTTCCAGAAGCCAAAAGACGAGATAAACACAAACTAGAGGGTAGGTATCTTCCACAAGTAAAACAAATCCTGAATTCTCCTGATCGTTTCCAGCTGAATTTCAACAGGGAACCTGTTTTATGGGGGGCTTTTTGAGAAACTTGCCGTGCGCCGTCCAGCAAAAAACTTGGAAAAATTTCAACTCTCGAGCTATCATATTATATAGCTGGAGATTCGAGAAAAATTTTGACTCTCAAACTATATTATACTAGGCTTATAGTGGTATGGGTTAAATATGCTGTTTAAAGGTGAAAATGGATACCGTTTTATCTCCATAATTGAAAAGGTAATATGTCCATTTTCACCTTAAAAAAAAAATATTTTACACATACAGGCTGCTGACACACTCACACAAGTACACAACAAAATATTACTTTCAACAGCCTGCAACAATAGAGTCTACTACTGAATGATATTATAAGTAAGTATGGGTTGCGTGAGTAAATCAAAAAGGGTAAAAATTGAATCTGAACGTGATACTTGCAGAGAATTGTTAGTTCGTACCCTCTTAATCCTATATTTTATTGTGTGTTTGTGTGGGTGTGTCAGCAACCTGTCTGTGTAAAATCTGCTATTTTCCAATTCAATAGTTGAATCAACTCATTGGTCATTACTACGTTTTATCCTCAGAATAAGGTATCATGTCCATTTTCACCTTTTAAAAACCATATTTTACACACACAGGCTGCTGACACACTCACACAAACACACAATAAAATATAGGATTAAAAGGGTACGAACTAACAATTCTCTGCAAGTATCAAGTTTAGATTCAATTTTTACCTTTTTTCATTCACTCACGCAACCCATACTTACTTATAATATCATTCAGTAGTAGACTCTATTGTTGCAGGCTGTTGAAAGTAATATTTTGTTGTGTACTTGTGTGAGTGTGTCAGCAGCCTGTGTGTGTAAAATATGCTTTTTAAAAGGTGAAAATGGACATAATACCTTTTAAACTCTAAAGGTAAAAACGGTAGATTTAACTATCGAAGTAGAGAAAAACGTTAAATAGCATATTTTACACAGACAGGTTGCTGACACACTCACACAAACACACAATAAAATATAGGATTAAAAGGGTACGAACTAACAATTCTCTGCAGGTATCATGACGTTTAGATTCAATTTTTACCCTTTTTGATTCACTCACGCAACCCATACTTACTTATAATATCATTCAGTAGTAGACTTTATTGTTGCAGGCTGTTGAAGGTTATATTTTGTTGTGTACTTGTGTGAGTGTGTCAGCAGCCTGTATGTGTAAAATATGCTATTTAACGTTTTTCTCCACTTCGATAGTTAAATCTACCGTTTTTACCTTTAGAGTTTAAAAGGTATTATGTCCATTTTCACCTTTTAAAAAGCATATTTTACACATACAGGCTGCTGACACACTCACACAAGTACACAATTAAAATATGGGATTAAAAGGGTATGCAAAGTAACCAATCTCTGCAGGTATCATGTTTAGATTCAATTTTTACACTTTTTGATTCACTCACGCAACCCACACTTACTTGTAATATCATTCAGTAGTAGACTCTATTGTTGCAGGCTGTTGAAAGCTATATATTAACAGAGAACCTGTTATATGGGGGGCTTTTTGAGAAATTTGCCGTGTGCCATCTAACAAAAAACAGAAAAATTTCGACTCTCGACCCATGTATGATAGGAATTTTTATCATATATAGCTCAAAAATCAGAATTTTTTCAAGTCCCCCGCCTAAAATATATAGCTGGAGATTCGAGAAAAATTTAGACTCTCAAACCATATTATACTAGGCCTATAGTAGGTGTAGGCCCTCTTTATACTAGCTTCATCTAGGTCTAGGCTTCCTTGAATTCTCAATACCAAATCCCATATGACTCATAAAACAGGTTCCCTGCGTTCCTCGCTTAACTTCGTTAAGGAAGCCGTCGTTTTTTGAAGGCACTTTCTATTCGTGTCCACCATAATTATACGACCACAGACCATCAAAGAAATACAAATTACAGTCAAACTCGTCAAAAATCCTTGGAAAATACCGCACCACCGATTTTGGTAATATTTTTCCAAGTTTAGAAGAAGCCCAACCTTTTAAAAAAAATACTCATAAAATAAAAATCACGAAATAGTTTATTAAACTAGTTTTCACATTGGACGCGAATTGTATTACATCTATTCTATATATTTTTTTTTTTCAAAACATAAACTATAATAATAATAAAATGATACACTATCTGGAATTGGACTATAGTAAAATAACGCTAAAAGAAATAATCAAGATCACGAAAGAAAGACCGAAAAAATTTAACAAAAATATGAGAAACAAACAAACGTGGTATGTACGCTAGTATCAGCGACTTTTAATAATTTATCTAACGAAAAAAGGAAAGATTATACACAAATAGTCTCTCAATAGTACGCATTAAAAAATGTCCCGCACAAATAGGCAACTTACAAATAAGAGAAACAAATTGAAAAATTACGAAATAAGAGTAGAATAACAATGATTTTTATAAATACCCCAGCACATGAAATATGGATCAATATAAATTAATTATTTTTGAGCACAAAATTCAAAAAAATTACACCACCTTTACAAGTAAATAAAAAAAAAAGTTGAAAAAAGTGAACGAATTATATTTCTTTTTTCTAAATAGGTACATTATGTATAGTATTAAGTTGCGTGAAGTTGCCTGTCATGATTTTTTTTCCCCTCCTTGTAGAACACTTTTTAATATTCTACAATAATACTTTCTTAAAAAGAAGAAAGGAAAAAATATCACGAAATACTTTACGACAGACTGATGAATACACGTTCATGACAGATATAGATAGAAGACGAATGAGAATGCAAATACAATAAAACTACTACATCGACTGTGGCCGCAAACGCCTTTTTTTTCCCACGATCAAAAAATCATGACTGCTTAGAACAAAACAAAAAAAACTATCAATAAATAGGATACGATTATAATTTATGGAAGTCTTAGGATCCTCTTATATTGCTGCACGAGAAGACTCTTCTCGTAAGCAGGTACTAACTGTTGAAGGAGCGAGCCAAAAGAATGGTCAGTGCTGGAATGATAAACGAGAAGATTGAGGTAAGTACAGACGCGCCAGCACTATAAGTTGGATCAAGCTCAGCTCGCGAGAACTTCGAGCAAGTCGTCGATCTTTGGACTAAATTAAAAATTGACTCTACTACATTAGCTGGTGTCGAACCTGGACATGTCTTCAATTCATCGATAATACAGTTGCGGATTTTGTAAGCCGATCTAAAAAAGGAAGAAACAAAAGTAAACGATTATCATACATCGACTATCGTTTTTATCATAATCATTATTAAAAAGGTAAGACGGCTTTTGAATCTTGATTCTATCAAAAATATTCAATTATTATTATAATAAAAAATTATACAAATTATATAAAAATGATCCCGAGTAGTACTGAAGCTCGATATTCGCGTAGAAGAATGAATATTCCAAAACGATTACGGAATGATTGATACATAAAACAAAATAGCTTCATGAAGAACGTTCGGTTATTTAATAATTTCATTCGAAGTATCCTCTTTTCTTTCTCTTGAATCTGTCCCACAAGAAATAAATTCTTTCAAAGTCTATTCAATTTACGTCATAAAATCATTTAGATTTGTCTTGATTCCAAATGCAATTACCCAATGCGCAAAATAATGTCAATCGAGGTTCATAATAGTGAGAATTTATATAATTTGTCAATGAATTGTATTCAGGATGCGACCCTCAAACGAATCTGTGCAACAAATCTGAGCTTTCACTATGCACGCACCATCACTCCAGTGAAAAATCAATTGGCACCACGATTATCTTTAGAAAGCGTCAATATAAATTACTCGTTTAGAAGAAATTCTTTCGTTACGACCTTTGAGGACTTTGGGCCAGAAGCAAAACAACATGACCTAAGATAACGGTTAGTTTCCTGTTAGCTTAAATATTTTCTTTACTAATAATCCGCAGTAACACTCACCTTATTCACTTTTTTGTTCGCTGTATCATTTCTAACCCAAGATGAGAGTCTTAATGGGCAATATCTAAGTATCGCAACGATGAATTTCACGAAAATATTTACTTAGTAATTTCAATAGGCTTTGAGATTTACTCAACGATTCACGTCATTCAGATTATAACATAGTGAAGAAAGATGAGATGAAAATCTCGTTTTGTGCTCAATCAACACATAACTAGTTGGAATCTCAAACGTGGACCAAGTTTTCTTCAGAGTTTCACCCTATAAGTTATGAAGTTTAATTATTAGAAAAAATTCCATATGTATGCCTCTGGCCAATAAACTCACAATTCATTCTTTGCATTTAGAATAATTCATATCGAACGTAATTTTATCGCACCTAGAGTGCTCAAGTACCTTGTCACATCATCAATCATGAACTTCATACCAGTAATAATTTGGTAAATATTGTTTTAGTCGAACCTCATTTCAATATTTTCTCATATCTGGTATTTTATTTTTTATTATTTTTTTTCATTTTCTACAGTAGAACTTCTTCTTTTTTTAAAATTATTTTTTACAGTTTGAGCCTGCATTGGATATGAATGACAATGAGTAAAATATACTTTGACGTTGGATTTTAGTAAACTCAATCTATGTCGTAATTAGATCGTATAACAAACAACGAGTTTCATTTTTTTTTTTTTGAAATGAACTCGTCGAATAATTCTTCCTTAGCCTCATTATTCGACAACACAATATCTACTATGGGCAATTCCCCTCTTTTACTGTACAAATAGCTTGCTAATGAAAAATTTGAACGATCTTAGCTCGGTAAAGACTTCCAGATAATAAACTAATAAAAGTATATTTTACAACAAAACAACCAAGTTTTTTCCTTTGTTTTGTTTATGGTAGTTTATATCGAAATTAAACTGAGCCTAATTAAATTCATTGCGAGTAATTTTTCGCTCAATTGCTGGAAAAACTTGAATAATCAGTTATTATTTGATGAACATTAGCTACTTTTCACTTTAACTTCGTATAAACATATTCACACGCGTCTTATTTATTTACGACGATTTCAAGGTGAAATTAATTTTGATTTATGAATTGTTCCGAAAGGATTTGCGGAGTAAGCAAAGATATTCAACGCGCTTCCGTATTATACTTGTAGAATTGCATATTTTCTGAAATCCACCTGTTCTTGACTGCTATAATTTCCGGACTAAACATATTTTAAAATTAATTTGACAAATATTTTTTCTAAGGATCTTGTAGCTTTTTGTTCTTCATGAATACTGAAAGAAACACTGAGTTGGAAAGGATTTAGAAGAAAGGACAAAGATAGGTTTCGAAGACATGGATTTTTTTACGAATCTATCTTGGGAATAGATCCGAATAATTATGAGCGAGCAACTTTCATGGTTACATGGCGTTAGTGGGTAAAATATTATGGTAGATGATACATTTAAACTTTTTAGCGAAAGAAGCTGATGATTAGGATTTTCAGTAGTCGAAGGTCAAAATATTTCCAAGTCCTGTTCTTGGAACAATATGAATTTTTAGTTTTCAAGTAGGTTACAGCCTACGATCCAACCAAAATCACACTTTGCCGGAAGGACGACTAACGGTGGACATTTCTCCCAAATAGCCCCCCGTAAAATAAGTTCTCTGTCAAAAGGTGTGACTAGTATAGGATTTCAAAATTCCAATATCATAATTTGTTGCTCATCAATACTTCATTCCGATTGTGGGAGTAACATAAATTACTTTATTAGTAGCCTGTTGTACACCGACATAATTCATTAATATAAAAGTAGAAAGCAATAAACGTCATTATCAAAATACACAGTTTCTTACTTGCACTGTTCAAGTTCAAAGGCGAAAGAGAATGCTCTTTCGGGTTCTCGGCCTACACTTCCAAGTTCGCTATAATTATTCGGAGCGTTTACCACCTTCTCGTACAGCTCGTAACTTTTGGAGTTGTTCAAGCCGTTTTTGATACACCGTTCGATGCCTGGTTGTTTTTCGCTGATACATTGAGGTCCCTTTTCCGATATGAACACTGTATGAAAAAGAAGAAAAAAAAGAGCGTTAAAAACCAAATAAATAAACAGATAATGGGAGTATTAGATATTTTTTATACAGTATTAGCTCTCACTCGGTAAAATTATAATTGATCATTATTAAATTGTCAATTGTTTATTAGGTGATGACGACTAAAAAGGCATGGTATTTTGAAAATTACCGCCAGTCGTTATTGAGCTCTCACTCTGCTCTGTAGTCTTACTATCTTACGACTACTAAATCGTAGCTCGCGACTCGCACCATAAACGTCATCCATCATCAGAACGTCGTAGTTCGAGCAATGCAAAAAAATACGGCTAATTCTCATAATCGTATGACGTTTCGAGCCGACAAACAAAACCGGTTAACCTTTCCTCTTTCGTGTTTCTACGTAATGCCACAATGAGAAGTTAAATTTTTCTTACAATATTATACTCAAATTGTTCAGAAGTAATCGCAATTTTTAACCTTTGTTCTTTTTTCCACAAGGTCTGCCGTAAGGAGACTAAAATTTCTCACAGTTACCCTGCCGCATTGTTGAGCTTTCGATATCTTTTCTCCGCGAATGCAGGATACAAAATATATAATTAGGATATTTTTACCTACAATAATTTACATCAACCGAAACGAGCGGAAATTTAAATAATACTTTGATCGAGTCGACTAACGTAAGAAAGAGAACTCATTCGAACTTTTCAAATTGGAAAATAACTGCCTTGTGATTTAATCACACGTTACACCTACGCGTATAATCACCATAATCAGAACTGAAGGAAATTAGCAAGATTGATAAGCGAACGTTAGGGTCAGGAGTATTGCTTCAGCGGTTCCAAACATTTCACACGTCTTTCGTTCCGTAACTGTCAGCTCGCATCCATGTAGTTTCTAATTACGACAGTAGGCCTTTTATGAAAGTAGAGGTGGGTGCTTTCCTGATCAACTAAATAAATTTCGTTCATTAGCAGCGAATTTACAAGAGATTGATAGGTTTTAAGATCCTTTCGAGACAAGTTTCCACCTCAATTCTTGAATAATCCCGTAAGGTATGGAAGGAACAATCGATGATAATTAGATGCCTGAACTAGAATATGAAAATATAGTAGAATCATCTTCGAGAAAGATTCAATATTCTTCAAATGAATAATTCGCGATCTTGCCGAACATCGTGTTTTGATGGTGTCTTTATCATCATGGTTCTAAAAAATGGCAAACTAAACTTATTTACTAAGGTACTTGTATAAAGAAAATGTAATCCTCCTGAACTTCTCATACGTGACGAAAGAAGATTCGCACTACATTTTCATAGTCTAGAATCTAGTTTATCAGATAGACCGAATCCCCGGTGACATCACAGTGTTAATAACAGTGAGCGACAGTGACGAGTCAAAGTAACCATAATTTGTAATCGATATTACGATTATTGGGCCGATTATAATCATGATATCAATTTCCATAAGAATACACAGGGAACGATTAGATCACATACCGATATTGAAAAACAAGATGTTCCTAATGTATTAGAGATCTCTATCTAGAATCTAGAAGTTTTCTGGAATTTAAATATGTAGCTTTGATTGTTAACGTACTTCTTATTTTTGAATACTAGATTACTAGTGAACGATTGAAACGTTCCCTGTGTATTCTGATGGGATTCTAGAATGACTGTCCCAAAGCCAGCAGCAGAGAACAAGCATTCAATCAAAATCGAAGATGTTGACGTCACGGGGAGTCGGTCTATTATAATTATCTTTTATCTATCAATCATTTTGTTTTCATGAGAAAATAGAGTTATTGCAAACCTACAATGAAAGTAAAAATGGCTCTGAATTTCGTTTGGAACTTAAATAAAGCCACTTTACCGTGAATTGTTGATTAATTCTCTATTTACGTGATAAGAATTACTCTAGGTCCTTAGTTTTCAACATGAGATCATAAAGTTTTGGGAGTTATAATGGTTCGTTAAATCTCACGGTATTACTCAAAAAACCTGACGACTTTGCAGAAAACGGAAAATGGATTCGCATTTTTGGTTGAAAACAATACTAGAATTATCTAAAGGGTAGCACTTAGCTGGATAGCTCTACAATAGTGATTTTTACACAGTCTTTTCATTGACTGGATACGATTCTCAATTTAATTTTAAAGTTTCAATCTGATACACAGGCAAATTTATGTTATCACTTTTCCATTAGCTCTCACAGAAAAGTGGTCACAACATTTGGCCTCACCCGTGCGCGTTTAAAAAAGTTTCAAAATAATTCCTTAGAAATACTTCGAAAAAGAAGTGGATCCGGGTCCCCTTTTTAGGGAGCTTTTTGGGTATAATATTTTGTACTTTAAAAATCGTCGACCCACATCCTACCTATTACTCTGGTACGTAATAGTATCGTCGGCAGTTTAATCTCCAAAACCAAAACTCCCAACCCAGTCTTGGAAAAAGCGGAGTGTACAAGCAATTGTGCTCTGACTGCCCTACAAAGCCCACATTAGCTAAACTGGCAGATGGTCACTAGTCCATTAATTAAAATAATAGATCTTTTTCTCGAAGACTGTGCCAAACAAGTAAATTATTATACTCACAAGCGATATAATCTCCTTCGTTTTCGCAAGCAAATGCCAATATAGACTCCGTAATATTCTGTACAGCGTATTTACTAGATTTTTGTTCAACGGCCAGACACGGATCGATTTCGTACAGGAATTTCTGAACGCAAGTCTTGAATTGATCGGTGCGACTAAAATGAAGAGAAAATGCTGGTAATTATTACAAGAATTATTAAAACTGAGTGTAAATTTCAATTTAATATTTAAATTAATATGTTTAATTACTAAAAATTTATAGATGAACAATACTAAAAAAAGAAGAAAAAATTATTAATTTCGATTGAATAAATTAAATAAAATAATATATCTTTTCGAATAAATATTCTAAAATATATCACACCACTACAAATTCAAATTATTATTAAACAAATTAA
Source organism: Aspidiotus rigidus (assembly GCA_035079385.1). Classification (NCBI taxonomy): domain Eukaryota; kingdom Metazoa; phylum Arthropoda; class Insecta; order Hemiptera; family Diaspididae; genus Aspidiotus; species Aspidiotus rigidus. The sequence continues at coordinate 2,160,124 of JAVHKY010000044.1, read as the reverse complement.
GCTGAATGTAGCGAGTGATTCAAATTAGGACGTACCGACAGTACGCTTGGAAAACTTGGTCCAAATTTCCTTGTGGCCTTGCCGCTTCTATTTGACTAGGTAACTGGGAAAACATGAGTGTATCATTAAAACATTTCTTGATATCGTTCACAGCCCTCTGCAAAGAAAATAAATACAAAAAAGAGAGGGTTAGTCGTGTTAGTTTCAAATCTCCGACAAATACAGCTAACATTTAATTTACATTGACTTTGTCGATAAAATACTTCAATCATGCGATGGTCGTTTTTGTTCGTCTAAATGAATTAGAATAAAACAAAAAGTAATCATATCTTGCTATCTTCGTGCACCTCTACTCGAATTTTCGTATCGCAAACAGCTAACGTTCTTGAAAAATACAAAAATCATCCCGCCGGAATCAGAAAATTATCGTGTTTACAGAATAATGAATGGACTGTTACAGTATTTTTTCATTTCTTATTTAGTACTGGTAAACACGTTATTACAATGACAATTTTTCTCAAATCATGGTTGTTTTCTTAGTTATAGTTGCGGGAAGATCCATGTACGTAATTCATGATACAGCAATCCAATGATTTTGCAGGAATGAATGATGAATGATCGAGAGATTTTTATAAATCGCACTACATGCAGCCGAAAAGAGTTCAGCCTTAAGATCTATTCAAATTGTATGGCATTCAAATCACGAGGAAAATAAAACATGTCAAGTTTTCGAAGATTTAGCGGGGGTAGCTATTTTTCATTTTTCATAAATCTTTTCTAGCTCTTGAAACGATTTAAAACACTGGCAACGAACTTTCTTAGGTGTTCGAGGGGTGTTTTTCAAATGAGGCGAGCAGAGAACCTGTTTTATAATATGTTTTTTCGATTTCGGTTTTGATAATCGATTAGGATAGATTTTGGTTATGTGAGTATATACCCGTGACAAGGGTCTACAAGATCAGAATAAAATTCAGTGCAGTTCTTTTGATCGTGATTTTGAGAAAACCTCAACCCTACCTAATGCTAAAGAGTTCGGATATAGACATACAACGTCACGAAAAAAATCAATGATTGTTCTTTAGTGAAAATCAGAACCTAAATGTGTACTGGAATTTCCAAAGGTCTTATCATGTCAAAGAAAATGAAGATTGGAAACACACAATTTCAAAAAAAGAATCGGAAATCATTACGAGGTGAATAAAATTTCGCGATGACGTTTCCAAACGAAAATTTTAGAATTGCTATTCGAAACAAATTTGAAGGTAAATCAGTAGGTTCGTTTTTTATACTGCAGTAGGCCAAAAACGGAAGTGACGTCAATCATAACTATATGTGTATACTTATTATAACATGATTAATTTTTTCACTTTGTCAACATTAAAGTTGTATGCTCAACATATTTGCGTTAATTCCAGAAATATTTCATAGCTATAATTATACAGTAAATAATTGCGCTCTTCGTCCTTCGAAATTATACAAATCTTTAATTCGTACTAAGTAATTCTAAATCTCTAGGTTAACAAAAAACCTAAAGTTGTGAAAAAAAATTCTACGTGAATTGAGAGTTAAGGTTTTAATAGAAATAATCCTCAATGTTGAGAAGTGTGAAAAAAATCGAGTAGATTTTATTATTGTAATTTCCGATTACGGATTATTTTAGTACTGATGTACGTAATATCGATTAGGTATTGTCGAGCTACGTAATTTTCCATTAGTAGTAGAACAAATTTAATACCGGTTGTAACTCGAAAATTACATGACCTCGATGTTTGAAGACGCTTCCACTGAAAAGACTAGTTTCGTTTTCTGAACATATTCTAAATCGAAAATTTTTATGATGAATTAGCAATAAAGTGAATTTTATTTTCCTTGAAACTACCATTGACGTAAAACCGTATCTCAGTCAAACTAAATAGTGGTCAGTGAACGAGTTTTGGACGCTGAACACGTCGTCATTTGTTGACATTTCACAATAATTTTTGAAAATTTACGATCATTTTCAAATCGAGCACTAACATCACAATCAGTGCTGTCATAATATAATGTTATTAAGTAATCTGAATGATAATATAGCAATTGTTTTCAATTTAACAGTTATTCACGAACTGAATAGAGCCTCGGGAAGGGAAATTTTACATCTTTAGGCTATTTAACTCCTTTGCGCTGTTCTTGGTCAAGTAATGACTTTCTATCTTCTTTCCCCCTCGATGTTTCGTGCTCCTTTTTCCTGATCTTAATTTTCCTCCCAGTCTCACTGATGTAGATACCTTCGCACTGTTCACAACTAAGCTAGTACACTCCACTCAAGCTTCCCTTGTCTTTTTTTTTCGTCTAGTCATTGCTGATTCTCCTTACCGTGGGTGGGTTGTTATAGGTACCCACATTCACATCATAGCCGTTGAACGCCTGTTTGTGTACTTTTCTATACATACAGTATCTATCCGGAGTACTTTCTCGTCATGCCATCGTGGGTCCCTTTCTTTGCTTCCATTTTCCCAAAGATTCCCTCAACCACACCTCTATGGTAGCCGTTGGCTTCTGCGATCCACTTTACTAACTCGATTTTTCTCTTCAATGTTCTTCAGGAAAGAAATTCCTCGATGACAGTAGTTCTGGAAGGCCGCTAACTTGTGCCTGGGTTAGTGGTATGAGTCATTTGGGGTGATGGTGTCCGTGTGCGTCGGCTTCCTGTAGATTTTAACAGGGATCCTGCTCTATGGTGTTTTTTTCAAAAAATGCGCCGTGTTATGTCAACCCAAAAACAAAAACGGGCTAAGTCCAACATTATTTGCAAAATGGTTCATATTCCCTTCTATATTGGACTTGAAAAAATTTCGAATTTCGAGTTATATATGATGGGAAGGGGACTTGGAAAATTTTGGACCTCCAAGCAATAGGGGGAACCTAGGAAAATTTCGACTTTCGAACCATAATATATGATACACATCCACATATCTATTCCCGTATTTGATTGGTTTTTGAACTTGCTACTCTTCAATATCTTCTTCTCCACATCATTCACGAATATCTCCGCGAATATTGATAACAACGGTGATCCTACCGCTAGTCTCTTTTCCTGGCTAAAAACTTCACACAAAATACCTTTCACTATTTTCGCGTACTTCGGGCTGTCGGGGTTCCCATGGATCTGTTGACCCGAAGCAGAACGAGAAGTGATACCCTTGGTATGGTACCAAACGTGTTTTTCACATCCAAGGATATCAGTTAGTCGTTACTCGTGATTTCCACTTTCTCCAGCTACTCTGTCAGCACCATCGTCGTTTCTGAGGGCAAACTGGTAATTTTTTTTCAAAAATGCGGCTGCGATTTTTGCTCTCTTGTAACATGATGATTGGATGCTACAAAGCAGTGGTCTCGTTGGACGGTTCGTTACGTGGAGTTTTACAAGCACTTTGAATTTGGGTGCTATCGGGTTCATTCCAAGCGTCTTTTCATTGCCAGGTGCATTGTTCTCTTTCAACACAGCTTTCAGCCTGTTTTGGTATTTCTGTGTCGGGTCCTTCGTCAGCTCTTGGTATCCATTCTTTGCAACGTACGATTCCACTTTTCTTGCGCATCCGTCCTTCTTCATTACCACTACCGTGTTACCTATATCCCCGCCTTGTCAAAATCAGATTATTTTTCGGATCTTCTTTTGTAGACTTCTGACCTATCTCTGCATTACTTGCGTCCTGTCATCGATTCGGCAAATATTCTCCTTGATGTCCAATAGTACTTTCCCAATACTGGTTCGGGCTCTTGATCTTATGTCGTATTCCATGGATTGATAAATTGTTCGCAGCTAATGACCCTGCTTTCAACCTTACACTGGTTCAATCTCTCAGGCTGCACGTACTTCATGCATTGTTTTAGCAGTCTTTCTTCTTTATCCGCGAAAGTGACGCTTGATAGGTTTCAGTATCTTCCTCTCTTCCTCCTTTATTGCGGAATAATTCGGCAAGTTTCTTCTTGATATGAGGTACTTACATGTTCTTCAAGTAGAAGACGACGAGATGGACACCTCATTCCTAACAAAACTATGTCAAGACTCCTCTGATGTCAGTAGAGAAGAGCAAAGGATAAAGAAGGGCGGGGGTCTTGACGGAGCTCAGAGGTTCTCTCTTTTAGATCTTTATTCAACAAAGCGGAGCAATCATTTTGCGCTGTCGTTGTAACGGGATCTTTAAGCCTTGATAGTATCATTTTGTTGATGCTCAAAGCGACAGCTTTTGGAGGTGATAATGCCACGAGAATTGAGGAACTGCATTCATTTTCATTAGGGTTACCTAGTATAGCATTTCAACTACAAGACAATTTTTTGTGGATGGATATGCTTTTGCGTGTGTGATTCTTTCTCGAAATCTGAAGAAGCGAGGAAATACTAATAATCAAGAGATCATATTGTTTGAGCGAGAGAAGGGAAGGTAGAAAGAGGAGCTGTCCATAACAAAATTAGCAGTACAGATTGATTTTCTAAATAATATGCCAAACTGACCTCGGTAACTTTAAAAGATGATGGAGAGACTCAAAGAATTTATGTTCCTTTCGCTCACTTTGAATGTTGATATAGTGAAAATTCACAAAGGGAAGGAAAACTGAAAGAAATCATTGACTATACCAATTGACTACGTACTTGAACCAAGTACATTGTTTTCTTTGAAAGTATTGTAGATTTTTACGACAAGGCTTCGCACATGATGACAGTGAGGTTAAACACAATATTTGAATCGATAAATATTGCAATTAGGATATGGTTTGAAAAAAAAGGTAAAGTTTTTGGCGACCGAAAGGTGAAAATTCGACACTTAACAGACGTTATCAACCTTTCGCAGCTTCAAAGAAAGTAGTCCTTAAGAATAAACAGTGAAACTAGGACCAGAAGAAATGTTTCCACATAACACCTACTCGGGTTGACAATTTTCTTCGGATTCCCGAAGATACAACTAGAGCAATATAGATCCACATCTGTCAATTTATCGTCAGTGTAAGTCTCGTTTCCGTATACTTTTCTTCTGCGAGGTGAAAATAAATAACAACAAAATAATAATATTATGACACTAACACGCTACACGATGTTGGCTGGCGATACCGGAAACACTTTTTTTTTTTTGCATTGAACTAAGTGAACTTGAATAAATAAACTGTATTTATCATAATGGCGAGGAAGAAATTATTTTATCGAAGTAGAATAAAACAGGTCATTGATATTAAAAAATTTTGCTCCTTAATTATATACCAATTCTCACATGTCCTAATCCTAGACGCAGGTGTCGTTCAGTCATTTGAAAGTTATAGATTCATTCAACGACCTCTAAAAACTTGTCAACACGTCATTTTTGCCTTCAGTTTGACGAGAATGCTACAGTAGCATTTCGTACCAATAAGCTCATCCGTGAATATTTTTATATGCACGAAGGATAATGTAGTTATATTTGTGCGCACGAATATTTCAACGAAATTCACAATAAAAAGAATATATTTAGAACATGTAAATTTCTCGAAAATGAAATTTTAATAAGAATCGCGACAGGTAAGACATTTCCGTTCGCGCGCGCTCTCCTAAGAGAAAAAAGAAAGCGCGATATTCAGTCATTCAACTTTATACCGAGAAACTGTAATAATACATCGGATTAACGCAATCGAGTAACTCAAGGTTTCCCAAGTACGTGCGCACACATTTCAGGCTTGTAATTTTCTCTTATTTGGCAAGGCAAACCACTCGCCGACCTTTGGCTTGATCAATTACTGGTAATATATTTTTTATTTTGATAAATTTTACAGCGTGTCAGTCTCAGAGAAGATTATTACTGAATTTAGCACCATAATTCTACGGTCATATCTTCCGTAGCTTTCTGCTGAAATCGTTAGGTAAAAGTACACACCGTACACAGAGCGGAATTTAAATCCTAAGTACAAAAAATATTGTTGTCGCACGTTAGTATGATATTCATAATACCTATAACTATGATAGCCTGTAATCAAATAACTTGAAATCGTACTCGTAGATGTAGCAAAATAATAAGGATGACGAGACAAGCGGGGAACCTGTTTTATGGGTAGATTTTTCGATTTTAATTACAATAATCGATTAGAACTGATTATTTCGTCTTAAAAGTCCTCACTTTCTATAATATCCTCCAAAGATCGCTACCGTGGATTTCTTGAACTCCTCCTTGGATTTACAGACCCTCATACAAATAGCTCACAAGCCAAAATTTGTTCAAGTTTTTGGATACGAAAGAAGAGATATGAATTATTACATAGAGCTCGATCATAGAAATCCCCCCCCCCCTTTCATATACATAGCTCAGAAGCCAACATTTACTCAAGTCCTCTGATGTATGGTCGGCAGTTTCTCAGATCCTACCCCTTTTACACCTTCTTATAGCTAGCACGATGGTCGAAATTTTCCCAAGTCCTCGAAGTAAGTCAAAGGTCCCTAATAGATAGTAACTTCCAATTTTTGTGCTACGTTGCACGACATCTTACTACTTTTAGAAATAAAGTTACAGAAGTGTGATTCCCATTCAATGTGATCGGATGGAAATTGTAATGGCGGAGAGAAAATGTGACCTGGACAGATTTGGTCTCATTTAGCTTTATTCTCCACTTTTTGGTCCAGCGGGCCATGTGGCTGCGGGTTGAAGATTTCTCGCAGCCTCCTCTTGATTTGTAGCAACTGATGGGATGGCCATGTCGTCGGCGAATGTTGGTATTATAATACCGTTCATGTTGGGTAGGTCTGCTGTGAATAAAGGGTACAGGAAAGACCTCAAAATACTTCCTTGGGGAACTCCGGCAAAAATGGAGTACTCGTACTATTTTGCTGATCTGTAGTGAATCTGAAATTTATGCTCCGAGAGGTGGAATTCAATGATATTGCACCAGTTACCTGGAAGCAGGAAGCTCAGTTTGCACATAAATCCCTGCTGCCAGACACGTTCGAAAGCTTGGGAGACATCTAGAAACGCAGCTAAACAATACTGCCTTTCTTCAACGGTTCGTTGAATTACGCTGGTAACTCGATGTAGTAGATCAACTGCCGCGTGCTTTGCTCTAAATCCAAAATGACGATCAAGGATTGGGCTAGCGTGTTGCAACCTCTGTACCAACCTTCTTAGTAGGAGTTGTTCAAACATTTTCGCTGCGATAGGCAAGAAAGAGATTGGTCTGCAAGACGTAACCTCTTCTGCTGGTTTGCCGGGTTTGTTGATTAAGATTACTAAACTTTCGCTCTTTTCCATTGATAAGGAACGTGTTTTAGGTGGAGGGCTGCGTTCAACAGGTACGTTAGTAGGACTACCGCCTTTTTTGTCAGTTCTTCAAGTATGAACGCTATACCGTCCATACCGGGTGCTTTCTTTGGATTCCGATTGTCGATTTCTCTCGCAACTTCCAAGAGTGTAGCATGTTGAAAAGGTGAATCCTCTTTGGTCTCAAAAAGCAGGTCCGTCTCTTGAGTCTGGAGGATGCGATTGAAAAGTTCGGTACAGATGCCTGGCAAAAAGTTCTGCAATTTCTTCGTCGTTTTTAGCCCAATTTCTTTCTCTCGGAAAAAGTGAGGGAGGAATTAGCTCCTTTAGACCATTTATAACAGTTCAGCCATTTTACGAAGGAAGTAAACGTCTCACTCCTTCATGAGAAACATATTAAGGAGCTCCAATGTTGCAGGCACAGACTTCACCTGCGATGGTCTGGGAAAGGAAAGGAAACGACTGAAAAGAATCATTTCTTTCTCCCACCTCTTATACGAATGACGACATACTTTTCACAACGTTTCACGTTAAAAACAATCTGACCAGCATTTCTAACAGTTTCAAATAATAATTGCACACATTAATAAAAAAAAACTCGCAGCCCACTTGGTGAGCTATACTCGGGGTTGCCTCCATCAACTTTATCAATTAAGGCAAACAGGGAATCTGTTTTATGGGAGTCACTATAGGGTGCATTGTCATTCCTATACAGCTTGAACTTTGTTCTTCACCACCTTCATGGTTTTTCGTCATAATAAAAAAAATAAATGAATAAATAAATAAATAAATAAACACGTCTAGTATGTTGTACATTAGGATGAAGGCTTTTCGAGATCTCACTCGCTTTGCTTGTTCCCGCCCCTTCTTGGTCTAGTATACAATATTAAGTCCCTCTCCTATCATACGTAGCCCGGAGGTAGACATTTTTTCCAAGTCTCACGTTTCACCTCCCGGCGTCCCGCGCCCGTCATTTTTCTTCAAATTACCCTCCTATAAGATAGGTTCTCTGTTAATATTGATATAAAAAGATTCGGGAATTCTCGTCTAGTAGTAAATGACGAGGCGTTTTGCATAAATTTCGCGGGGTAAGGAGGAGGCGAGGGGAGGGGGACAAAAATATTTTCATCTGACCTAGGAATTTCCTGCACGAAGCTGGAAAGAGGTTGCAATATAATACGATCTACTTCCACCAACTTCAATTTTTTGCCTTTTAATTAGCAAAAATAATTTGTTTTTTTTCTTTTTCCCGAAAAATATACTATTTATAATGCCTATTATGCCCATTCCAAGAAATATACGTATACTAATTATATGATACGTAGTAGACACCCTGAAATTGATGAGAGCGGATACCTACTCAGTAACACCAAAGATAGAGGAGGGTGGACTTCTAGAAGGTAATCTTTCCTTTCTTAAACTTATATTATGTTTCACCTTTTTGATTCCAAATGGGTGCGATTTATCGGCACATTAAAAAAGAATGATTCAACAGTAATTTTCGAACATTAAAAAAGCATAATACAGCAGTAAGAAAGTTGAAAAAACACAGTAACAGGTAACATTAGAAAAGCATATTACAGCAGTGAAGAAAGCTGAAAAAGCACATTAACAGGGGAACATTAGAAAAGCATAATGAAGCAGTGAAGAAAGTTAAAAGACTAGGATAAATTTATCGGTGAATTGCTGAAGTTTTGAACACACTATTCTTTATAGAAATAAAAATCGATGAAAAGAACCGCCTGTTACGTACCGCAAACGCTGAGATGGGACAATGGAAAACATTTGACGAATTTGCGGACTACAGAAATAAAATATGGAAAATCCAAATTGATCGTCAGTGCATCAGTAATTCGTCGTGCTTCTGTCCCTATTTCTTTAAACATGTCACGTGTAAACAGGTACTCGGTGTACTCATGAGACTGAAGCTTTGTACTGCTCCTGACAAAGCGAAAAATGTACCTATAGGGCAGAAGAGAAAGAGGGGCAGACCTGCCAGAGCCAAGAAAGCGCTACTTGTGCAGTACGCTTGAGCTCCATAAAAAATTCTCACCGTTCGATAATTTTGTTTTTTTGATTAATTTATTTTGTGGACACTGAAAATTTTAGATATTTACAGTTTCAGCGTTCAATTTACTTTTCCGCGCATTTCAATACTGCTACTTCGTCATTCTAATGTTGAATTTTTTCATTTATTGTTCAACATATTTTAATACTGCTACTTCGTCATTTTAATGTTCATTTCTTTCATTTATTGTGATAACATTCTAATTTAATGTGCTATTATATATTTCCCATTCCAAATTAGCACTGCATTGTTTCCGTGATAATTACGCGACAGTATTTTCAAACCACACATAATATACGTGCGGATAATCGGTATATATTCACGGATATTTGTCATCGGAGTGCTTCAGATAGATGAAAAGTTATCAAATGAATCAAATGATTCACGACACCTAAGGATATCCCGCATAAAAGATAACCTATCAGAATGCACTTACAGCGATTAACTCCAAAATATTTTTTCAACATTTTGACAGATGCGGTGACGCCTTTTTTATTTTTATAACTCGTAGAGACTGTTTGAAAATTGCATTTTCTCACCATTGACTTCATTCTAGACAAATTTTGCTGGAATTTCCCAGAAAACATTCTTTCGAACTCACGCAAGGAATACTGTAAAGACAAATAAACTGGTTTGCAATTTTTGCGCACGCGATATTTAAATTAATATTTCTTACTTCGGTCTAAGTCATTCATTAGAATAATATAAATCTAGAGAAAGACTCGACTTCGCTTCACAACGAATTCTCACTACATTCGACCTTCTCATCATTCACATTACTAAAAACACTAACGATCGATCGAGATCGGGACAGCTTTCCGACTTATTCAAACTCATCAACTTTAACGAAGTGGGTCTCCACGTAAATCGACGTATGAACTGCACGCAGTCAATACTTTCGAGCATTTCCCATCGCCTATTCGACGAAGCCAAGGTTACTTAGCATCCAATCTATTTGATTATTCGTATATTGCAAAAACGACGAAGCCATACCAACAAAACCTATATCTCGCATTCATGAAAATTCGATATGGTATGATTATAATAACAATAATAAATAATATCAAATGAAGCAACGTGCTTCGCATACTCTTCATTCACACGACGGGGAACATCTTCTACGATCCGAGCATACGATTATACACTTCACTTTCAAACTTATCTACACCCTCTCTCTCTCTCCCTCTTGCTGAAATACGAAAGGAATCATTATTCGAATGAAAAATTTTGTCCTTCCTAGGGCTTTCGACTTCCTACAACATTGGAATACAACTTTGCGTTCTATTTTCGTGAGTACGACCATTTCGTCTACGTAACACCACATCACCTGACTTCCTCATTTCAAATACAGAATATATACGAGCACGTTGCGAAGCAGGGCAGTGGAGTGTGTCGTCATCGCCAGTCAAAAATTTCGTACGAGTACGAGTTTTTTCGTCGACATTTTATCATTAGACGCACGACGAGTTAAAGTTTTACGGCTTGCAATATAAGATGTGTGTACGAGAGCGCTACACCAGGGATTACGAAAGAAGTACTCGAGTGAAAGTGCTGAGCCAGTCTTGGGGCACACAAATGTAGTAGGCTCCCGATAAAGATGTCCATTACTGAGCAATCGACAGTAGAACTATTACATGAATGCGTCTGCTCGTACGCTCTGTTTTCCATCTAAATTCGTCTGTCACGTATTATCATGTATAATGCGTCACCTCGATCCAACTGAAAGACAAACTATGAATATTTCGACTTTATTTTAGAAGTCTTAAGCATAACTACACGCGATTCTATTTCCTGTCGTTTGCTAATTGTCACCTCGGAGCATACGTAGTTGCACACAAATATTACAAGTCCATCAATGCATTAAATTATTACAACACGAAAATTGTTCGAACGTCAGACATGAGTGTCATCGAACTATGTTTTTTTTTTTCCTTCGACTTTGAACGAAGTCTTTCAAAGTTATTTGATCCTTGTTTTGGTTACTATCTGCTAATTAATAGGCTCTTACGAAGGCAGACTTTGAAAAATTTCAGTTTACGTATGTAAAGTGATGATATAGCCTACTTAATTTAGTTATTTTTTTACCGAACAAAATCAGGGAAGCGGCCTTCTTCCAGAAAACAAACTATTGTTTTTTTTTTTCATTACAATGCACCATCACTCCATTACAATTTCACCCTCTTCCTTCAACATTCGGCAATTTTGCTTTCTTAAACAGAACTTTAGTTTCTGCGTGGCGAAAAATACGACTTCGGAATACAGCTGAGCTAGGTACGAGAGTTTGATGTTATAATCATTATTCTTGATTGGAAGGATTCGTACTCAAACGAGTAAAAACCGAGTACAATGCGAGCACCACAGAAAATAAAAGACACGCGGAGAGCTTTCGAGTAAACAGTCATTATCAACGATAGAAAGCAACTGAACCAACTACTGCTAAGAAACAAGAACACCAAAGGAAATCATGATTGAACTAGCGAGTCATCGCAATGCGTATCGTACTCATAAACTAGTTCAATCAACCCCTCATCAGGTACTCTTGTTTCTTAGCAGTAGTTAAGGTTCAGTTGCTTTAAAGCGCTCCGCGTGTCTTTTGTACTCGGTTTTTACTCGTTTGAGTATGAATCCTTCTAATGAATTTGGCCATAACCTAAAAAATCGTGTTGATTCCATTATTCTTGACTTGAAATTGAAGGAGACAGAAAGCAATCAAATTCAGTACCATTATGCTACCAGGCTGCAAACATTACTTCAAAAATATCAGTAAACCGTAGCTTAGGTACACATGCACTGTTCACCTCTTCTTGATGCGAAGTGAGAAACCATGTCTCGTTATGCTACGGTAAGAGCACCTTGTGTGCTTTTTGCTAGGGTCGGAATTTTTTGCTGAAACCGGAATTGATAGGAACTGCGAAAATTTCCTCAAAACCAAAACCGAATTCGAAGCACAACTTTTTCAAAAAAATCTGACTGATTAACTTAATCCGCAACATGGCCTCTGTATATTCTACTGAACTTACGGCCATTCCTACCCGTCTTTCTCATCTCACTCGATTCCCACCGAACAGCAACTTTCTATTTCTTACTGACTTAGTATCCTCACTTCACTCACTGCTAGACTTTTACAGCTCTAAACCTCTCATTCAAAGAATTCACCCACTACGATCTACACTCAGCTCAATCAACTACTATTATAATATGGATACCAGGACACATCGACTTACCAGAACCTGACCTCGTTGACAAAGCTGCTACAATAGCCACTGCTCTCAGAAAAATATTAGACAAATCTCTCCTTCCTGCTTCTGACTACAAAAATCATTTCCGATCTCTCATCACTCAACAATGGTATAACTTTTGGCAATCTCAACCCCACAACAAACTCCTTTGTATTAAGAAAACCCCTATACCATGATCAAGCTCTAATAGAAGTTCGAGAAGAGAAGCCTCTCCAGATTAAGGATAGACCACACATGGTGACCCCCCTATTCTTTACACAAAATGAGTAACATTTCAATTTTTTGTACAACAGACAATGAAAATGATGACGTACGTAAGGCGTTATTTTTTCGGAGAGAATTTTACACGATTCCGAGAAGAGGCAGGGTTTCTCACATCGCATCACATTTATTCTTTTACATACATATCAATTTGATCTATTGAACTCTATTTCTAATAATATTTGTTTCAATTACAGTTAGCATGAATCACATCATAAGTAATCATACTTCATCATGCATTATACATATTTATTGAGAATCACCTTTTGGTACCACAACTTGAGTATTCAATTATACTAATGGAACGAACGGAATTTACAAATTCTCGCAAAAATTAAGCAATCTTTTGATCGGTGAGAAAATTCTCACGTGTCCGATGATGGCATTTAGTCAAAAGCGCTCTTGATTAGATTCGATTAAATTGTTGCCTAATTTTTGCGAGAATTTGTAAATTCTTTTCGTTCCATTAGAATGTATCGCAAACTACAAACTACCCTCACAAATATTTAATTATACTGTCAATTTATTCTTGGCTTATCAAATCTACTATCATTAACCAACGCTCGACTAATAGAAAGGTAAACACATAATTAGATCTAGTCGTCTTCTTGTAAAACATCAAAACTTTCGATGTATTACTTTCACCAAATGTCGCTCTCGTTATCACTGCACAGAGGCTCGGAAAATAGTTCAACTCATTATTTTCAAGCTTTCTTCAAAACTTCTGTAATCTTTTTTTCAGAGTATTTTAGATACTGGTTTTCAAGAAAAAAAAAAGACGAGAATCAACACAATCCTAAGACAAGTGGACCGCATAAGAGGTCAGCTAGGCAAAGATTTTCTCAAATCTGAAGATCCACAATGGCCAATCATCTGAGTTTTCAATACAAAGAAACCAGTTTTACAGGAGCCTATTTAGGAAAAATGTCCACGATCGGTGTATTGTGGTTGAGAGAAGCGAAGGCTATAACCTAATTTATGGACTTGAAAAAATTTTGATTGTCGAGTCAGAACATAAGTCAGGACGAAGGCAGGACAGAGGGTGGGGGGGCTTGCAAATATTTCAACTACAGTGTTATACATCAGGAAGAGAAGGACTTGGTTAAATGCCGACCATTTAGCAGAGTATTTTAGTTCCGAAAGTCGTTGGCTCTGACCTACTTCAGGGATTTTGAAAAATTTCAATTATCGAGCTATAGACACCGAGAGGAGGATTTGGAAGAACTTTGACCATCGAAACGGATCAACCTCGGCACTTTTCCAAAAGGGTTAGAATTTAGGACCTTCTTACCCCATCTGGGCACTCCAACGCTATAAACAACAAATTTAAATGAAGAACATCTATCGTTTTCACTCGACGATTCTCGTAACCTAAATCGAACCATTCTACAAGAGTTATGAAAAACTTCAATGGTATCTCCTGAGGTACCACGATTCGATTTTCATTGAACGTATTTACGTCATTCAAGTCAGTATGACGCCGACGAAACGTTATCGTCAGTTCAATTATCACGAAGAAAGAGAAGAAACTATAATTAACAGAGAAGACGTTCGTAAATACACATATAGTAAAATCCTTGAAACACCTACGGGGAACAACGGAGCGATAACGTTATTTTCGTATCGAGAATAATAATATTATTTCGGGGTGAAAGGTCACTAGCCGAGAACGTCGTCGTCGTCGTCTTTATGTGTGGAATGAAGAAGAAAGTTCCAAGAAAAAGCAAATCACAACATGAACTGTAAGCAAATGTATAGTAAAGGATTTTCTCTACTGCGCCCTTACTTTAAATTATATCTACATTCAACTTCATGAAGATACATATCGAACACTGAATTTTCTCTAATAGTACGAATGTACTCCACAAATTGACCCGAACTTTTCGGTATGGCGAAAACTTTCCTCCCCAAACCCTAACACTCGTACTGAAACAAACCCTTAATATATCGAGAGCCAATAAATATTTTTTTAGCCTTAAGGGGCAAAATCTTCTACGACGAAGGCACAGTCATAAAAACTTCTCAATTATCTTACCTGAGCATTTTCGTAAGTGCCTTCGCCACCGTTTTTTTCGCACATTTGTTTAAGCATGATTTCGCCCTCCCTCACGGAGGGTACTTCTCCATCATCCACGGTCAGCTTCAGTTCTTCTCGTAAAGACTTGGTAATTTTCGACGTATTGAGCGCATCAGTGGTATCTAACGATTGTTCAGTTCGTTCGGCTGCATCATCGTTTACTTCAGCTACAATTACGTTCGCTGAAAAATATTAAAAATTGAGTATAAAGCAAAAACAGTGAAGACAGGATCAAGGTACGAGGTAATAATTTCTCTACGAAAACTAAATGCTACGGACACAACTTTCAGCACACGTCTCGTTTTCCTGGCGATTCTATTCCATAACATTTTTCTCTCCACATAATTTCGTGTTCGTCACTCGTTTGCGTCTTCCCTCGGCTCCATCTCCTTTTCAAGACGATGAATTGAAGCGCTTTGGAATTTATTTTCTACCGAGTCGCTGGGTCCGATTCGTAAAGGTCTTTCATACTCGACTTTGCAAACCATACTCGAAAATGGTGATTCTAGTCTCATTCCCGCAGTACATTCTTCAGCATTTCCGGTCAAGTAAGAATAACCTGAACTTCCACAGTTGTACTATTACCAGACAATGGTGTTTAATGAGGTTATTCACTCTGGGCGGTGGAGGGGGGAAGGAATAAACGAGAATGTCGACCTGTTCTCCGATAAGATAAGTCTTTCTCGACTTGTCAACAGATGAATTATCTACTCAAAGCGGCAATCCACACAACTAGCACATCTCTTTTGCTGTACTCGTAGGGAAGGGAGAAATTTTCCAATCCCTCCTCCCTTATATTACCCAAAAAGGAATACCTGCATTCCGTTCGTCTGTAAAACTTTAGCTTAACATCAAAATTATCGTTTTCTTCTAAAGAAGGTGAATTAAATAATTACAACTGATTAAACACAGCATTAGTACACAACAAATTGTTGACTGACAAAACCTGCAGAAAAAAGGAAAATTTACCATCCGAATACTTTCATCGTGCGCATCTTCAACATCATATTTTTCGTGTTGAGAAAATGCCATCGTATCATTCTTTTATCTGTTTTATTATCATTGTTAACGTATTTATGGTAAGTTGCGATGATGAATTAGAATATGAATTTAAAATGGAATACATACACGATATCTTTAGCAGTAAGTCATACAAATGAAAAATTTCATCAAGAAAAAATTCAAGCTTGCTAGAACAGAATGTAAGAAGAACTTTTTTCAGCTTTAAAAACCGATGTTATCGTGGGACCCCAACTACCGTTAGAACCCGATAAACGAAAAGAAATGTGTATAGCGGCGAGAAAATCTGTATCACTCGATGTTTTCTATGAAATGGGCTCTAAAGATTTTGCGAGTCAACCACACGCCCTAGGTTATATCAAGAATCCAGATGAACAACCGCGCAAAGTTTTTCACCATATAATGTGGTGCCGAACCATACCACACGTTTGGTTGCGAGTTATAGAATTACCTAACAAAATTATGATGATGATGAAATACAGTCGCTTCGCTGATATGAAGCGGTTCAATTTTCATCCTATCAAACTTACGACTCCTCCAGTGCCGTGTCCGAAAGGTAGGTTATTAACTTTGGGATTTGAAATGGCTAGCTGCTTGGTAGACAAAAAAAACTAACAGTATCAAGAGGCTGAGCAATTCTAAAATTGTCACTCACGTATATCAATACGGATTAAGATTTCTTATAGAGCTCTCTAGCAAAATTGATCGCTGTTCTCTGGGATATTGATGATCAATTATTCTCAGTTGATCACGAGTTTTTTCTCAAGTACCTTGTGAAATGTTAAAAATAATGAACGATTAGGATTCTCGACCCAACGTTCGTTTGATGATAGTAATTTACACAGTATAACGTCACAAAAATCGTTTCACTTCAGTAATACATTTTTGATCCCAGCCCTCAACTACGAGGCGAATATTTGTCTTTCAGCGGGTAGAATAGGACTGCAATGTCTTTCGTGCGTAGTCATAAATTTATTTAATATATAAAGCGGAAAGTTTGTCTGTTTGTCTGTCCTTTTATAACTCGAGAACCGCTGTACCTATCGACTTAAAATCTTCGCTACATATTCGTATTATTCCAGAATAAATTCTAAGCCA
Organism: Aspidiotus rigidus; assembly: GCA_035079385.1. Lineage (NCBI taxonomy): Eukaryota > Metazoa > Arthropoda > Insecta > Hemiptera > Diaspididae > Aspidiotus > Aspidiotus rigidus. Next base: position 2,143,108 of record JAVHKY010000044.1, on the reverse strand, counting down.
TAAATGAAAATTTTAGCTCCCATAGAAAAAAAGTTCTTCTTAAAAATTGTGTGCCCTCACTGTACACGTCACTTGACGTGATTCGATTTACCAAAGAAGGGTAACTACACGCGACTGTCTACTGTATTTCTCTCCTACCCTCACATCCTGTATTCTTGAGAATCGGATTTTGTTGCTACCTTCTAAATTGCAGCACGTTAGAGGTGTGTTCTTTTTATTTTCTTAACGTTACCGGAAGTAGGGAAATCTTAGAATGTCTGTAGAAATGCGACTGTGACAACGATGATAATATGTTTGTATGCCTGTTATTTAAACGCTTTTACCTATTGACGTGCAGTATTTTTTGAAAGTCTTATTTTTATTCGGGTAAGTTCTAGATAAATTTCAACGTTCTGATTCCTTCTAGATGGAGTAATGAGCGGAAAAAAATGGTTAAAAACGAGGAATTTGGACGTTGTAAAACTGCTTCTCACTGTACATGTTATTCCAAATGTTTAAACGCGTTAAGTCTCACAGTTCTAAAAATTCAATGATTGTATTGTAGTACACCTCACACAAATTTTACTCATTTTTATGAAAAATTGAAGAGAACAAAAATTGTAGCCCCTGTAACTTCCTTTCAAATGAGTCTAATTTCAGATTCACAAAAGAGAGAGAGAGAGTTCTGTCCATCCATTTCCTTAATCATTGCGACTGGTAAAATATTGAATTAGTCCGTTTTTTGCTGCAATACAGCCTTTACCTGTCAAGTTAGCTCTCACAGTTGAAATCCAAATACTTATAAAACACAGATATCTACTCAACATACAGCTGGCGGTCAGGCGCGCCGCCAACCGCTAGTCATTATAACTTTGGGCTGGGGTCAATCAGAAAACTAAGTGACGGAGCATGACGCTTTATGACGTCTTTTATGACCTTGACCTACTTTTGGAACTTGGAAAAATTTCGACCAATCCTTCAGCCTTCATCATACTAGGCCTAATATACAGTATACTAGGCTTGTGTATACCTAGTATACTGCAGCCTAAACCTCTTATTATATGAGTTCCTCTATAGGAGTTCCTGTAGCAGCTTCATTATACTTTCCGCGAGTGTTTCGGAAAGCTAGCTAGCCTACAATATAGTACACTAGACTTGAATAGGGACGAACGAGCGGAGCCAGCCTGGTATATAATCGATAAATCGATACAATCAGGAATGATAGGAGCCACCCACTCGACAATAAAACCCTCATAAGTCAGAGTCCTGGCTGAGATCGGACAAACACCAGATTGGCAAAAAGCGTGTACTGCTGCACAGCCCGTACATTTTCAAAATTAATTCTATGGAAATAGCAAACACCCAAAGCCCTGTAACCTTGGTCAATCCTTCTAAATCTCCTCATAACTAATAATAATTCATGTTGGTTTGCGCAGTTTTGACAGAATGTGAAAAAGAAAACAATGAGAATCTTCTTCACGATATTCCTAACCCAACCGAACTTCTACACATTTGCATGAACGCAAAAAAGCACGTCGAATCAGCAAGATTAACAAGTTATGATGTCGTTAGCGCGGTACTAAAATTTACGTATCCTGATAATAATATCAAAAATCATCGTGTAATCAAGTGTCCTAGTTCTCCAATTTTTTACGTGTATTTAAAAGATTTGAAATCCAGTATAGAGGTTCTTTTTCAAGAAGACACGAACGAAAGTCAAGAATCAGAATCTCAGTCACGTTAATAATTTGTTTTTCTATCTCTACAGTCTACATCAATTTGTAAAGTTTAAATCGTAATTTCTATTCTATTTTGAGCGAAGGGAGGGGGAGACAAATAAAAAACTGAGAGAGTATTATCGGGCATATTTCGGATAATGCCCGACAGAAAAATGAAGAAACTATTTCAAAAATTTTGTCATCCATATACGCAGTTGGCTTTCCGTCTGGCAAAACATATTATATTTTTAAATTACTTCCTAACCTTTGAATTTACAAGGACTAGATTTTTTACCAATAACGGGTAAATCATCTCACGTACGAACACTCTTTCATTGTATCTTGAACTTCACATGATATAATTTAGTAAGGTTACCTCGCGTTATTTCCAGAGCCTTCAGAATACAAATATTGTGGTCTCATTGAAAAAAATATGAAAATTTAGAATAAGTCGAGAAACAGACTTATTTTTGCGTAATATAGGCTGATCTACGTAAATATTGAATTGTTTCGGATAATTTGTTCACGATTCATAATTAGGTAATCGATTTGAGTTCATAATACACACGATTATACAAAAATTCAAATAATCATAATTGTAGACATGAATAAATTCATTGATTCACAATCACGCTTCATTTTTTTCTAAATTAAATGAAGCGACAAGAGGATCGTTGAACAAGGAATTTCTGATTATCCAATCACTCGGAAAATATGCAATTTTCTCCATAATTTTTCGTTATTTCATTATTTTTACTTCCTTAATTTAATTCACGCTGTGCACGTCCACACCCGTAGACAAATTCTTTTGAATTGTAAATCTAAATTAACGCTATAATCAATCTTCGTAATATTTTTCATGTATTTTACTTTTAGTCGCAGAAGTTCTGTATACAATGTGATCAACAAAATCAACATGTGAGGAAGTGAAATGCATTTTAGTGGGTCGAGGGTAATGACTAAAAACGAAAATTCAATTCTATCGTTCAACTTTTGATTTTCGTTCTCAAATGATCACCCTATCGTTCTAGTTTGATGAATTTCAAACCAATACTGGCCAATCAATGAACGTTATTAAGATTGAAACATTTACTAGGTAGGTACATAAAGAAAAAACATAAATTACAATGCCTTAATATGTCACACGGAGTTGAGAGTTCAATTGTATCATCAGCAGAGCTGCATAATACGAAGTCCAGAATTAGCTTTCAGTAAACAGGCAATAGGGCGAGAGAAATTGGGTTTGTTAACCTGACTTATGTAGAAAAAATAGAAAACATTCTCACCCGTTCTCAATGCAGTAATACAAACGAAACGTGCTTCCACCCATTTTTTAATTTTCTTTGAGAAACTGGTTTTCCCGAGAAATTTTCCACAATAATTACGATAACGATGATGCAATATCGCATGTTCCTACTCGTTTGAAATCCAGAATACTTCCTGTCCGTAAAACGCAAAATTCGATTTCCGAAGTAATGCACACGAAGATCGACAATAAGAATAATTCTAAGTTTTGTGAAAGATGAAAATCCTCAGTCCATTCCGCCTTTAGGGAAACATATTCACGAGTTTCTTGGCTACCAGCAGTCATTCGTGGAATTCTCTGTTTCATTTTCCTGGCCAAACTCACGGATGGCATTATTCTGGGTATATTTTTAATGATTGGAAGAAATTTACACGATGTTTTTTTTCGACTAGACAAGATTTTTAAGTTTTGAGAAGTGTTTTTATACGTACCCAAGAATGCAAGACATATCACAGAAAGTTTCATTATTCTGAACATTTTACAAATGACCAATGCTCGATATTATAATCCACCGAACACACGATAATCAATTAATCACTTCAGCGGTTGAAACACCTTTTGTACACTGCACTTTCTCAGATTTCACCAATCATTTACAAAGGTGGTACGGGTTCTACATTATTTTTATTCCAATTGAAACAAAAAGTATTCTTACTAGTACGGCTTTTAACTATAAACTCAACTTTTCGACTGTTCGTAAAATTTTGGAGCGTGCAGGCCGAACGCTCTACGAGTACCTGATTTTCACCTACAAAACCACTCAACTCGAATAATATAGTCCGTTGTCCCGCAACTTGAACAACGTGATTACGTGAACGTCTAAACGAAAAAAATTAGCCCTGATAACGACCATGGCATGGCCGTCATCAATATTCGTTAGTCGTTACGTCATTGGTCGGTCGCAAGGTGAGCTGCACCGTGGCTGCACTGCTGCCATACTGTATGCAAATAACGAATACGAGAAAAAGAGGCTATTGGGATGTTAACCTATGTTTGGCAGCGCTAGAATCGCCTTCCTCTCTCGCCGCACTCGCTTGAATTTCTGGGTGACGATTTTACGTTCAATGTATTTGGCCATAAGAATCGTGATTTTCAATTAGTCGTAGATGACTCAATACTTCACCATTAGAATTACTTCTTTCAGTTATCGATTCTCTTGAAGTATTTAAACGATTTATAGGATATAATTTTTCGACAATACGAATTGTAATAATTTAAATCGTATTTGAAAATTGCAAATTCCCCATCATGAAGCATGGTACGTTAAAATTATCCCCCACATGTTCGAGCACGGCTACCAACTTACGCAACTCGGGTTAACATCCCAATTAATTTAGATTTAAAAGTGGTGACCAAGGGAACAGCGTTAAAAGCGTTAAGATACGATCATTAATGACACGAGGTACGCATTTCTATTCTAAATTTTGAAATATTACTTTCTCAAAATTTCAAGGAACATGCTTATTCTTTGTACTTAATTGTTTGTATAGTTTTTGTAAACGGATGGAAGCTTTGTCTGAAACTTTCAAAGATAGACCAATGACACCTCAAGAATCAACCATCTATTGGACCGAATATGTTATCAAAAATAATGGAACTTCTTATTTAAAACCTTTAGGGATGGAGATACCTCTATATAAGTACCTCATATGTTGGACATCGTTGCCTCAACCGTCGCAGTATTTAGCTTTGGAATTTATATGATACGTGCTATATTAAAAAAATTTTCAACTATTCAAGATTAGAATCCACAAAAATACGCAATTTTAGCTGATAATTCAAGCCACCAACCAGAAGAATGATGCTACAATAATTCTCCACTTTATGTAAATGGGGATCTTGAAAGAGACAGAAGAGATATCTGTTTGTATTTTACAAGCAATTGATTTGTCAACTAGACTTATTGTCAGATATATACCTAAATTAAATGTATAGGTACTGGGTATTGAAACAAAAGCCACATTGCGTATTGAAAATTTGTTTACAATATTAACTCTGTAACTCTATTTAAATTGATTGATATCACCACATTATATTCTTCTAATTCTATCAAAAAGCGTCTTTCATTGTTTTTTACACTTCTTCTTTCCACGAAGATGTTTATACACTGAGAAAAAAGAACCAACCTCCTGGGAAAAAGAAGAGAGAAAAAAAAAAAAAATACATCAGAACCTTGATTGTTTTCCGAAAGATAAGTAAATAATAAAATATCAACAAGAAAATATGATTTCTCCGATCAACATAAATAATCACGTCTTGTAAGTCACTTGAAGAATTTCTCTGATATGAATTCAAATTTAAACGTACCAGTTTACAGCAACATTTTGAGAAAGAAGAAATCATTGAACTGTGGACAAAAAAGTACTCTGCTATCCGTAGCATTATATTTTGAAATGCAAACGAAAGTTTTTCTCAAGACTTAGGTACTTAATGAATTTTTTCAAAAAGTTTTTTTTCGCTAGTGATTAGGTAAATATTATCATCGTTTTTATTACGTCTATCGTTGTTGAGTTCCTCTTCTAATAATTTTCTTGTTTCTGTAAGTATAAAGCCTATTTTGTATATCAAAATTTTTATAGAAATCTTGATACAAATAACATATTCGAGTATGGGAGTGTCTGTGCCCAGGTAGATCGTAATTTTATAATTTGGTGAAATATAATTTATACCATACGTACTGTAGAAAGGGTTCATTATGAGACAGTTTTCTGAGAAGGAAGTGGCGCTTTCTTGTCGAATGATTTTCTCCAGATTTTTTCTTTCTCTCCCGCTTTTCGCAAACTCTAAAGAAGAAAAAAGAAAGAGAAAAACCAAAACAGGAAGAGAAAATGAAAACAGCGTTTGATGAAACTGTATCAACGAATCACAAACGTTCAATTTTTCGTACTTATGCCATAAAACAGTCGGGCTCTGACTACAAACATGATTCTGTTTTGTTCAGGAGGAGGATCAGAAAAACGTCCGCGTCCCACTTTGGTGACTTTGACTGTATAAAAAAAAAATAAGTCACTCACATTAGGACCTTGTATAATAAATAACTATTATACGTCATCAGTGATCGTTATTTTTTCGCGAAGACGTGAAGTAAAATTTCAACAGCAAATGAAAAAACTCCTTGTAACTTAAATTGGCATCCTCAGAGACTCTTTCTCTCTATAGGTACCTATATATTTTGTGGCTGCAAGGTGTCATTGAAGTTTTCCTCTGATTATAACCTTTGTCACCGTTTTTAGATAGAATAGTTTAGAATGTATTGATTAACTTATTCAGCAACCTCTTTCTTTTTTATAAAGGTAATATTATAAAAATCCGACTTTTTTTTTTTATTACGGTATCTTTTTCTCCCATCGTAGCTTCACTTGCTTTTTTCATTAATTTGCAGTTTTTCAAAAACAGAGACATTATAATAATCGACTAGGTAACTTACAAAAAAAAATAATAAGAATAAAAATAAAGAAAGAAAAAAGGAAGTCTGGATGGACAACACGATTTCTCAATACGAGTTATATTCAATTTCAATAACCTAATAATTATTGTTATCTACCTAGGCCTACTTTTTTATTCACTTATTTTTCTTGTTTCAACATACATCTTATCGTTTTTGTAGATTGATATCTATTTGTTTTTACTGAAAAAGAAAATGAATCCTGAAAAATTCACTTGGACATCTTTAATTGCTTCATTTATCATACATCTAATTTCTGCTACGAACCCTTACACGATTAAAGAAATTACAAATGTTGAAGGTAAATTTTTTCAACGTACCTATGTACAGTATTTATGTAATTGGATTTGAATTCTGTGAAACTCTTCGTTTTCAGATTTTAATTTATGTTGGTCATGTTTTTGTCATCTTGTTCTAATCGTGCTCGTCACTCGATCTTCTCTTCACAAATTTGTAATTAGTTCAGTCCTGAGTGGTTAAATTTAATTTATTAATAACTTATACTACCCAGAATTGATTACAAATCACCTCTTTTCAAAGCCTCGTATTATTGAACTCATTCAATTCAAGACAGACAACTACCCACAAAAATTTTTCATTCATGGGTATTTTTCTCTAATTGGGACACTCGACAATTTCTTTTTTTTTCAAAATTCACTTTCAATTGTTTAACTATATTTATTTTGATTATCACGCAATAAGTTCGTACATACGTGTTATCACAACTTTGTCTGAAATAATGACTCTTCTACAAACTACTTACCCAATTTTAAAATTTTATTGAAAATTCATTTTTATAATAAAGGTGATGATACGGATAAAGATGACCAGACAGACGAAGAAGTCCAGTCGGTTGAAGATGAATGTGACACTGGGTTCGGTATAAAAAGATGTATGCATGCAGCATTAGAAGCGAATCAGGTTTACAAAGGTCCTGTAGGACCTATCAAGTGGTACACTTTTCACGTTGTAAGAGAAAAAGCAGTCACAGTCAAGGCGGCGAAAATTCCAACAACAAACGAGGCTATTTTTATTTCGAGACATAAGGAGAATGGGGAGGATAAGTTTACGATATACCGATTTCTGGGTAAATCTATATAATAACTTAATAGGAAGTAAATATTTTTAAACTTTCAGTATTTTACTTCAAATTATACAAAATTAACAGTTAATCTGTAAAAGTTTCTGGTCGAAGTTTGGATAATGTTACTTTTTGTTTGTATATGTCATTATTCTTACACTGCACGAGAGAGGATACCGTCACCTTAAGTGTAAATTAGGTGCTGCTATTTTGAATAAAATGGGGAAATATATTTTGCACACCAAGAAAAGTACGTTTGAACAGCACATATTGAACAGTAAAAAGGGGAGAGGGAACAGTAATTTTGTGTTTTTATTCACGTCTATAATAGTTATTTTGGTTTTACTTCAGCAACACATTAAAATTTCAAACTTTTTTACTCATTAATGTTGATGTTGTTCGAAATACACCAGCAAAGTTACATTTACGATGACTTACCTACATAATGAAAACGAAAAATAGAAGAGTGATGAAGTACTAATATAATAGTAGATGATGTCATTTTCAGTAGGCCAAAGCCATGCCTACCTCATGACGTCAAGAACGGGTTGAAATCTTAACTTGAGTACTCACAGAAGTTCCCTAACTTATTACCTATATAAACCACGCTATTTTTTTCTTCTAGTGCGGTACCTGTACTATAGGTTGTATATCTCAGAACTCGAAATTTCTCCAAGCCCCCAAAGAAAATGCTAGGCTAACTATTTGAAGATCTCACCCACTATAAGATTGTTCGCCTTCACCCACTATTAATATTTCTTATTAGATGATAGCGTTTAGCGTACGACCAGCAAATTTTGGGCATACAAAAAAGAAGATATGAAACATGCCCATAGACTTATTATTTTCTAGACCAAGCATTAGCATTTGTACCGTTGACCTCGATTTTTTGTTGCTGATGTTTTATTTTCCAGTCAAATACAATTTATGAATGTGCCATTTCTTCGTTGAAGGCGCTCTCACTTCTTTAATCAGATGCATTTTGTGTCGTCCGACATACTTATTTACCGTGCATTCGCTCTTTCCTTGGTACGCCGATATCAGCACACTGAGAAGAAGACGAATGTCGAAAAACGAAATATGCACGCACTGATCGAAAAAGTGGAAGCGCAGTTCTAAGCAAAGAAAAAAATGCATAGCCATAAAATGTACAGGTCTATCGGACAGGAAGAAAACAAACGTTAGCTACAAAAAAGGTAATTCAACGGTAAAAATAATAGAATAATACGTACCGGTATATTAAACCAAGTTTCACAAATTTCGAGTCTTCGTTTCTCTTCCACATTATTTCCGATTTTTTAATGCGAACGTAGGTACTTAAGAAGTTATGACCGAAACGTTCCGCACTTCTTATGGGAATCGATAACGTGATAGATCTACAATCGATCACATGCAAGGGTTTTTGATATGTGTGCGCCTCGTTGGTAACTTGGTAATAAGTGGTAGGTAGTTAGCAATGAATGACGTCACGATAACTTAGTCTATTCTACACGTGATTCTGAATAAAATAAATAATACCAGAAAATCAAACTGATCAAACATATGAAATACTTATGGCATACACTCTATAAAATTTTTGTGAGGAAAAGTTGAAAAAGAGAGGAAGAGGACATAGAAATTATACATTGTCGGCAACGGACTTTTTTTTTTCTTTATTTTACAAGCAGTTCAGCTACGTGGAAAATTGAGTTGAAAATTTTATCATTCGTAAAAACTTATTTTTTAAAGAACATAATTATTATAATGAACCCAAAATCGCTTCTCATCGTCGTTTCTGTGTTATATCTTCAACTAATTGGCCTACGAATAGTAGTGGCCAAACCCGTCAGTAGTGTTGCCAATAGTTCAGCATCAGTGTTACTTCGCTCGATTTCTAATGAATTCCAGAATAAACAGGTACAAATACTTGTGAATGCTCTGAAATATTATTCATAATAGGTACAGTGGCAAAGTATGCAAGAGACTCTGGATTTGTAATGTTAGGTACGGTACATCATCAAATCTTCACTATCACTGTTGAAATACGTTGAAGGGGACGAAAGATAATCAGACTCGTATACCTACTAAATTTGTTCATTACCTACAATTTTTCCCTCCATACCTAGGTCAACAATCTAGTTCATACGAAAGAAGGATTATCATCATTATTTCTGGGCACTAACGGCAAAGTACTGCAAGTTCACAGAAATATGACAGCACCGCAGTTTGCGAAGATGAAAACTTCCGCGAGTAAAATATCTTGTACAACCGATAATCATCGCTCATTCAACAGAAGGGAGCGAAAAAAATACCAAAAAATCTTCATCGGGGAAGTCAAGGTAGGTACAGCTACTTTGAACGGAGTCTTGAAACTTGATTTTTAAAATAACCGAAGTTAGAAATTTTTATCCGAAAATTTTTGATCAAGGATGGTTATATAGTCGAAGTAAACGTCACTGATTACAATACTTTCAGACCCGATAAAGCCTATATCGTTATGGTGGTAAGAAATTTCTCGTGACATTTCTATTTGTAATTACAACGTCGAGAGACTAGATTGATAAATGGACGTTTAAAATTTCTTCACTTTCAAATTTTATCCCTAAATCATTTTTAATTCCACAGACGACTCTAGCCGAAAAGCCAGATAATTGGAGTGCTTTTTATTGGATAGGAAAATACACGTGCGATGTAAGAATTAGAAAATTTTTCATTCCATCATTACCAAAAGAAAGATCCTTATTTTTCAAAATTATAGGTACCACAAGTATTTATTCTGTTTGAGAGGGGGATTATTATAAACTTCTTGTAAGGTTTCTTGATTAAAGTAAAATGGAGGGACTAAAGATATTAAGCGATAATAATACGAGACCTTCGATGTATCACGATTCATCACTCAAGTACTTGATTATCTTTTGTGATTGATGAAACAATCTACTTGAAGCTACATATAACAGTACTTAAGCACTATAAAAAACAATAAGGGAAACAATACACGTGCTTACAAAAATAGGAGGAAATTCTTCACGAATCCTTAACTTATTCAATAAATTGATCATAAACGACGATTAAAACTATGTAGAATATCTGAAAATAAATTATAGCGACAAGGGCGGTGTGAAAATTAGAGAGAAACAGAAAGCTTGAACATGTTGATAATTGAAAGGCTATTTTCCAGGCAGACGCTGGTAATGCTGCTTTTCATGCAAGTTTTCGTTCAAACGGCAAAATTCGAAGAGAAGCTCAAGAAACCGAAAGCAATGTCTTCAAAACTATATTTGAAAGTTAATGAATTGATATCTACCTACCTACCTACCTACCCCACCCCCTGATTACTAAGTTTTCATCTTTAATTTCAGAAAACGAAACCGATGAAAATTACAACAAAAATACCTCCAAGGAACAGGATAAGAACTTGAAAAGAATGTTCCTGATCGAAGGAAAAGAAGAACGAACTTTGAGAGAGGTCGGTATCCTGTTCTGCAAAAATTTTTTGCTGGTACTCAATTACATCCCTATATTATGCACGCTAATTCTGTTGCGGTTAATACGCGATGAAGGAGCTTTCCTGGATGAGGGAGTGGTCATGAATGCATCTCATTACGTCTTTGAAGGAGAGACAAATGAGTTCACTCTGCAGAACTATACATTCACTTCCCCAGACATTAGTAACGGAATCTATCCTACAATGAAACAGAAATATTTTATGACGTCACCAATGAGTCACGATTAGTACATTTTCCTCGAGTTAATCAACACAATTTTGGACCAATATACATTCACTTTTCCAGAAATTAGTGAAAGAATGGATCCTGTATTGTGACGGTAATGTTCTAGGGCGCCAAAAAAGAGTCACAATAAATACACTCGTCCGGGAGTCACCATCAGAATTGTGGAACAATACGATTATTTTCCCAGAAATTGGCGACGACATTTATCCTATCCACAGGGCGTCATCTATTAGTCATAATCCCATTACTTGGTCCCATGTGTTTTATCTTGATAGCCCTTTCTTCAGTGTAACATCACCGTCACAAGAGCGCCAATATAAGATAAAACTGCCGGCCCATCACATCAGTTTGCACAACGGGACATATTACATAGTTGACTTTCAATAGGACTTTTTTAACAACCGTTTAATGATTGGAGTTTAAGAGTGGTGGTATGATTTAATTAAATTATTAAAAAAAGGGTTGTTTACAATGTGAAAACAAATGGAATTAAAATTATAAAATTTTATATTTTCTATGACCTTTCGAGATATAACGACGACGTTATTATATTATTAAGGGCATCAGCCTTAAAGAGTAGATAATGAAATTTCTTCTTTTGTACCAGGTGGGAATATCGTTTAGTAATTTACTTGAAAACGATAACTGTATTGTCCTCGACGTGATCAAAGAAGTGCATATACTTTGTGGTGGGAGTGTTTCGGAACTGCACAGAAAGGGTGCCAAAAAATTGGCAGAATTTATTTTGAAGAAAAAAGGATTAGATGGAAATGAAATTATAATCCATCGAAGTAACTTATGTTTATTGTATATAATTCTTTTACTTAATGCCAAGTATGTAGGCCTATGACTGAGTTTTGATTGAGACTTAGGTTTTGGTTAGGTTAGGTTTCTTCGCGACTATCAAGATTAATCATAAATAATTAATCGCTAGAGTGCTACAGAACCTACATTAGATGATTTTTTTTTTTTTCTTTCTTTGCCCTTCATGTGGACTTATAGATGAATACCGGTATTCACTTGATGTAAGGTAGGTACTTCAATGCGCATTCTTAATAAATTTTAGATGCAGTGCCATTGTCGGAGTTTTCGCCAGAAGAAGAAACGAGATTTCACAGTTTCTTCAAAGAAATAGAGCACATCCCTGAAGAAATTGCTAAACGGCCTGTTCGTAAGGGTTTTTAATAGATTTAAACGAATTAAAAAATTTTAAAATAATAAACTACCGTAACTACTAAGTACCTAATACGAATTTATATGAAAAAAGAAAAATCTAAAAGCTTTTTTTTTTACAAGACGCCGTTATTTCAGATTGTTGAAAACCCCAATGAATTTACGGAGGAAGAGTTGCGAGAGGTATGTCATGTGAATGTATCAGAGAATAAAACTGATTTCAATATTCACAGCGTTGAGATGTTCTATTGGCCATATCAAAGTATTTTTGTAAATCTTAATCATTCCACAATATTTTTGTACAGATTCTTCAGTATGATTCACAACCAGATTTTGGGATGAAATGGTTGGTGAGTAATTTTATGTTCAGAACAAAGGAGAAGAACGGGAAAATAACAAGAACAAGACTGAGTCGTGTAATTATCGTGTTTCAGCTCTTAGACGAAATGCATGAAACAATTCGAATTTTTGAATGTAATGAATTTAAAGCGATGACGCAAACGGAGTGTAATTCTGTTGACCATGCAGAAATGCTGATGTTGAATGATACCGTTTGTACCTATATTCCTACAAACATTTACACAAGTCAAAATCAGATATTTGTCTTCCTTGGATGCATTAGGCCTATGGTGCAAAGCCTCATTGCCATTGCGTCTTAGTCGGCAAAAAACGTGTTATACTTTTAAGCTGGGGATGTCATAAATATTCAAAGCAATGTTGACACTTTTTTGACTGAAATTAGTAAAATTGCAACTTCGGTCAATTCCCATGACATAGACTATTGGAAAAAGTTATGGCTGACAGTTGTTGAAAATTCTTGAACACAAGGGAACTCCAAAGTTCTTAACCACACATAATTATATACAATATACATACACACAACCACACATAGGTACATACATCCCATGATTCCATAATCTTGCTGCTCTCTTCGGCCAGCATTTGTCCAAGTTTATCCAATATTTAGCTTATCCTTCAGCCATAAAAGTGTGCAGCTCTTTTTAAAATTACTAGACATTATCCACTCTCTATATTTTATATTCAATTATTCCATATATTTAAAAGAAGCATGTGACTAGATTGTAATCAGGTATTTTTTTCACATTGATGTGCGTACAGGATTGTTACATAATCTATAACCACAGTAGCCTTGGTTTTTTTGTCTGGATGGGAAGAAAAGCCAAACTTTTCATTCGTGCAGAATGTGCTAAAAAAGCTGAACTACATTTAAAGATACAGAACCATAACTATGCAACACCAGTAAGTACTGCATCACCTCCGGGGACTTACAATTAGCTCCGATGAAAAATTTTCTCCTTTCAATAATTGTATAGTGTGAATACCACAAATTTTCAACATAGAGGAAAAAATTAAACCGTACATTCCGATATGTAGATTGATGGTGTATTTCAGCCATAAATCACTTATACACGTAACCGAAACAATAGAATTTACATATTCAAAACTCACTGTAGTCAGTAGCGTTTTTTTTTGTGGGGGGGGGGGGCGGTAGGGGGTACAGAATTTCCCGCATCAAGATGGAAAAATTCTTGTTTGCTTCTTGCCTTCTCTTCTTCTGGTACATTACAGATACCACATAAATTACCTCCCCAAGTCGCATTTATCCTACTTTTCCTCTCTTTCTCTTCTCGTTTCCCATTTTCTTTTCTTCTTTTCGCTTTTTTCCTTTTTTTTCTAGTTTCATTTCCCAATGGAGGGCCGACCGCGGCCATCCGCCTCTGACTGTAGCCTATTTTTTGCATGCAGAAAATTTGATTTAATTCATGCTAGAATCAGTTTTGATTACTTTCCACAAGTTGAAAAGTAAAATTAGGAAATTAGTATTAATGAATACCGGTATACCTATTCTGGGAAATGAAGTCATGATTAAATCTATTGAATTGTCTAGCCTACTCATAGTACTACTGCATCATAGTTTACGCTCATAATTATACTGATATCTCCTCTAAGTAGCTCTTGATACATAATTTTGAGCAAATAATAGATTAGATATTGGGTCTACAGCCGATGCATTGTATTGTAGTCTTTCACCCAAACTATTTTTGATTTAATTTATACAGATAACTTTTCTTCATCAAGATGACGTGCCACCAGAGACACATTCATTCAAAGATCTAATTTCTCTAGTAAATACAGCGGACAAGGGATGAAATATTTTCACTCAATAAACGGCAAATTTCATGAATGCGAAAAAAATAATTTAGTATAATTGATAATATGTATATGTTATAGCTTACAATTCAAAGAAATAGAACATCTTTGCAGACAATCAACATACCTAAAAATTTTTTTCCAAGAAGTTCTAAATTAAAATAGAACAAGAACCAACGTTAGAATGAAAATGCAAAATTAAGCGTGCTGGTATCTTAATTCATTTGTTGAATCATTAAATGATTTCAAATCATTTTATCGGTGGGGGGGGGGGAGCTGTATCACCATCATATATATACAATTTTTTTAGAACTTATTTAAATATCCCATACTACATGCATCAACCCGGTTGTGTTACCAACCAATAACTAGAACGCAATTTTTCTGACCTGATAGTAAGGATAGATATTGTTTAAAAAAGGTATAAATGTGACCTTCCAATAGAAAAGGGCCCTTAGGGTGAACGAAAAAATAACGTTTTTTTGCATTTGATTAATAAATAACAAACAAATTATCAACAAGTGTGACCTTCCAACGGACTAGGGCCCTTAGTGTTAAAACATTACTGTTATTTTTGAAAATTTCTGTAAATAAATTTATGAATAGTTTCTTCTCCATTTTGTACCTATCTGGTCAACATCATATAGGTACCTACTTAACATTAATATTTGTTGATAATTTGTTTGTTATTTGTTAATTAAATGCAAGAAAACGTGGTATTTAACCCTACGGCTCCTTTTCTGTTGGAAGGTCACAAATATTAATGTTAAAAGTAGGTATGATGTTGATCAGATAGTAGAAATCAAATTTAACGATGGCCAAGGGGAATGATATTTCAATCGTTACAAACGATTGATTGTTAAACCCAATATAGATGATTATTTGGACTTATTATATGCTAAAATTGATTACGTAACCTATTCAAAATGTATAAAGACATCCCTGAAAGCTCCATAACCTATATTAAATGGAAGAGTTGATGAAAAAAAAAAAAAAAAAAAAAAAAAAACGGTACTTTACATACTTTGCCACCAATCAGGGGAAAAGAATCCGTCGAAGGCTTACAAAATTCAATATTGAATCAGTCTAAAATGAAAATTAAAGGAAAGGAAACGCCGCAACCTGTGAAGTTACCGCGCGCTGTCGCTGCGGCTCTTCTGTCCAAGAAATTGTGAAATTCCAGAAAAAGAATATCTTCTATTATTTAGATTACCGTACTTACTGAATTGTGTCCTCTCCACTTCCTTTCATCGCCGTTCTTAATATGAGACAATGCATTTCCTTCTAATTCAACCACTTGAAGATTTGTGTTCATTTTTTTTCTCTTTCACCTTTTTTTTTTTTTTTCTCTCTCTTTCTATCTAGTTAACCTCCATTCTTCAGTTTAGTTTACAACTAGGCTATATAGTCTAGATTCATACAATAGAGTAGGCAGTAATGAAACAGAGAATGTGTTTAAAAATTTTGAACTAGGTATGCAGTTGTAAGAGATTTAAAGAAAAAAAAAAGAATTATGTTGCTTTCTAAATCGTTAATCAGGGTCATTTAACCTGTAATTTTTGTTTGTGGAAACGACAAAAGCTATCGTTAATTCCGATATATCGTTGAAAGCAATATCCTGATAGTGATAACCAATATTTTATAACATTGTGCCTTGTAAATTGGCCGGGACTCGCCGATTGCATCGTTGAAAACAATATATCGCAATAAGCGGTATCGTTATTCAAAATTTCTACTATTATGCAGTCAGGCAATGAGATCAACATGAAGAAACTACTTCATAAATTTATTTAATAAACTAGGAAACGATAAACCAATCATAGAGACCTCAATTGCGAACAAAACATTAAAAATCTGAATTCAGTATCCTGCGGAATTATACCTGAAAAATATCAACGGTACACACTTTGGCCCACGTTTGGCCAAATAAGTACTATAAACGTCTAAATGCAGTTTTCGCTGTCTAAAATAAACATACTTTCAGCCTACGTTTAAAAAAAAATACTCGATTTTAATTCAATTCCATCAAGTTTTTCAAAAACTCGCGCACAATTATCATTTGAAGGGTGAGATTTAATAAAATACTATGCAACCCGCATAACATTAAAAGCCTTATATAATCACGAATTCACGTCTCACGACGATCACCTTTTTGGGCCAAGCTTCCATACATCGCCACGTGCTACGACTCTTTCGCTGTCAAGTGGGATCTTCTCATTACTATTGGACATTGGTTCTATGGTCTCGTGCTATGGTCCAAAGTTTGAATCTTTATCAGCTGATTGACTAATAACGAAATTCGCGGAGAAATTCGCATGTGACCTTTCGAAAATCACTCGTGCCCAGTGAGCGTACTCGACTTTTCGCTTAATATTCTCTGAAAGGATTGCTTTTCTCCCGAATACTGAATTGTTTCGTTTGCTTCAGGAAACAGATTCTTCAAATCCGAAAAACTTTGTTCTTACTGATGTAATTTTGTTGAGTATTACGTTATCGCCACTTCACTGTTATCGTCCTCAGAACTGGATGCCGAATTACCGGGTAGTTCCAACGAAGTACGTAAATTTATCCGAAAAAGAATCTTATTTCCATCGTTGTTGAACTCAGAGAATATCTATGAATCTATATGACTGCCAATTCCGCGAACAATATTTTGGAAGAAAGTTTTTTCATAAACGATTGAAGAAGTCTTTGAAATTTATATCAGCTTGCGGTATGAATAATTTATTAAGAGAAACACTTCAGAACACTCTTGACTGCATAATATTCATTCATTTTTTTCTATCTAGATTACCTAACTTGATGCGGTCGTAAGCTTTTTCCGAGCAATCGTTATACCTTGCCGTCTTCTGAATTGAACTACGACTTGAACGTCATAATTCGTATGTACCCATAATATCTCAAAAACTGTGTCGTCCTTGCACGTATAAAAAAGCTCTTTCATAATCCCTTGTTCGGTAACGGAACTCTTTGTACTACCCTTCATTTTTGCTATTGGGATTCTTCAAATCGAAGGAAGTACGTGCTTCTGATTTCTCATCATTGAGTTTCCGTTTTATTGATTTTGGCTTCTCACTTGCTCTACTTGGGTAATTTATTCTATTGACCTGATTCTAATTGCATAATTTCTTCGATTCTACCGCCGAACTAACACAATGTAGAGGTCATTTCATTTTTTCCCGATTGCGGTTTATTTTTTTGTAAATTTTTCCTGACGGAGGGTAAAAAAATTTCGATACGTTTGACCCTTGGAGAGTTGGATGAAAGTGCACGATTTATATCCCACCGGTACGTTTGTTGCGTGAGCTTAGATTAGATGGGGAAAAAATAGATAAAAACCAAAATTTTAAGAATAGAATAACTTTATCAATTTCAGAATGTTACAGAACAGAACTAAAATGAACAAAAATACAAACAAATTTATCAAGTCATCAAAGTGAATTGTTGCGTAAGAAACAGGGCAGCGGAAATTTAGTAGGACAAAAAAAAAAGGTGAAAAACGTAAGCATAGAAAGAGGTACCCGTTGTTAGAAAACACTGTTGGATGTAAATATTTCGGCACGGAAAAAAACACTTTTAGCGGAATAATAATGTACGTCAAAAAAGGTTGTTTTAACGCCAGGCATACACTAGCTGAGGAAGGTGGCGGAGTGCCAACTAATAAAATAGTTGATGTCAAGCCCGCCGTATCTCATAAGATGAAATCGCACGCCAGAAAAAAAAGAGTCATCACTAACAGCGAAAACTGAAAATTTAGATAAAATGTTGTTCACTATCATCATTACAGACACCGCAGGGCTTTTCTTGACTTTTTCTCGTAAGCTTTTCAAGGTATTCATCGGCTTCCCTTATTGAAATTTATCGTTTACAAGCTTAACTGCTGTTCTCATAATTCTGTAGTGGACCTCGCGCAGCATTGGTCCAATCAATATTTATGGCAAAAGAAATGTTGTAATCTACCCGTTTTATCAGAACAGCGAATACCATTTCAATTCATTACTTCAGCGATAGTCTGATTAACTTTAAATTATCAGAGTGTAGTTGCTTTCATTATGCCTCCAGCATTCTGTTGTTCACTTTCCGTCCGAGGCGTTATCCAATATCGTTGGATTAGATTCGATAGGCGCGGCTGCATTTTTCGAATTATGAATTTATTAATATTCATTTAATACATCGTTGGAATTCTTAGAAGCTGACTTATTTTGCCGCAGAATTTTTAAAAAGACGGTTCGCGAAGGCCAATAATAATGAAATATTGTAACTCAATGTGCCTTTATCAGCTCTAAAATTCGTTCTCCACGTAGTTGTGATTTGCAAGGTCTCGAACTTTCGTTTACTGATTGGAGGAAATAATTCAGATTACATCCAAATCTTGATTCAGATAAAACGTAGACTGTCCCATATTTTCCAGGATACTTTTGAGCCTTATGTGTTTTTATCTTTACCAGTTCATGTGATTATTGCTTATTTTTTTCTTTTTAGTTATTAAACAGTCAATACCACGTAGCATCGTCTGCAATTGACTCATTTTGACGCACCTTCCGTCCAGAACTGGAAATGTATTCTGAAACCACGTACGTTGTGAAGCATGAAAAAAAGCGTGGAAAAAAACCTCCTCGGGAAGAAAGACCTTGGATTTGCGATAAATGTGGTAAACCGTTCAAAAGTTCATCAGCCCGTAAGCAGCATATGTTCTCGCACAGTAAGATCAGGCCTTTCGAATGTAATATTTGTAGCAAAACCTTCAAACGAATACATCATCTTCAAGAGCATGCAATATCTCATTCTGACGAAAGACCTTTTGGTTGCGACATATGTGGTAAAACATATAAGGACAAACGATGTCTACGAAACCATCTTTTGGGGCGGTCTGGTCCGGCTTGTGATCCCAATTTTATTCAGTTTTCAAAAGTTCGTTCTCGAAGAAAGCCTTCAAATAATCCCCGTCGTAAGAAAACTTTTCCTCTCAATGGACTCGTCAGAGAGAGGTCTTTCTATTGTGATCATTGCGGAAATGGTTTTTCGCACAAAAGCGAACTTCAAGCGCATATTATTAGTCATCATTACAAGGAGCGTCAGCTGATTGGAAATATCGTCAGACCAACGCATCACCATCCCTCATGTAATGAAGAAAAAGCTACTAGAAAAAAGGCTCTACCCTCGATCACTGCACCCATTTGTAAATCATCTTTTTGGGGAAGCATACGTGAGGAAGAATATGTTGCAACCTGTCCAGTCTGTCTCCGCTCATTCAAACGACACGCCTTATTGATTCAGCACGTCAAACAGTGCGAATCGTATGCCGCCCTTTTGCGTCAGGAGAGAAGAAAATTGGAGGCTGTGCCTGAAAAATGTGAATACGAATGTAGTCGTTGTCGTCTATCTTTCGACAAAGCACTACTTTTGCAGGACCATCTGAAAAAAGAGCACGATGTGAAATTCATCTTTCACTGGTGTATAAAATATGGTTGTGAAGAATCGTGGGAAACTTTTAATTGAATTTTAGGTCTCTAGTACTGTGTGTTCTTTAAAAATCTTGTATTTTATTATTATTATTATTATTATTATTTTAAAATTGATTTTTATGACTACGTGAACTCGAATACTTATCTCTCGAAATAAACGAAATTTTTATTATCATTATAAATTGACCTCTAAATAGAGATGCTAACAATAAAAAAAAAAAAAAAAAAAAAAAAAAAAAAAAAAAAGAAATTGACCCCACCTTAAAACTATTTATCATGTGTTAGCACCGGTACCTAGTTATTTTGTTTTGAAAGGTTAACTTAATTTTCTCGTTCTCAACAATTTTGAAAAAATCGTTAAACTGAGGGAATTAGAGGCGTACGAAAAGATTAGCCTCTATCACGATTCTAAGAAGATCATTTTGATCATAATGGACTCCAGGGCTAATAATTGTTTCTCTATGAAGCGAAGATTGCGATTATGAAATCGACAACCTTTTGAAATCACCCCATAATTTTCCTTAGAATGAGACCCAGTTTATGAATCGTAGACCAGTTGAGCTGGAGGAAATATCCTCAATAGATTTTGTAATTGTTTGATTAATGTCATGTGATAGACTCGGATATTGAACATACAGCAGTATAATACTTGCAGTAATCTAGAACTTCCTCTAATATAGATACTCAGCGCGCGGCAAAAAAAAAAAAAAAAAGGAATCGTTTCAGAAAAGAACCTTAGGTATCTCCTCGGATCGCATTTAAATTTTGTGGAAGTTACGAACTTATTACACTGCAAATTTCGAAATTCCTGAATTCTCAAAATAGGTATAAAACTTTTGGTAGGTAGGTATATATACTGAAATAGTCTCATGTGGACTTCAGTTTCTGTTTCCTGGTCATATCTTATAATTTATGCAGTGTGGAAACGATAAAAGATGGTTAGTTAAAGTTAATAGATCTGGAGTCCAACAAACGACAAATTTTAGCATTTCATGATGAAAGCTAACGGCATTATGTGAGCGATGTGAGCGCTGAAACTACAAAAACTGGAAAGGCGAGTTTAGGTGATACCGATGTAGACTGAACAAACTTATTTAGGGCCGGTGATATAGATACTTCCTAACATTTCTGTCTGTATATGACTCAGAGTCAACTTAAGTAGGTACATTTAAATAGAAGCATTCATGAGAGAGAAATGAGTACCTATTTAATATTTATCGCAGAAATAAAGAATTTCTTTGTAAAGCGCAGATAAAAGATGTCCGGAAATAAGAAGTGGAACCTCAAAGAATTCGCGAACAGATTTCCCCTACTCTTATCAAACGTGATTTTCTAATCCCAAAAAAATGTATGTTATCACGTACTATGTATTACAAATTCAAATGATTCATAACGTATCCTTATTAGATTGCGAGCGACGTTATATATGCAAACTCTCATAGTAGAAATACCAACCGACCCATGGATCTTTTAGATATTTTTCAGTTGAGCATCAATGAAAAATATTTTACGTTAGGCGCGGTTGAATTTTTTGAAATAATTACTGTAGGTATTAATTAATTCTTACAATCAATTTGCACGCGTATCTGTGGCACTTGGCAGTTTTCTAAAGGATAAATTAGCAATCAACGAAATTTGTCTCCCATCCTTGATTCAATAACTCACGGATAGGTACCGGTATGCGAGTTTGGCCACTTCAGTTCGATATCGATCTAGCTGTGAGAGGTGAGTACTAGTGTATTACATACCAAGGGTTGTGTAACTATGAGGTAAGATTTCGCAGAATACAGGCAAGTTGACTTGTTATATTTCTCGTTGCACTTTTCTATTTCGGTCGATTAGATTTTTATCGAGCAAAGGACTGTAAGATTGACTTATTACGATTCCACCGATAGCAAAGCTCATTGTTTTTGTGCTATCTAACTTTCTGTTGAACATGAGAGAGGAAAAAACATACATATTTTCAAAATTGAGGTAGGCCTAGGTAAGTAAGTATTTTCTTGGCGAAAGGGTGCGTAATTAAATACCGGTAGTTAAATATTTCAACCGAGGCATTCTTTTCTCCAAGAGATCTGCATGAAACTGGAAAGGAGAAATCTTCAGGAAAAGAGGATTCTATTTTTCCTTCTTTTTAATTGTAGTTATAAATTATTATTACCTAGCTATCTGATAAAGTTAATCATAGGTGAACAGGAAACACGATAATCAACTTTGATTAGGTAGGTGTACCAGTTTATTGACCGAAAGTTTGCTGCTTTTTTTAGAAGAAATTTTTGTCCAACTGAGTACCTCCTATTTTCATGTAATTGAGGAGGTTTTTGCTCAACTCTGCTTCTGGGATTGGTATACATACTTGTATTCTGAAAAATATTTCAAAATTATTGAAAAAGCGGTTCATAAATGCATTCGTAGTTCATTCTTCACGAAATTCGCTCGTAGTCCAAAATTTCCGCAAGCGTATACCTTCACTAGCTTCCAGACGTCATGCGAAACAGTGCTCTAAATACAGCTCAAGAGAAACTAAAGGCTTATATTCTTTCGACTTCTTTAAATACTTGACTAATTAGATATAATCCTCTACTGGAGAGGTCCCTGAAACGCACTTTGCTTCAGTTTTATTCTCAGCCTTTAAACTGAAAAGGGTAAGGCTGTTGTAAAGGTTATGTCATGGGGAAGGGGAAAAAGTGTACCTCGCCGTCTGATGGAACCTCCGATAAAGAACTAAATACCTAGATATCAGACTCGTCAAAGTATCTGTGAGCGTCGCAGGCGCGAGCGTTACTCGAGAGCGGTGCATGGTACATTACTGTTTAACACGCATCTTATGGCAGGTATATTTTAAAGGGGTGTATTTATCAACACAGAAAGAAAAATCAATGTTACCCAGAAAATGTTACGTCTGAACAGAAAATAAAAATTTTAAAAAAGAGGCACTTAAAGTGAAATGAATGAACAGGAAAAAAATAAAACACACAAATTATTGTTAGAGGGGAACATATAAATAAAAGCTGCACAGAATATAAATATTGAAGCAGAAATAAATGAACAAACTGAGAAAATTGTAAAAATTTACATCAGAGTATGCCTTAAAATGCAAGAATGCGAGAATAATTTATTAAACCTGCACAATAAGAGCCCGTTTGGCCTTTGCCGGCCGGCCACCTTTGCGTTTCCGGCCCAACGGCACACTCTTTGCCTCCGGGGGAGCGTCCACCATTTTCAGGCGAATTAGCATGCCTACTACATGCTTACACACCAGCTTTTTCAGGTACGATGGGCACGTACAGCTGGACTGACTTACATCATTACGAATTACAATTTTCCAGACTCCGTAATTACACTGGACAAACTCGTCGAACGTTCTCCATCTCGCTTCTTCATACTGTCTCACCACTTTTTTGGTTACCTGAGTTGTCGAAGTAGATGATGCAGTGAAGTATATAACATTTCCCTTTTCAATCACCGTTCTGTTCTCAACCGCCCACTGGTACGCTTTAGTCCACACAGGTAGGGAGACCTTCGGCGTTAATGCGTAGTCAATGCAGTTCACTGACTCCGGATTGCGTGTTTCGGACCACTGCGAAACAATATTCATCACACAGCATAAAAACTGCCCGACGGGAAGACGCTCCCGCATCGTATGCTCCCCTTTTATAACGCCATTTGTCGACTCAATGCCGTTGTTTGTCGACGGCTATCCAACTGCAGCTCCCTCAAACCATTGGTCATCCTTCATAAGCCATTGCGCTTGGAAATATTTGACAAACTCAGGATGCTTTGCCTTCCACTTGTTCAGAAAGAGAGGAACTGCCTTCGAGAATGTGGTTGAATCTTGACAGGTTTGCAATGCTTGGACATCAGCCTGCAACTGCGCGCGTGGAACCTTCGACAACGCTCTGTAGTGAGGCTCAATATTCTTCCTGACATGAAAAAAACACATTAATCGAATGCTCGGTGGGCCAAACACTTCCGTGAAACCTGCCGTTATGGCCTCGCAGGCGTCACCAAGGAGAATCGTTGGCATCCATTCTGGATTGAAGACCTGTAGAGCTCGGAAAATGAAAGCAAAGTCGTCCTTACTTTCACCCTTGCACACCGCCAGGAGATAGGGATGAAAAGTTTGGTTCTTGTCAGTGGTGCCCATTACAATAATGGGGTAACCCTGCCAAACAACCTTATATGACGCGTCAGCTTGCACCAGATCTGACCGAGTCATCAAACGTAATAAACGTTTTGAAGACATTAATTTTCAAGCACGACGTCGCTAGATACATCCATAATATGAACTGTGCACGTCGGTTATTTTCAGTGTACTGATACTGATAATATGCGAAAAACCTCAATAGATATCTTGATTACAATTTTCATGTTCGTACATCATCTCTATCAATGGCTAGCTCGTGGCGTACTTACCTGCACATGAAATTAGCGGTGTGCTTATATTTTGACGCATGAGTCAGAGTGTGATCACCGAAACGATAACATTTCCGCGCACCACATAATTATACTGGTGCAGTAGTAATAAAATTTCTGTGCATCCTTCACGTGCATTTCTTTTACATATACTGGTGCAGTAGTACTTTTCTATCTGTTATTTTTCATAATTTCCTTTCTGTGCAAACATTAATTTTTTTATGTGCTATTTATTATTCCCCTATTTTAAATAGGTAATTTAAAATTGCCAAATACTTTTCGCTACCGATGAAGAATGTTATTAAAATATTTATGTGAAAATTTCAGCCCAATAGAATCAATTTTCGTGCAGTTATTCAAGTTCAAAGTTGTACAGGGTCTTATGGGAATTCCGTTTTTTGCCCGCACTCAGGCAAATGCTTATGCAACCGCCTATCACAAAAATTTAACACGCGTTAAATGGTGAGTCTGATTCACGACTTGACTTGACTGAAAATTTCAATCTCTGGCTATCCGGAGCTTCTTGTACGACTTCAATTCTTATCAGTTTGCAGGACGATACACGATATTCGTGCATTTACTCCCGTAGGTATTCAGCTTTCTATCTCTCTTTTTCATGTGAAACATAGTCCAACCTGCAAACAGGAACCAAACTGGGAAAGAGGTATTTGCCTCAACTTTTTACCTTGATTCATCTCTGACGCTTGTAAAAGTCCAATATGTATAGCATTACTACAATCTGATGTACTAAGTACTTTATTGTATACTAGACTAGACGAACTACAACAGAGAGGAAGAGCCGTCATTGTCAACTAGTTAGCCTGACATACCCATCCAGTTGATACAGGCTTATACTAGGCGAGAAATGCTAGACACCTTTTTCTAACGAGAGGTCGCCGGTATATAGAAATACCTATTGATGATGATAGGACTCATTTCTTTTGTTACCGTATTCAAGTATTCGAAAACACGGTGACCCATTAATTATTTGTATTGTATCTTTGTACGTGCTTTTTTCTTCCGCTCTCAGTCTGTGGCTTCATTCTTCAGTACTCTGTTTTCCGCTAAACAGACAAAGCATGCGTAACTTCCGTCCTTCTCAAATGTAGATGTGCTGCAAAACTTCGTACTACAACTTATGTGCAGTACTAATTTTCTTTCTCAATTGAAAATGTGTGGGAGAGTATTTTTATAAATGGATTTTCTACAACTTCTTCGAATTATAATAAAACAAAGGGTGGTACCGTTGTTATAGGGTGGATCGGGGCAAAAAGTGAACTGTAACTTTCATGGGGTAATAAATTAACTACCTGTACAAGTGTTTGTAATAAATTTCAGTGGGAATATTGGTTGTCAACGTGTTAATCAACACTAGTACATTACATATATAATGAACAATTTTTGAACTTGTTTACATGCAACACTGAAGGAAAAAAATACGATTCAAAATGCTTCGTTTTCTATGGAAAAATTGTCAATATTTTTGTTATTGAAAGCTGGATAGAATTATGTTGATAAATTATGTACAGGAGATGTTTTTACATATTTCTGTAGGAAATTCAAAAAGCTTTTTAAAAACTTTTTACACAAACGGAAATCTCAAATTTATAGGGAGTAATAATCAATTAAGTAGATGGGGTAAAAAATGAACAGCAAAGCGGCAAAAAAAGAACAACCTTGGGTAAAAAGTGAACGTGTACTATTTTCCTGTAATGTTGTGGCATTGTGAAATCGTTATCAACACTGCTTGTGCGCGATCTGTAAGTTCGTTCTTCAATGATTTTTCTGATATTTTTTGCGCATTCTATGGAAATTATCAAGATTTCTTCAGACGAAATTTTGAATATAGGCGAATGGGTAGTCGTTTGTTATTCAGAGGAGGAAAAAATTTTATTGGTCGAATGAAAGAAAAAAAAGAAGACAAATACATCGCGAAATTTGTACGGCCCTTTGACTCCCGAGATTTCAAAGGTTTCATCTACCACTATCCAAACATCGATGATATTGAAGAATTTTCCTTCTCTCAAGTTTTGAAAAAATTTCATCCACCGGCAAAGTATGGTCACGGTTTGCTGCACTTTACAATCTCATCAAAAAAACTTAATGAACTTGAGAATTAAGCCCTATTTAGGCCTATATGTTTTCATTTTGAAGATTATTTTATTCATGTAGGTACCTACCGATCGTTTAAAACCATTAAAAATATATACGTTCAATTTTTACCCCATGGGGTTCATTTTTTGCCCCATTTCATTGGGTAATTAGTGAACAGATTCTCGTCTCAAAAAATCATTATTAAAAGCTTTAATTATAACTGTGTAATATCAGAAATCAAAGAAAAAGGTTCAAAGAATCCATTCATACATCATTTGCACCAAAGAAGTGATAGAAATGTAAAAAAATTATTCAAAAATGGATTTTTGTTCACTTTTATAGCCCCGATCCACCCTATGTGGTATTATCTACATAGGAATGATGTCGTCGGCCTGAAGCTTAATTGTTTTTCAAACGGTCTTCACGCTTTTCAGCTGCGCGCAATTAAGATTTGCCACATCTTCCCAAACATTTTCATACTTTAAAAAACTATTTCAACAAATTCCAAGAGAAAAAAATATCATCAACCACGCATTTTAGATACCTACAAAGCCCAGATTTCCGCCGACGGGCTGAATGTATTGTATTTGTATAGGAAGAGGTGGAACATGAGAACTTCGCTGAGCGACTATATAAGTGGTTATATAAAGAGGAATTTCGACAGAGTTGCGATATTTCAGACGAAATTATTTTAAACAGTGTTTTAAACATGTTTTAAACATTGGAATTTGAGAAAAAAATATTCTAAACATGGACGGCACGGCATGAATTTAAAGTCACGCGTGCTCACGCACAAGAAAGCGTGAGTGTCTCGGAAAAAAATCTGAAGATACCTCGCAATAAGCGCTAAGTCATTATGTTTAAAACAACAAAATGTACAAAATTTGTATACAAATGCCAAAACACTGTTTTAAACTCCGAAGAAAAAATATCAATTTCCAACATGTTTTAAACAAAAAAAAGTTTCAAACTAAAAAAAAAACACGTTTTTTGTACTTTTTTTAAAGAAAGCAATTTTTTGCAACCCCGAATTTCGACCACCATTAGTTTATCGACTACCAAAATTAAATATTGACTATCAAAATTAAATCATGGACTACATCAAAATAGATCATTTTTGCGTTGATTCTTCCACCAGAATGAGCTGCATTTCTTTAACGCAGTTTCTAATTGCAATATCAATTTGTACTTTCTCATCTGAAACAGGTTATTCCTGCACACCTTAAATTACTCTTTTATAATGAACACATAAATTTTTTCAGTTTCACTACTCATTATACTTGTACTTATTTAACCCGTCAATACAATTTTTCCAAGTCACATTACTTTTACATGATAGACCGAGTCCTTATGACGTCAACATCTTCGATTTTGATTGAATGCTTGTTCTCTGCTGCTGGCTTTGGGAGCAGCCATTTCAGAATCCCTTAAGAATAGGGTATTTCCACTTCGGTGCATTGCATGTATTCTCCTACGTGATGTCGAGTTGCTGGTATTTCTACGATTGCTCTTATGGGTGTTGCTGGATTGCATACTCATTTTCATTGTGGAGTAGTTTGCCATAAGAGCAATGTTGGAAATACTACCAACTCGATAACACGTAGGAGAATACGTATGCAATGCGCCAACTTGGAAATGCCCTACACATCCCGATCACGGGGTGATGTCCATTGACGCACTTTTTTTGTTAAAATTCGCAAAATTGATGCATTTTTGACGAAATGCTTACATTCTAATAAGTGGGGCGCGGGCAGTTACGTCAAAAATGTGTCAACCCGTGACAACCCATATTTAAAAAGCATAGCGTCAAAATGTCAAAATTTGCAGTCAAAATAGCGTCAAACTCCCGAGATTGGGCAGGGAACGTTTCAATCATTCCCTAATCACTAGTAGCAATCGAAGCTACACATATTATTTTAAATTCCACAGAACTTCTAGATTCTAGATTAAGATCTCTAATACATGAGGAACATCAGTCTTGTCTCTGAATTTCTGTATGTGATCGAATCGTTCCCTATACCTGTGCGTATTTCATAATATGGAAATCGATATCATGATTGGCCCAATAATTGTAATATCGATTACAAATATGTATGGGTACTCCCGATCTCGGGAATTTGACGCTATTTTAACTGCAAATTTTGACATTTTGACGCTATGCTTTTCAAATGGGTCTCGACACGGGTCGACTCATTTTTGACCTAACTGCCCGCGCCCCACCTATGAGAATATGGGCAGTTTGTCAAAAATGCGTCAATTTTTCGAATTTTGACAATAAAAGTGTGTCAATTGCATCAATTTCCGAGATTGGGTTGACTCACTATCGCTCACTGTTATCAAAAATATCACGTTACTGGGGAATTGGTCCAAAGTCCAAACTTTCTCCGGTCCCTTTTCTCATTAGGCTATACTCGCGTAGACATTCTAAAATTTGTATTGTTCAAATTTTATATTTTTTTTATTTTTTTATTTTTTGACCATTTGTTTTAGAATTGCTGCTTGATTTTATCTCAGGTTTAACTGTGGAAAATGGCTTCCAAAGGCAGACGCAAACAAAAAGCCTCACATAAGTCTCAAAAAACTACCGGTAAATGGGGGAAATGTAGCAAGTGTGGTAAACCATTTAAATTCAGAAGTCAACTTCAAAAACATATGAAGTGTCACAAAGAAAACAAAGCTTTGCGCTGCAATTATTGTAATAAAATATCCAAAAATGAAGCTCAATTTATCAAGCATCGATGCAAAGAGTTCATTTGTCATTTTTGTGGTAGTATATTCAAATGGAAACTCTGTCTTGAATTTCATATCCGGCGCCATAATGAAGAGGATAAACCTTTCAAATGTAATACTTGCAGTATGAAGTTCAAATTGAAAATTGATTGTGAAAAACATCAAGCTATTCACAAGATTAACAAAATATTGAAATGTATGATGTGCGAGTGTACATTTACGGTAAAAAGTCAACTTAACAAACATTATGCTAGTCATTTTCCAGGTGACTATCACGCCAAGTCTTTTGACTGCAATATTTGTGGCGCAACATTTGAATACAAGCTAGACCTTACCAAACATTACTCCACTCATAGTGGAAAAGGCAAAAGTTTTGTTTGTAATGTTTGCCAAGCAACATTTGAATGCGAGTTGAAACTGCGGGAGCATTATGATGTTCACGGGAAAAACGTCAGTCTTATAGGCTGCAACATTTGCGACTTGAAATTTAATAAAAAGTGTGATCTTAAAGAACATTACAACAAAGCTCATAGTAAAACTGTACCAAACAATTGCATTATTTGTGATCTATTATTTGAAAGTAAAGAGTCTTATTTGCAACATTTCACCGAAATTCACTGCGGAAATATAGTTTTCACCTGCGATATCTGTAATATAACATTTACAACAAAAAGATCTCTAAAGAAACACATACGTTGTCATAAAAATGGCTGTGATATAATAAAGTTCAAGAAAAAAGATATCACATCACATTTTGACTACAATCGCAGGTGTCAAAATGATCTGGAAAAATTTTTAATTGAATTAACAGATTTTAAACGGAAAGAAAAGACTTCAGACAAACCAGGGACAAAAAAAAGGTTTATTTGTGATGAATGCACTCTTGCATTCAGGTGCAAGAAAGAACTGGCGGGACATTTGCAAGTTCAGCATACTGAAAGTCACAGAAGACATAGTGATGTATCAACTAGGCAAAAAAGTTCTTATAGGTCTACATCATTGTCCTTTGACAAATCTAATTATGGTACAACCAATTTAGTGAACTGTGCTGAAGTGGAACAGAATTATGAATCTTTTGAAAAGAGAACGATTGAATGTAGAGAATGTGGAGTCTCATTCAAATGTAAAATTGAATTTTGGGAGCATATTATGCATCATCTTAAGAATAATGAGTCTGCTCTCAGCAAAGAACATTTATCAGTTACACCCAGCACTAGCAAAATTTCACAAACTAAAAATAAGCCATCTAAGCAAGAAATGGACAAAAGAGATACAATGTTGCTTCCAATGAATGAAGTTGAATATAGTTCACTCATGCCAAGTATAGAGATGGAATTTGAAACCTACAATTCATTGCTTTCAGTATGTTCATCAGTGGGTTCATTTGAAGACACATTCCAGTCCACAATTTCTGAGGCATTTCATCCATCACTTTTGCCTGGCTCATCATCAGAAAGTGAAAAAGAACAACAACGTACCACTGAAGTTACAACAACGCTTGGGAAGTTATTTGAATGTGATTCTTTGCTTAGGGAGTTATTTGAATGTGATTCTTTGCCTTTATCTGAAGCAGATGTTTTTCCTAGGGCTTGTCAAGTAAACACTGAAACAATACAAGGATCCACCTTATTTTGTCCATATTGTCCTGCTCAATTTCATAAGCACAATATATTGCTGGAGCACTTGAAAACTTGCTTATGTAGGGAAGATATTCAATTAACTAATCTTTGAACATTATCCAAATTAATCCATAGAAGCGCGGCAGTAGAAGTTTCACATATTGAAGCTGTAAAGAATTTCTTATTTCAAGGCAGAATAAAGTTGTAGGTTATATGTGGATAGTATGTATTATATTATGGGACATGAAGCAAGATTAAGCAAATCACCGTTTTGTGTTCCCTCAAGTTGGGCAAAATGTATAACTTATAATATTTTGTTTCAAAACAATTATTGTAACTGTTTTAATATATTTTTGGAAATTTTTTATATTGGCAAAAGTTCTATCTATACTTGATAATTTATTGCTCTATTATTATACTTTTCAATAATTTGGTACCTGTTTTTTTAGCTTAATAACTTGGAGAAGGAAATGGGTAGAAAATCTGGACCTTCATCTCATCTTATAGTCACTAAGAAATTTATTGTTTTACTATTGTCATTTGATAATCATTAAGGATAATGTAAAAATGAAAAACTTGTTCAACATTGTTTGATTTCTCCACAAAAGAATCTAGATTAATTACATTTTATGAATCTCAGAAGCTATGAACAATGTTTTTTTAACATAGTGTTGTCATGGAATGTCATTCTATAATTTTTTCATCGGAGAATATGATAGACCTAACCTTCAAAATTTGCATGATAGATTTGTGATTTTTGGTTTTATATATAGGTAACATGCTGTTTCTTTTTGTAATAAAAATGTAATTTGCTCATATGAGATGGAACATTGAAAAGTTTCTAAAAATCAGGAAAATATAAAGCCTGCAGGTACTAAAAATATTATAGAATCATCTAAGTTACATCTTGGTATCCGCAATCATAATGTAAAATATAATACTTGCAAAAGGAAAAATCAGTTTGAAACAAGACCCAAATTCAAGCAAGTATAGGAAAATAAAAAAAATTTAAACCAAAATTCAATAACTCAAGAAATATCCATACATAATAATAATCATTGAGCAAATTTTGTCCAATATTTTCCTTGAGAAAAAAATAACAATATATGTACGCATGTACACACAGTATTGAAGAATTTGCAACCTATCAGCTCATGATCAGGAAATGACCTAACGCGAGAGAGTACCTACAATGCGAGAAACAAACATAGAAATGTTGCCAAATTCTTCAATATAATAGGCCTATGCATGCCTCTGTATTTTTATTCTTTTCTCCATGATTATGACTTGCAACGTTGAACAAACATTTTCACTGATTCAATATTTTCTTCACACAGAGCGAAAATTGCGTACTCAAGAACATTATCTGAGCTACAAAAAATTAATCAGAAGCATAGAATATCGTTTGCATCAGATATTAAATAAGCTATTTGATTTGGTTAAAAAAACTTTGCACTCATCAATTTCAATAAGTTACTCTCCACCATACCAAAAAAATACATGTATCGGCCCATTTCTTAAAATAGACCGGCGTATTTTCATAACTGTTCTCAGATTGACATAAAAATATATCAGGTGTGAATAACACGAAATGTTCAAAATCAATAACAAAATCCAAAGCGGCAATCTTTTAAAAATATTCAAGTTCATCAATTTATCCCGAACAAAGTTTGATGGAGATTACCGAGAACAATAGACGATGATCTAAAACATTAATTAAAGCTATAATAATTATAATCTTCTCGTTACTATCGCACAAGTATTACTTGTTTGCGAAAATGAACATTCGTTTTTGATACACTCTCCTCAAAAAGAGTCAACTCAAATGATGAACGTACAAACTAGCAAAATAGGGTAAACGCCTGTTTCTTTATTCTTTAACCGTTTTTTCGAATTTCTCATAAAATCTGGTAAACACGACAATTTTGTCATTCAATATTCTTATATTATTAAAAATTCAACGAAGTACACACAGAAAAAACAAAAACAAAAATACAAAAACGAGTTCCAGATCAAATTATACGATATTATATTCTAGGAACAAGTACGTTTAAAATCGTTTTTCAAAGCATGATAAAATCCACCTCTTTGCTTGAGAATAAAAACATCAAGAACGAATAATAAACGCTAGGAACAAAGGAGGATGAACATTTTCAGGTCAAAATATCCACGCGAATAATCGAATAAAAATGAATACGAAAGATATTTGTGGATTTGTCTACACATCCACACGAATAATCGATTGAAAATGCGAATACGAAAAATACTTGTGGATCTATCTACACATTGAGTTGGCAATATTTGGAGTAATGAGTCCCATTGCGATCGTACTTAGCAAATCAACCCCTTGGTTATCCAAAATTTCTTTTCCATTGATGAAGATTATATTTTCTCCAGCACGTTCGACAATGGCCCCGCTTACTTCATCTTTTCCTGGAAAGAAGAATATTCATCTTGTACTACTTTTTATCGAATAAGACTCAAAAACGAATCGGCCTGTACTCTATTCGTCGGATCAGATATTTTCGATATAGACGCACGAATTTCGTGAAAAATGAAGATTCAATGACAGAAATAATGAGCTTATAATATTACCCACCAGGGTTTGAGAGTAGGAGTTCCCGAAATAAGTGCGATGATTTGTACAGCAGGTGACGAGTAGCTTACAATAAACGAGAAGTTACGCAACCTTCGTTCGAACTTCAAAATGTAATACACAAATTATATTGTGACTTTTTCGTTGCTATGAAATGAGTTCTTTTACTTCGATTCTCGCACTGCAAGGTATTTTGTAATACATGTTTATCATAAACATAGACGCTATAGCGTTTTCGTACTCCAAGAACTGCAAGAATTCGATTTTTTGTTTTATTTCAGCGTTGATCTGTCCCCTATTCGAATATTCGACAAAGAATTTTGTTTTCATAAAGAAAAAAAAACTCAAATTAATTAGTTTTAAGGTCGAAAATAGTTCCACAAAATCGTAATCTTGATAAATCCAAACACTTGCGCAAGAAGTCCTTCTTTAGCACCTGTTTACTTCAATAATAAATGCTGAAATAATAAGCCACAAAATAAAACTCGAAAAATTGACCAGAATGACAATTTATTCTTCACAGAATATTTTCTTCTCTGCCACCAACTGAGAGCTAGAGAGAAGAAATTTTAGACGTCTAAAATGACCCACAAAAACTATTTTGTGCGAAGAATAAATGTTCTTTCATCATACCCGAATACTGAAAAATGGCGCCGATAAACGAATCGATGACACTACCAATGAGTCCAGCAACGCCACCGACGAATACGATAGGCCATTGAGACGGTGCTCTTTCTAACAAAGTACCGTCGACCGCATAGAATATAGTGAGCAGATAAGAGAAACCTATGATCGAACCACCTACGAAACCGGAGCATAAACCCAAAATTGAAACTCCGCCATTCGTTCCTATAAAGAGCATAACTTATTATTATGAAAATACAACCTAAGTAAATTCTTCGTTGCCAGGTTAATTGTATAGTTATTTTACCGTGAGGAACAGGTTGCCAATTAGTAATAAGATAAGTCGGCGAATCGACAACAGACCCCAGTTCGGAAGACAAAGTATCACCACAAGCTGCTGCAAATGAACCCAGTATCCCCGTAGATAACCACGATGCGCGATAATTGTCGCCGAAATCTATCGGCAACTCTCCGATGCCGCAGTCAGATAAATAGAAAATCGCCAGTAACGTAGCCGGACCACAGTTACATAATACTTGAATCCAACTGCGTCTTCTCACTGGAACATATTTTATTTAAAAATAATTGTTATTTGATAGAATATAACTTACAATCAGACCACTGTACCACGTGTTGCTTCACCTAATTCAGACTTATCATCAAACGTTTTCTTTAGATTAGTACGAAATTTGGTGGCTTGAGATCCAGTAAGAAAGAAAGTGAGAAGACATACGACGAATGGATAGCTACCAAAGGCCAAGATGAAACCGACGAACAGACCTGTTCGAGAAAGACGATAAAAGAGAGTTGTATAAGCTCTGTAAATATTGACCCAAACCGAATGCTTTGATTTACTTGAAACAGCTCCGCCGTAAGAGACACCACCCTGTCTCCAGTAATGTAGAGCAAATGATGTCGGTACCAAACACACGATAAACCATCTAGACGGAGAAATCGTAAACGCTGCTGAGATAAAAATATGAAAACAATCATTCAAACGCGATGATTAATCTTGAAGAAATTAAAATGATGTATGGGTATCGTACGCTGGTATCATACTTACTTTCTCGACTAACGCCAATATCAGCAGTATAAAAAGAAGATACAATGGCCGTTATTAACCATAACAGAAAAGTAAGTGGAAAAACTATGAACAACGTTCCGATAACCAGGATTGCAGTCGTTTTTGAAGGAAAATGACCGCATGGTCTTTGGAAAAAGCTGCGTCGCTCCTCATCCTGCAAATGTATCGGGTCGGCTGTATCAACGACGGCGAATCCTGAGCATCATAAAAGAATCAATTTTTTTGAACACGATAAGATTCCTACCATAATGAGCGGCTAACGCCAATGACACGTTAAAAGAAATGTATCCTACAAAAGATAGAAATATCGTTTCGTAGCCTGATTTCAAACCTCAACCACGATATCATACAAGAAGAAATGGAAAGAACTAACCTATGGAAGGTCTTTATTATGCTTATCGTGATCGTGCGTGTCGAAACCTGTTGAGCATCGTCGCTGTTAGAGCAGGCCATGGCCTTCCACTAAAAACCGCGAGTCCGCGACGATACACGGATTACGAATGAATGAATAATGTATGCGGATGAGTGTGGTCATAATGTGATATCTTTGTCGTCAGTACCATCTTGTGTAAAATCCAGTATAATTCAAGAAGAATATTATCGCTCTCTCTCTCTTCGATTATATGACAAAAAATCGAATGTTGCATATTTTTGTAGAAAAGGTGCAGTAGGTAGCTATAGCTCTCCGCAATAGTGACCAATCCCGAGGTTAAAGAAACAGGAGAGAGGGTAAAAGAAGCGAAGGGGAGATGAAGGTAAAACTCACTATAAGAGTGTGTAATTTTTTTACGGATTTTTATTTTTCCATCCAAATTTTTCCACGATATAACTCGACTGAAAAGCAATGGTAAATAAATCAATGTTCATCATCACTATCCCTGTCCTTTAAAATATGCCAAGTAAATCAAAGTAAGCCTATAGTGACGTTATTGAACTAGTTTTCCCCGAATTTTTTTCTTCTCTCATTACCGTGGTCAACATTATGTACGAACTTATGAATGATTCATCAACGTGGTTGATGATTATTAAATATGCTCGAGAAACGTAATAGTTAGGTAGCTTACTTATACAGAGGGTACTTTTCTCGAGAAAATTTCATCAGGCTTGATGTACGCAGTTGTGCTGAATGTGCACGATACAATACTATTTTAGTGGAAGCGAAGAAAAAATTGGCAATAACGAAAATGTCGCGATTCATCATTTTAATTATTACAGTATGTACGTTTTGTGCGCGTTGTACTCTTCCGATTCCACTACCTCATAC
Organism: Aspidiotus rigidus; assembly: GCA_035079385.1. Classification (NCBI taxonomy): domain Eukaryota; kingdom Metazoa; phylum Arthropoda; class Insecta; order Hemiptera; family Diaspididae; genus Aspidiotus; species Aspidiotus rigidus. Next base: position 2,106,635 of record JAVHKY010000044.1, on the reverse strand, counting down.
ACCCAATGAAGAACCAAATCTTGAATTGTCTACGTCATCTAGTTTGTCGTCCTTCCTCGCGGATATACTTGAAGTAGCTTTTACAGCAGCAGCCGTTCAAGAAGGAATTCTAGTCGTAGCTTGGGGTGGTACCTACTTCCTCATAGATCCTCAGTTAAAGCTACAGGATTCTATAGATAAAGAGCACCATTTGATAGCTGTAGCGACAAATAATTTATGGACCAAATTACCGATCATAGAAGACATAGAGGGTATCGTTTCAAATTCGTCATCTTTGGTTGTAGAGAGAGAGTTGAAGCTGAACAATTTGACGAAGAAGCAGTCAATCGCAAATTTAGTCACCAAAACACTCGACGAAGTAGAAAAAACTATTTTAGCAAACGATACGTTGGCTTCGCTTTATAAAGAAGAGAAATTTAAACTTAAAAATTCATCGTTACCGTTGCGAGCAAACGATTCTGGTAGCTTTGTTTCTTGCAAAATAACACCTCGGTATTGCGAATGTTTAACAAGACAACATTTTTCATTAGGACTATCGAAGAAATCGAGTCCGTACCACACTTTGTATCGAGCGTTGGTGACTTTGGCGAGAAACTCGAGCAAGACCGACCAAGTTCAGCAGATTTTTGACGAGGCTGTCAACTTGACCGTAGAAAGAGGGGATTTCTCTTTCAATGAAACGGAACCTAGTAAGAGTAGCCTTAAACCAGAAAAAATTCTTTATACAATGCTGCAAGAAAAATTAAGAAATATTCCAGATTTAGGCTTGAACGCCGAACTCGATATTCATTCTGATAACGATAATAAGAAAATCTAACGTATTTGTGAGGGACAATTATCCTTCTCTCTGCTTACTGTTAATTTGTATTGATAAAATTAAAAAAAAAAAAAAAAAAAAAAAATGACGCATATGTACAACAACCTATTCCTCTTCTACGATGTAAAGTTGTTTAGTAATGAAGTTACGTTTGAAAACTTATGCTCACAAGTAGGTAATACATTAATTATAATATTATGAAATTGAATTACTTTCCATTTTTTTGAAAAATTTTCCTGGGTAATTTTTGTTTCTTCACGAAGAGGAGGGGGGGTATATCTCCAGTAGCAGCTTGGGAGCTATATAACGTATTTTCAATCCATTGTTCAGGTGACATTTATTTCTGTAAGAGAAATTGAAATTACTAATCCTTCTGGAAGTAATTTGTAAAATTTTTAAAATAGGTATGATACAAAATAAAATTATCAAAGATGCAAGTCATGGGAGCCACCCCAAGTATATACGGTGAACGATGATAGTGAATTATCTGTGATATAAAATATAGAAAATACCGGTATATGAAAATAAGTTTCTCTTCAGGTACGTCTCTTGGGAAAAAAATCAAAGAATAACGTGGATAACAAAAAATCATAAAGCAAAATTTCCACTAGTCATGACTTTGATTTTATTTCTACTTACTTTTTTTTTTCTCTCTCTCTCTTTTTGAATTCATCAAATTATGTTGAGAGAAAAGAAAAGCATGTATAAGTCGGTAATTTACCACGGTAAAAAACCGATTGTCATTTCTATTTCCCAAAAAACGGTCAGTACACGTTAGTAAATGGTACTCAATGATATCTTGAAGTTGCAATAAATATGATTTATTTAAAATCAAGTAATGAAAAGAAGTCATTCGATAGGTAATCCAACCTGAATTCATATTATTTACTTCATTACCTCAAGAGTTATGAAGTAAAAGTTGACTTACGTTCATAGCATCAAAACAGTAAATAGCCCTAATCTGAAAATTATATGTTTCAATCGACAAACATAATTATCTATCAATGGTCATGAAATCCAAAATCTCAAGTTTTCATGTACGATTCTCGTTGTAAGATTATTGCAAGTGGTAGAGACATGATAGAACCTACCAACGAATATGTTACCGTCTACATGCATAATTGGATGTGAATTCTGCTTAAAAATATTGCTTAATTTTATAATGGAAATATTTTGTCGTCCACACATGAAATAAAGTGAAACCATACCAAAAGAACAGTTTATAATAACAATTAAATACATCCAAATTATGGTACAGTATACACTAATCCGTACTAAGAATTCTACCTTTAAATCGTCTCATTTGCCACGGTTGATTTAATTTCTTCTCCTCACTTACGACAGGCGCAGGAAATCCTTTCTCGATGCCTTTCACCTTCTTCGTTTCTTTAAAAACCACATGCTGTCTGATCAAGGGATCAAAAAGAATCACTTCCATCTTTTCAGATTTTCGTTCACGAGGTATTTCGCGCTTAAATCCGGTGACAGTACTCTCAATTTCGACAAGAACGAACTTTGATTTGATTGCATTCAACACACGAGTGAAGAACATGATTTCAATTCTCTAGGTGGTTTACCTCTTCATGAACATTCACGTTGAATTCTACTTTTCGGTGATTGTGATTTATTGGTTTTGTAGAACTGCTCTCTCCAATAGGAACTTCATTTTCGGTATCCAATTTGTATCATTACCGAATAAGACGTTGCTAGTGCTAGTTGAGTCATTACGCAATGAATTGAATTGAATAATGATAATATTGATGCGTTGATATCTCTGATTCTAATTCTGCGAGTATCTATTAACTCCGATGTTGCCAGACGTGCCTCTTGCCGGCACTCCGGTCGATGAAAATCACGAGAAAAGTCATTTTTGCATGACTATGTGAGATACTTTTTACTTGATCTTTATTTATGGTACTTCTGCGAGTTCGCAGCAGGCAGCCTATCCCCATCCCATAGTAATCATTCTTATCAACAACAGACACAAGTCGCACACCAACAATGTTGGAAAACATGCAGGCGGCGCTTTAGACTAAGGAACTACTTTGGACATTAAACATAACCAAATTTCAAAATTTCATCATTCATCTTACGTTCCAGTAATCTGAGTAGAGTTTGTTTGATTCCGTTTGTGTTACCCATGCTCGGAAGGTACTGAGTCACCAGCACAGACTTGTGATTTGGTGTCGCAATTTCGTTCATTTTTCATAAATTTCTCCCCCTGTGAGTATTGTTCATCTCAAGATTTTTCCTAGGATTCTTGATACTAACTTCTTACTCAATTTCAGTTTTTGCTGTTCTCGAATTATGAGTATTTCCACTAATTCACGCAAAGTTCTATTGCTGTATAAAGATTTACTCAGATACGGCAAAAATATACAGCTTACGGACAAGGAATATTATGTCAATAGAGTGCGAAAAGAATTTAGACAAAATAAGACGTTGAAGAATCCCGAAGATATAGAGTTTCAGTACATGGTCAGAAACTTTCTCGACTGACATTTCATTATGTCAGTTTGTACATTTTCCTCTTATCTCTATTGACATTGTTTGCAGAAAGGGCTAACATTATTGAAGAATCGACGTATACTTTAAAATGACATCAAGAGCCTCAATTTCGTTCAGACCATTAGTAGAATTAGTTTTTCGAGTGCAAAATCTTCATAAATCCAGTTCTTTGCTTCGGAAGTACAATATAGACAAATCGAACGTACCAGTCATTGCTGAAGCCGATATTGAGGAACAATTCATTAAAGGCCGCGGTCCTGGTGGACAAGCTGTCAATAAAATGAATAATTGTGTCCTTCTGAGACATTTACCTTCAAGTAAGTGTCTCTACTTTTTAGAATTAATTCTTCCATTCGTCGGATCAAGCTTATTGTTTCCCATTTTTGCACCCGCAGATATAGTGATCAAATGTCATCAAACTAGATCTCTTGAGCAGAACCGTAAAATCGCTCGACAAATATTAGTCGATCGTCTGGACGTACAAATTAATGGAGATAATTCGATAGTTAACCAGAAGAAACGAATCGATGAACAGCGTACTCGTAACTATGATGCAAGACGAGCGAAGATGAAAAAGCTGAAAGAAAAGTGGATCGAAGGTAATCAATCCACGAAAAACCAACTTCCTGAATCAGAATGAAATTACTGTATTCTTTTATTACCTATGAAGAAGGGACGAAGAAAATTTTATAAAAGATTGTTAAATAAAAATTTACAATTCTAATACAAACACAGCGCAGCAAAGATGTACAAAATTATATTCGATACTCGTATACAGCACATTGTATCATTCCATTCGCACACACATTAATTTCATGTTATTAATCGATTCGAAAAATATGAGAGAAAACATATTTTCAGATAATAGGAGACGCAAAAAAATAAAATCAAATTGGGCCAAATTTGCGTGACTAGCATACTCTCGAAGAAGCTATGGACATACTTCTAAGTGACTTCCACAAACTCCCCTGAGTTGAGTTTTTTCTTCGAGTCACTCACGTCTGTATCGAAGCTCAACATGACGCGCACATTTTTCAACATTCGTTTATATTCTTTCGTACATATAAACGTATCCTAAATCTTTTGGTGGATTTTCTGACAATGCTACTTTTTCATCATTGAATATTACCCAGTTTCCTTCTTTTAATATGTGACAAACGTAGTGACCAACCGCCGTCGAAGTACCCATATGCGAGATGAAAGCCTTTAAGCGATACTCTGTAACAGAAAGATTCAATGCATTAAAATTACGAAAAAAAAAGTTTCTTAGCTGCTCGGGATACCCTTCATTAACTTCGTCAATCGAGGCAAACAGGGAACCTGTGTTACGGGAGCTTCTTGCATAGATTTCCAATTTTTGTTTATTCTTCAAACAGCAATCGATGTGTTGATTATAATCCCTGCTATCACATGGAGTCCCATCAGAAATAAGATACCGACTCCCTATTATATATCACAAGATTCCAAACTTACCTCTCCCCTCCTGTCATATATGGCTCGAAAGTCGAAATTTTTCCACGTTCCCCTCTCGTCATATATGTTGTAATCTTCAGATAATTTTACCGCTGATTCTAAGAGATTCAGGAAGAGGGATAAACACGGTAGACCTTGTGATTCGAATACTTATCCATAAAAGATATTCTGGGTCGAAAAATTTAAATATTTCAAAGAAAGGCTAGAGTCGATCGGAATAGAAAGACAATACGCTGAACATGAAAACCAGTTCCGGAGCCAGTTGCGTACTAGTGACATGATAGTACGTCGTACACGGCATATAAAGTAGCTTTTTACGTACAAAGATGAGTAAAAATTCCTTACGTTACGAATAGTTGAAAATAAAGAAGCTAATAAACTTTTTTTTCTACTTTTTTGGTAGATGAGGTGAGCAAATTCAGGAGTGTCTTTGCGCTGGCTATTGCTAAAATTGATATTGACCCGGAAGTTGACAATTGTTTCGGTGAATAGCACAGTATAAAATACTATTGATTAGTTATTGTCAAACACTCACGACAAATATGGCTCATTAAATTAGCGCAGATACTTCCTGGATCTTTCCGTTTGAGCAAACATATTTATTGACCTCTATTTTACTTCGTTATCCAGAGATTCGATAAAAACTTACTAAAATTAGTTTCGCTATTACTGATCGAGCTAGTTGCTGCTTCAGTTCTCTCCGTTGACGGAACTACTGAATCTACTACATCCATCACGTCACTCACATCGTCAACCGGATGATTGAAGACCCAATCTGCCGCACGCTCGACATTATTATTTGTCTCGCGTAAAGCTTGAATCGCATGACTACGCGAAAAACCCAAACTCATAATTGTCGCCAACGCTTCTTCATTGACTGCAAAATCTGAAATATGAACCCAAATCTCGATTCCGTACACTAATAAGTAATAACAATACACTTATCTAAAGTGAAACGCTACCTCTACTCGTACCTCCACCCGCCTTGGTCGCATTGTTCTTCCGCGCCGAGAACGGTTGCATCATGATGGGATCATCCATATGCTCCATAAGCCAACAAGCAGCAGATTCGACACCAGTGTTTCGCGTTGAATACAATGCCCATTTACATGCTTCTAGCGGAAAACCCATATCCACGAGCTGATTCAAATGCGCATCGTTGAACTGCACAGTTTCTTCTACAACTTCTGTAATATTATAAGATAAAACGTTATAAATGAAGAATATACTACACTACATGGCATCAACACACAACAGCCAACCTTCAGTAGGTAACAACTCTTCGCCGGTTTGAACGCCTTTTCCTTTGAGAACAGACAAATCGAGCGTATCCGGCATGTCAACGCGCACATCCAGCTTCATTGGAGTCCAATCGTCTCGTAGCGTGTATTTCTTCAAGTGCAGCAGCAGGTAATCGGGAAATTCCGAAACGCGAGTGGTCCTGTTATAATGAAGTAGAATTTTGTCACCGAAGGGAGGCAATACTTTACAAAACTCGAGTGCGAGAAAAATTACTTAGATGCGGTAGTTTTCCCTTTTATGGCAGAGCTGTAAAATTGATCAACCAATTCACTTTGAGTGAACGCTTCTAAACAGGAACTAAATCTTATCAACGGACGAACGATTTCACTTGGCTCTCTGAAAAATATACCCATAAAACGTTTATCCGAACAAAAGAAAATGAAATACCATCTTTTTGAATCTTTCTTGAAAACATACGCTCGGTTCCCGTTCGCCGAATTTTGAGCTTGTTTAGCCAAGAACGCCTCAACTTCGTCCTTGTTAACTGCTGCTTCCATTGGTATCATAATTGGCAAACAATAATCATCCCGATATTGATATTGTACTTTTCCACTAGCGTGGCATTGATAGCGTTCTTCAATCTTGAACTTAAATGATGATGTCGGATCCGCTTGGTTTCTGCAGAAGCGCTAAAGAATAATTCGATCAAATGTAAACATAATGATGAATTGTACTCCGAAACCTACCAAAAGAATCAGGTCTAACCTGTACACGGGATATTAAGTACAAGAAAAATTCTTGAGCGTCTTGTTGGTTCTTCGTGCAGAACTGTGGATGTCCTTTACTAACAATGTTTTTAAACATGGTAGGAGTAACACTGAAAGAATTGTCTACTTCGTTAACTGGTGGTCGAGAATACTTTCCGGACAGTAAACCAACGCCTAACTTAGCCCTTTGATCATTAGAAGCAAATGAATCATTAAAGACTTACAGTTCGTGAAAAAAAAAAAGAAAGGTTTGAGAGTGAACTTACATTTGAACATTAAAGTCGTCGACTGGATTTCCCGCTACACCATCAAATATAGAATCAGCATTTTCAACGTACCTACAAAGAATGGAACATAGGTATCATATTACGTTTTTGTGAAGGTTGCTACGTCGAAAGGAGACAGTACACCACTAATCTGTCTTCATTCCGATATCAATGTAAGAGTAAAGAAATAAGAACTCGTCATTGACGTAATGATGGATGGGTTACCGAATTTATCATCTATTGATTCACTAAGAAAAGCACACTTTACTTGGTCACGAACGCAGGTACGGTGAACACAACTTGCATGGTACTATTAAGGTAACACGAATTTCCCAGATTCATTAATCCGGTGTAACCTGGACCGTAAACGGGCTTCAAATTACTTCCAGTCTCTTGGATCGCCATCCACTCGCCAAACTTTTGGTTCAAGTCCAGTTCTAATTCGACCATCGATTTATCCGTCTATAAATTTAAAGATCGTACGTCAATTTACGCCTGATTTGAACAAAATTCTCGTTGATGAAAGAAACGTTTACCTTTATCATGTTCGCCATGTTAATACCAAAATGAGCCAGATGATCTATCAACAGAGGATCCTCGACCATATCGTCTTCATCATAACTGAATACATCTCCTTTTCCATCTTTTGTAATAGTACCCAATTTTACAGCCAAAGGATATTCTGGAAAATAATGATCATCATACTCTGTTTTCAATGAACAGTGCGAACAGTTGCTTCAGTGAACAAACTTGTTTCTTGATAATGATGTAAAGCATGTTCGTTGCCGCCTGACCCATCGAAAAATTTACGACCACACAAAATCGAACCATCCGTCAAGTTAAGCCACAAATTTGTGGTTAGATCACATTTTTCACATTTCCAACCGCTGGGTCGAATGCGCTTATTGTTATCAAGTTGTTTGAGACTATGAGCATGTCTGAAAGAACAATGATCAAGTTACATATACACACAAAATAATCTTTTTAAAATTATGCCGAAAGCCAATACTAACTTTGAAACACATCTAATTTCTCCGTCCCAGGTATTTGATTCTAATTCCATTAACTTGTAAGCCGATTCGGCATCTATGACACCGCTTACCGCCTTGACAACCTGCAAAAATAGTCGTATAAATACGAGCTTTGCTGAGTCACTTTTCGTTTCATTAGAACTAACCTTATCGGGCAATGCATCATTTGGCCAAGGAACGATTACTAGCTGCGGCAAAATTACAACAGAATAATTTTTACGAGTTTCGTATTTTTTCGCTAATGGATCAGCGTCAAAACCACCTTGCACACCAATCGCTAGTCGAGTAACTTTCTTTTCTTCCAATACTTCCATAGGTTCGTCTACCTCTATCTATCAGTAAAAATAAAACAAATGTCAAATTTTTGCAGTATAGCTCTTGAATGAAATGAAGTATATTGTACCGGAATCTTCTCAAATTTCATATGCAAATAGACACAGCTTCCAGTCTTTCGATGGTGTCGTTCCAAGTGTTCTTTACCCAATCCATAAAATGTCTTCAAACATACGTAAAGACCAGTATCGGTAAACTGTAATTCAGAAGAAGATCATAAATTATCTTGATGATATCGATTCCTCGAAAGATTTGAAATGATCGAACTCAAACCCCGCTGAAAAAATTTTTTATTTTTGGTCCAAAGTACTGAACGCGAACACCGTACCACACCAAAATGGGTTACCAGATATAATTTCAAAGCTCAATGCGTTGGACGTAGATTTCTGACATTCATACTTACCGGGGTGTCACATGAGTACACACATTCATCTTTGTAGACTCTTGTTTGAGCTAGTGGAATGCTGATATCCGCCAAATGAGCATTAAGTAATTCACCTATGTTGTTCATAATTCGAGATTATCCGGACACAAGAACTATAATATTTTACCAGGAAAAATTAAAACATTATCTCTTTTTCACAGCAGCTATGTATCAATTCTGTAGTAATCTCTAGTTCTCTTTCTCTACTTCAGTTCCAGTGATGAACCGCATCACCAAGAAAATTGCACTTTCATGCTTTCATGTTTGCAACGAGCAAGGGCACTGCTGACTGCACTGGCTTCTCGACTTCTTTTCACAACATTCACAAAATAATTAGGTAAATAATTTTAATGATAATAATTGTGACCCCGTCTACAGAAATCCGGCTCAGCGTTTAATTACAATCAGGAGAAACAGAATCTTTCTTTCTCTGTAAAAAATCATTTTCTCCTGATCGATTTTCAACGCTGAGCCGGGTTTCTGTAGACGGGGTCACAATTATGAACCTTTTGGATGGTGTATGACGGGTGGATGCACCATCCTATAATGATAGTCAAGTTGTGAACTAAATCAGCTTAAAAGGAGTTTTCAAAGATAAGTTTTAAGTTCTATTCTTCAAGATTTGAGAGTTCGATCATTTCTGGCAACATGGCTTGGGAGAATTTTTTGAAGATACGGGATTGAGTGATGATGAGATCTTCGAACAGATAACTGTAAGTGTAACTTTTCGTTTTGACATAATTCGTAATCGTAAGTCGTCCAAGTTTTTCACTGAATTATTTCCAGATAAAATCTAAGACAATGTGGAAGTAACGTGTAGCGAGGTTGGACGTATCCTATTTCTCTGTGATCTGGAATGAACAACAAATTTTGTAAGTGTTACGTTTATATCCTACCTAATCATTATCTCTTCGTTTTGGTTATTATTTAAAGTCTGTTTGTTGTAGGAGCCAGTATGGATGATGTATCATTTTCAAAAAAGGCCAATATTTCGGTCATTAGTCGATTTGACCAGCAAGTGAAGGATATAGTTATTAGCGCCTCGCAAGTTGCCCTGTATGTGTTTGATGGCCGCAGAACGAAGTGGATTAAGCGCAAAGTTGAAGGTGCCTGTTTTATTTACAAGCGCAAAAGTAGTCCAAAATACGGAATATTCATCTTGAACCGTCTCGATACCAATAATTTCATCGAGCACATGACTAGCACAATGGAAATCCAGCTTCAAGAACCGTATATTCTCTACCGCAATACCTTCAAGACTGTTTACGGTATTTGGTTTTATGAGAAAGCCGAGTGTACGGCAATGGCCTCCGTTTTTCAGCGAATACTTACTGAGTTGAAGGAGCAAGAGAAGGAAGATCGGGATGATGGTCCTTTTATGAAAGATAAAGCGTGTATTGCTGAATTACCTGAAGAAAATGGTCACGATAGTAACAGTCAGAAGCCGAATGGGCAACCTGAGAGCGTTAGGCAGTTTTTTGCAAAAGCCAGTAAAGAAGCAACGAAACCCTTGCCAATCACAGGCAGTGGTAGTCGATGCACTCCTTTCCAGTCTGTCGTTCTCATTGAAAAAGCTCACAAATCAGACCATGTGGAATATTCGCCTTTCTCGGCCATCAGTAACTTTCCCAAGGCGACGACATGTCCAAACGTTATTAAAACGGATTTAGTGATGAGTGGCCAGCAGGAAGCCAGCGTTCAGACGATTGAAAATAATATAAGATGTATGAATTTGAATTCATCGGCACGTTACGACAAATTTCCACCAAGTTTACCCTTAATAGATGATAGCAGCCTGTGCTCCGAGTTGCCAGAATTAATTCCGCCTGGTATGCTTTTGACACCTTCGGATCTGTCTGATAGCGTATCCGAATCAGAGCGCGTTTTAAAAAAGAATTTATTAACTAAAACGCAAATGATCCAAGCAATGGAGTATTTATTGAAAAATGATTCTCAATTTATAGACAAACTCTATGATGCTTATTTAAAGTCTTTAAAGACAAATTAATTATTCATTTTTTTTTTCAATTTTTTGTTATCCTTTGAGATTCATATTTTTAGTATTTAATAAATGATAAATGCGATGTTCCTTTGTACTTTTTTTTTTTTTTTTTTTGAATTTTCGTCATGTAAATATTTATACAATTTCTCATCGACCGCAAAATGTCTAATAATGGTACCATTATTTTAGGTTCTGTAAAATAATTTATGTAATTATTTAAGAGCCGCGTACCTACATTGATATGTAATTTTATTTTACATATCGTGTCTTCGACAAAGAAACGGTATTTTTCCTTTTTGAATATTCTAGTTCGTATTTCTTTACTATCGTTTCTGAAAACTTTCGTATCGTTTTCTAACAATTTTCTATTTTATAAAATCGTATTCGTGATATCGTTATTTTTTGCATAAGTGTTCAGTGTTTTATAAAACTTAAATTATTGTGCTGTATTTGTTCTACGATTTTTTTTTCTTTCTTTGGGGCGTGAGATCTCTTCGAGTTACCTCTCTCCTTTCTCTCCTTTAAAAAATAAAAGTTACGCCTTGCGTGAATGAATTATGTCTTGATTTTGATTCTATCACCTTACGATATCATTTATAATGAATTTATATGATTGATATTTTCATGTGTATGGTTTAGTATAAAATAAAATGGGGAAAAAATCGAAGTTCAGTTTATAGAATCTTTTATTTACACATTATTTTTGATAAATTCGAAGGATTCTTAGAAAATTTGTTACACGCGATTGGTAGGTAATTCACATTAATTGGTTCGTTTATTTAGTTTTTCATTGCTGTGAAAAATTCCGTAAGAAAAGTAAATGATTAGCCCTGAAAATAGAATGAGAGTGAACTGATTGTTTCAGATTATTCATTTTATGAGGTGGATAAACTGGTATACTAACCTATAACCAGCCAAAAACAGAACCGCATCCATGTGTGCCCATCGAACTGGGTGAGTAAGAAAATATCTAATAAAATGCTCAATGCGGGAACAAATGGAACCAGTGGAACCTAAGAATGAATGAATAAACATTGAAGCAAGAAGATACATCTGAAGACATGCATGACATGCATTATACCTGGCATCATTTTCAAAATTATGGGATCGACTACCTAATAAGATAACTGATAGTACCTTTACTCTGCTAAATTCTTCAGATCTGAGAATCTTTCAATCTGAGATGAAGCATTTTCAAAATCAACAAAAATTCAATGAAGAAAAACAAATAAATCAACCACACCAATAGCATACTTCATATCAGGGAAAAGAGAGAATTTGCAAAATGAGAGGGAAGTTTTACGAACCGATAGTCGAACACGAAATGAGAGCAAGAAAGGCACTTTCTTATTTCAAACCTTCATACTATAAATATTTTCCTAAAAAAATTATGGTAAAGATCGCTGATTATACGAGTAAACCCGCAGTAGCTTCTTATTTTAAAAATTGATGATTCAGGAGTTGAGGTATTTACCTATCTATCTTCCTATTTTTTTTTTATTTCAAAAATTAAAAAGCAAAGTTGGTCTCAATTCTAGAATTTCAATCTTTGAGTTGGAGTTGTAGTCTACTTTTTTGGTCATCTACTACATATTAAACCTTACTTCAAAAATCAGTCTCAATTTCAACAGAAAAAGTGAATTTAATTAATGTCTTTGAATCATACCTAATAATAAAATCGCGATATCTTTGATATGCATGATATTATTGATTGGTTTCGAAAAAAATTAATAATCAATATCCCGGTGAACATTTGATGTCCATCCTCGAAATATTCCCATTTCCCCATATTGTGAATTTAATATATTCCTGATGAGGATTTTTTGGAGAATCAAATGTTCAACGGGATGAATAATTTGCTTTAAATCATCACCATTTGCTTTGTAGGTTGAAAATGTTTAACTTACAATTTTAGCATAGGCCTACTACGAAAACAATTTTCGTGTAAACAGGCCTAAGCAGTAAGACTTACTTTGAAAGTGAAATGTTGTCTCTCCTCAGTCGGAGTTTGCTTTTTCACAAGCAACAGTACTATTATCATACCAAAACTCAATAGGCTTATGGGAAGAGACTTCCAAGAAATTTTCAGTCCAACGACTAATGAGAACGATGTCGCAAGAGTACCTATGACAAGTTGAGATTTTTTTAGAAATTTCTTAAGTAATTTCTGCGTCTGTGGTTACGATCAAATAAGATGCAATAAGTACTTACAAAATATAATAGTGTATATCATAACTCTAGGGTTAATTTTATTTGTTCCGATGTCATACTGTTTTGGGCGTAGAAGAGGAGATGATTCTTGATCGTTTTTGTAGGTATCCTCAGAGTATCTAGAATACACAGAACATACATAATATGAAAAAACCGAAACCTGACTAAAAATAATGTTGTACAGTAACGGCGTCATTTTACATTTGTCGGATAATTCTAAATCTAACTGGGGAATTGCAACGCTCCAAGCTAAAAATTCAGAAAATATATTATAGATACCTACGCTATGGAGGTAGAGATCTTCTTCTAAAAATAAGGCTCAAGACGACACTATACTCACGTTAAGACTATGATGCATATCGCTACAATGCAGTAGGATAGAAGAGTTCCTAATGAATTCAAGTCGATTAAATGTTTTACATCAAGTACTGCAGCTGTTAAACCTAAGTTATCAGAGAACACAAATACTACTAAGTTATTAATTTCCAATTTGGAAAGACAGTGCTTGTAGACGAAAATATTGCTCACCAATAAGTAGTCCTGTAAATATGGTGGCCACCACGGGCGTTCCACGTTTCTTATCAAGTCGCCCGAGTACTCGAAAAAGAAGTCCGTCTTGACTCATTGCATAGATAATTCTCGATGTAGGGAAAAATGCACCTATCAAACTGGCGAGAGTCCATCGGGTGGTTAGTTTATTTATTATTTTATTACGAACAACTTGAATCAGAAGTATACCTTGCGGATAAGCCAAAAAAAGAACCTAATTTCACGATGATCTGGGCCCATCGTAATCCAACATATCCAAAAGCAAAAGATAAGGGGGCAGTATCATCCTGGAAGTATACATAATATCTTAAGAAAAATTGAAAACTCCAATGTGTAGTCCTACAGGCTTGGAAATTATTTCTGAAGTATAATTAGACGTGCTTATACCTAATAAATTTCTATGCTATTTTTTGTTTTGCTAAAAAATAGAGAATTATCCAACTGGGTATTGTTCTTAAGCGCGGTTTAATTGTAATTTACGCAGAATGTCGATATCGCGGATTGAATTGAGGATAGCAGCCTTCGGGATCGAAGATATGATACCCATATAAATGATTAAATCTCAACATGCTACAGAAAAACAGCATTGAATTTACTTTCAAGATAATGGTAAGGAAGGATTGTGATATTGTGAACTACACAAAGGTGTGATAATTTTTTCGGGCCCCTATAAAATGGAGAGGGAGAGCGGTTGGCGATGGCATCACACATTTCTGTTTTACTTAAGCCAATTATGCTTCAAGGCCCTTCAATTTTTGCCGTTTCCCTTCTTCAACAATTCCCCCAAAAAGCTCAAGGGACTAAGGAAATGCTAGATCTCCGGAATCGGATAATTCGTTCGTCTTCAACTTCCGTAATACTGCAGGAATCCTTGTCGGGAGCGATCTCCCGACAAAAGTAATGTCATATTATGCGAATAATACACTTGCGCCAGGGAGTAAATTCCCCTTGGCGACCCCTCCCACCCAAAAAAGGTTAGGTTATGCTTACCAGTAAATAATACGGAACCATCAATGTGAGCACACTGGATAAGAAGAAATAGGCAAAGAACGAAATCATTAACGACGTTATGAGGGCAAGTGGTATTGTCGTTTGTGGTTGCTTTACCTCGCAACCTGTAGAATACAATAATCACGTTACTTGTTTTTGAATTTGCTTTCATATATCTACAAAGAGGGGTATAAAATCAAACTAAATTTGAACAATAAGAGAGTTTTTGTTTTTACTAGATGAAGTTTACCTTACAAAATGTAGACACTATCTTTAAAGATCGTATTTTCCCATTTAGCCTTAGGTGAACAAAATTCAGAAGTCGATCAATATGAGACTTTATTCTAGTACCTATTTAAGCATAGATAATCTACACTCACATTAATCTTTCTCGTTCAAAATCGACGCCATTTTTTGATAGATCGTAGAAAGTCTTAGCAGACGAGTTATGACCACCTACAAGACGTTTGAAAATCTATAAGGGAGTATAATTATGAGCGTGAACACATGCCAAGTACAATTTTTAAAATACTGCTGCATTGCTAACCTCTGAATCAATTTTTATGAGCATTGCATTGTTTGCATTATCATAGGGAACGTTAAATAATACTTAAATATGTGACTTATAGCTGTCACGCGGGGAAAAATTATTGTCATGAACTAAGTAAATTTTTCAGGAGAAACAACATGATCCAATTCGTTAAAACCACTACACGAATTTAAAGCTAGTTTGTTGGATTCTTCCGAGAGTTTTCTGGATACAAATTCTATCACGAGCCACACAAGGAAATACTCCAAATAATCCCAAAAAAGTGTTCTGCTCTTGAACATAGGTACTTATAGCGATTTTCTGACAAATTCGGTAATACTCAAAGATTTTCGTTAATTCTAGAGAATTTTTTGTCGCAAAATGATGAGTGACTATGTCAACGAGTTTACTGTATTATACTATATAAGTAGGTAGGTACCCGTCGTGACGATACAATCAAAGCCTATGAATCCAAAAAAGCAGGCTGTTGCGCCCTTAATCACTCCTTCTAATCCGTACGGACAAAAACCTCCGCTGCCAGCCGAGATCGTTCCATCCAATTTCTCAACATTCAAATTCCAATTATTCCAGTCAACTGTATCGAAAAACACAATATGTATTTAAACGAATCCGTTTCTCCAAGTTACGGCTATCCATATAATAAACCCGAAAGGACGAATACTCCGAAGGGATCAGAGTAAACTATGCAAACCGCAGACAATTAGTAGACGTATTTATTAATTGTGCGAAAGCTAGTTCTGAGTGATATGGTTATTTCGCCTATTTTCTCGCAGTAATTGAGAATAGAATTTTTGATGATGTGAGCTGGATTATCGAAATCGTTAGAGCTTTATCTATGGTGAATAATTACGACATCTTACTTTTCGTGATTCCAAGAATAACAGAAAATAAAACCATGAATATATTAATACTGGTCAAGACATTATTCAGTATCATGGATTCTTGCAGACGGTAACTGAGAATTACTGTAAGAATGACAAAAAACTTGATTATTCATCGCTATATTATCAAGCCAGAAACATTGAAAGACGGCCTACAAAAAGTCGATTTTTGTCAACCATGACTATAATTATAGTTATCATATTAGTAGGTTGGTTTATTTAGCTGCGCA
Source organism: Aspidiotus rigidus (assembly GCA_035079385.1). Taxonomy (NCBI): domain Eukaryota; kingdom Metazoa; phylum Arthropoda; class Insecta; order Hemiptera; family Diaspididae; genus Aspidiotus; species Aspidiotus rigidus. Next base: position 2,090,361 of record JAVHKY010000044.1, on the reverse strand, counting down.
CTTTTTTGTGTAGGCTACATCGTAAGAGAATTTATGATCATATTATGATGTACAAAATTCTCAACGATTCTCCTAAAATACATTACAGAACGAGAACTCACTTGCGATAAATATACCGACAGCGAATGCTACGATATCGAAATATCCGGACATGTACGGTATATTAAGTTCGTATGCCTCACGAAGATGATTTTGAATTGTATAGTTGAAGAAACTATCGCAATAGACACTCAAAGCCTTGATAACACTGGCGGAACCTAGAAAATTTGCAATTACACAGGTAGAGCTACGCTCATACATGAGGATAGATCTTTAAACGGTTCACCCCAACCTCCTTTCTCATATAAAGGTGTGGCCTTTCAAAAAAATTTTCGTGTTTACTGAACAAGACCAGAGCTTTTCTTGCCTCGGATAACTGAAAGATTACAGCTAGGAAGCGCGATGTATAAGTAATATGTGAGCCGGTCTAGGGAAACCCGGCTTGGCCCATCTTTGGCTAAGGCGGGTTATCTTAGACCGGGTCACATATCCAGAAATTAGGGGAAGAGCGCTATAAAATAATTATCTGACCTTGAGTTGAATACGTCATCAATAGGACGAGAAATGTCAGAGGAGAGGGAGGAGTCAGTTTTCGAGGTACAATGACAGAAAATACTTACGTCACAAAAGTAATTAAAAAGAAAACAATTATTTACCTACCAATGATGTACTGCGTTATCATATTCCAACCCATAAGGAAAGCAAGAAATTCTCCTAGCGCCATGTAAGTGTACGTGTAGATGGATCCGGTTCCGGGAGCACGGGCGCTAAATTCTGCGTAACAAATACCTAGAAAATCAAAAAATGATTAACGAGAATCGTAGGTAGGTGTCTATTACCGTTGGCAGATAGCCGTGATCCACCTTGGCCGTGCAGTCCAGCAACGCAGCTATAACATCAATGTTAGAAACACTATACTCAGTTCACGTTAAGAAAAGACAGAAGTGCGGACCTCGAGAACGAAACGGTAGATTAAAATTAGCTAAAGCGTTCCGTTCTCGAACTTTTATCCTTTCGCAACGTGAACAGACTATATCAACTTGATAACACGTAGGGAAATACGTATGCAATATTTGAAATACTGGAAAAGCCCTATTAGCATTGGGATAAAAATGTCGGACAATAGGTCGGATAATGACTGAGAGCGGAAATATCGAAGTGTTTTGACGGCACGAGAATGTATTTAGTCCTCAGTTTATTTTCTTTCGTCGATCGCGTCATCGAAGATAGTGTTAGCGTGTCTTAGGAAATGCTACCGATTTACTAGAACCGCACACTGACTGTTGAAAAATCAAAAATGTTTCAACATGTTGCATTATGGTCACTAGATAAGTAGACATAGGCTACATGGATTTGTTCATTGAAAGGTGGTAAGATCAGAGAACATCCAAAGGGGGGACAAATACAGTGAGGAGAGACATTAAGCAGTACGGCCGAAAACTTACAGTGTCATATAACACCAACTCGAGCTCTCAGAAGATCACATACGCTTACCTATACGTAATTATAAATACAAAACAAATGTGATATTTACCTGCGAGTATTGACACGATGGCTGCGATAAAAAAAGACACCACGATTGCTGGTCCTGCATCATCCTTAGCCACTGAACCAGATAAAATATAAATGCCTACGCCGAGGGTGCTGCCAACACCCATGAAAATTAAATCGAATACCCCTAGGCTACGTTGCAATGAGCTACTAGCATTAGTTTTTTGCAGCGTCGTTAATTGTTTGCGACGCGTTAGCTGGTGCAAAAACGTATCCATTTTCGAGGTAAAAATATGATGGAAGTCCAGATATAAATTACCCAGTATGACAAAACGTCGCAAACATGATCACGCGATGAAAAACTAGTGAAGACTGATTCGATTCATGTCATAAGTAAAGAATTTTTTATCTCCAATCAATAGAAATCAGATGCGTGAAGTGTAGTTAATGATATGAGAATCCCGAGTACCTACTCTTTCGATGTCATTATTATCTTCCGTCCAACTCGTATCTCTTCGAAGAATAAATATCACGATTTTAGGGTCAAAGATGAGTAGAGTTTTACCGCGAGGTTATTATTTTTATATCCAATTGGAATTCAATACTTACAAACTAATGAAAATAGTTGTATGTGAGTTAAGTACAAAGGTAGGTTAAATAATCTTCCTCATTTTTCCCCTGCACTGAAGCTGTACAACAAACATTATTCTTCTCTCATATCAAGAAATGATAAATTTTTCGTGTGCTAGTCAAAATAAGCTTAGGTATTTAGATTTTCGAACGAGGGTCATTTCACGTTTAAAATTCAGCGAAACCTCTCTACAATATTATTGGAAATATAAATCGGAAAGTTCAAGATTGGAGCGTTGCTCTAGAGGTACATAGACTGAGCGCAACGACGAATTTTAGCGGTGTCGAAGATTACAAATACGTACCTCTCAGTATGACGTATCTAACGCTGTCTGAGCACATTCACTCAAAGTCATATGACGTCAGTCCGGCAGCTGGGCCCAAATGAGTGCCCAGAGGCTAAAAATATGAACATGCCCTTTGTCCACCCATTCAACGCGGGGTTCTTTTGCTGTATTTCTAAATCACCACTCGATAATTCAGTACGGCTCTATGGGGTAAAAGAAGAAAAACTTTCCCAGCGCGAAAGTGAAAGCGACTTCCCCTTTCTTATTTTTTAACATCTCTACTTCTTTTTGGGGCCTTGCCTCGGCAAGCCAAGAGCCCTTATACAAAATGCTTACGCAGCAGCGTAATCATTACCGACTTTCCATCTTTAAATTTAACCATTCATCTAAATTCAAGTATGTAATGCTCTGGCATAGCCAAATAATTAAATAAAGTTCATATTTTATGTCTATGTTAGTTCTTTGCTAATTACCTTTAACACTGCATGTCAAACTGACTAGCTTTTGCATTCTTAATCCAGTATACGAGTAAATCGAATGTAGGAAACTGTAAGCTAGGCTGAAAGCACTGACTAGCTCTAAGAGGCTCACTTGCTCCACTTGTTTGCTCCCATTTTTGGATACCAAGTAAAATTTCATAGAACAGCTTTTCAACAAATAGTATAAGTATAGATTACTGTATGTGAGGCTGACTAGTTCGCCTCCTTTCTTAGCCTACTCCAAGTCCTGTATACTGTCTATGTACAGGTCTGGTATAAGCCTAATATAATCCTAGCTAGTATACGAGGAGAGGTCAGAATGGTACGGACGTACAATGCAAATTCAGGATTCGCGCCTCAGGGGAAAGGCTAACTTTATACTAGGGTTTCGGAATTGGGGGAGGAAGAGTTATCCTCTCTCCATAAGTATACTGTATATCAGGCTCAGTATAATGGAGGCTGAAGGTCGAAATTTTTTCAAGCCCCTATATTAGGCCTACCGTAATGAAGCTCAGTACTGATGCCCACTAAACTTATCCTAAACAAATTCGCTCATCCGTCCGAAAGCTTCTTAGTTTCACAATTAGTATACTAGACTTATATTGAGCCTTCATTTTACTAAGTCTAATGTACAGTATACTAGGCCTATAAATAAGATTGAATCCTCAAAGGTACGAGCTATTTTATAGTTATTGTTACGTGCCTATGTGCCATCCAACCCTCAATTATACTAGGCTTATACCAACTAAGTTGCAGGCTTGGCTTACATTATACCAGGCCTAATAATTATTATACAATAAACTACCTATAGTAGGGGAGTGGGGTCGTACTCGCAGATTTCTGAATCACAGACGGGGTAACGAGGGTGAAGGGGGAAGCATTCGCAGAATTTAAAATTAGGGGTAGGGTCTCAGTAAAGATATGAAACATATAAAAAAAAAAATTAGGAATTCGAACCAATATTAAAATCGTGATTCACACCCTCTGAAACGCCGAGAAAACATACCCCCACCGGAACTTCCACCATGCGCAAGAATGCAATACCTCATCCTAAAGTCGGAAAAGTATTACTAACACTCGTACTATCAAATTGCCTAATCATGAGTTGCTATCTGGCGTATTGGGGTCGCCACTCAAATAACGTGGAATTGAGTATAAACACAGAGAAGGTGAAGGAAGAATGGAAAACCTACAGACGGAAAACAATACTCAATATCAAAGTGGCCTGACAGTTTCCTATGGACCAGGATTTCTCCCTGACCCGGACTCTTACCGGTCGTGGCTGTTTCCGAGAGTTCCTCGCAAAAATAGGAAAATCTGACACATCCCTTCAATGTCTTTATTTATGCGATGTGTCCGAGTTTCCATTATATACATTATATTGAAAGAATTTTCGAGATTTGTAAGTGAGTGACCATCTGGGAACATGGAAACTGACTCCATCTGATTGCAGTACATGAAACGCATCATTAAGAAACCTAAGAAAGATGAAAATAACCCCCTACTTTGAGTCAATGTTTGGTAAGTACTAGTATTCAAATATTAGCAATAAGAGTTTTACAACCATGGTGTACCCCTACGTATACAAATGAATCTCCTTGAATAACAGCTCCTACCTGACCAGGTGGAAGCTGCCGTGGTAATCAAAACTTCTGTACGGTAATTAATTGATTACATGTAAGCACCACGAACTTCACCATAAATCCCGAAATGTAATATAGGCTACTTATATTATTTCAATAGACGTTACTCCACTGCCAACATGATCTAATATTCCTCAGGCGTAGTGACGGACTGCAGTTTAAAGAAAAGGTGAAGGATGCGGACAACTTTGCCGATGTAAGAATCTTCTATCGGCTGGCCTCATCAAACGTTGTCGACAAATTTCGAAATTTTTCACAATTTTAATGGAGTAAAACACGCTACCATGATCGTAGTCTTCCACAAGCACGGTATGCGCTATTCAATTCTTGTCTCGTATTAGGGTCGTTCTCAAATCGTCGAAACACATCTAGTAGGGATATGGGCAGGTCAGAAATGTGGGTCGAATAGATAGTATTTTGCCCTATTTTCCTACCTCTCCCGTCAAGATAGCAGGCAGTGATAGGTTCTGAGATAAAATTCGGTATAGTACAGTACGAAAATGAAGGCAAGCCGGACGAAGTGCGTGCATTATTTTTCCATTCGTACGCGAGATATTGTTGGATTATCGCGGAGCTGTTGTATCTCCTGATAACGATTCGGTGAACCACAACATCCGTGGTCGCGGATTTCACTTCACTAGAGTTTAAAAAAAAATTCATACAGCGTTGTTTACATTCGCACTATGCGAAAGTACACCGAGCACTGCGAACAGCAAGTCGCTCTTTCGGCCAACTTCGGACTACCTAAATTTTTTACTCATGATGTTTTCGATGTTTTTTGACGCGGTAAAATATGAAAATTACGATTATTATAAGGCACGCGGTTTAGCTCTCAGCCAAACTGAGAACGTGTACCGTCTTGTGTACAGTATGTTATTTTCGTCAACGTTTTTATGACGCGATCGCCTGCACGCCATTCCCCTCCCTAGCAGGCGCCTCTCTCGCCCTGCTACGACTATCTAGCGAATATTCACGGACACCCGAGTGAGGTTTTTCGTACAGTAGCACACTGACTGAGAATCGTTAGCTCATATTGGTGGTTCCCGTTCGGAAATTTTTTCGAAAACGAATATCGCGTACCTAATTAGAGTGACGATTACCGTACATACGATTGTCTACAACTTTGTCGTTTTTCCGAAATTTGCGTGTGAAAATTGTGATTTGCAGATTGAGCGGCAATTTTGCTGTTTGTCTGACTGTAACTTCTCGCAATTGGCAGCTCATCCTCGCGGGGTTGCGTTGTTGTTCGAGGGTATCTTTCCGGGAAGATCTCCAAAAATTCACCGAAGCACATAACTACTATCCTCCCCTTTAACTAACGACTCGATCGTCCACGATCATCTTTACGCCAGTCGTTCTGTTCCCTGTTTTTTTGTTTTTTTTTTGAAAACAGTAATTAAGAAAAAAGTGAAGTTTTTCCGATTATACAGCGTTACGTATATACCTTGGAACGAGTCATCCGTCACGTATGGAATTTACGTCATTTCGAAAAGTTCTTCACTGATTACGAGTTCGGTCCTTCTTCACATCGTTATCTACTTCGACGATATGGTTACCCGCCGCGAGCTGCCTTTTCCACTCCTGCATAGCGAAGATTTGTCAATTTTGGAGAAATTTAAGCTTTGAACTTTCGTATGTGGATGCTACACTAGCTCTTGTTTACGAACAGGAATAATGTCGATTATAACAGATATGATGGTTCGAGCACGCGTATTATGAAATACACATAGGTAACAGAAACGATTATTAGAAATAATTTTAAAAAGTTTTCACGGATTTTTCCGTATCGTATCGGTTTATGTGTACGTTTGTGTAAGTGTGTGCGTGCTTATTGAATAACGTGCGTCCCGACGGTCGTGTGTATGTGTGTAAAACTTATATGCTCGTTTCAAATGTGTATATTTGTCGTTTAATTATCCACACATCGTAATGACTATGGTAAGTACCGCATACGTAGACACGTATACACTATTATATACTGTACAACTCGGTACACATCGAGTAAACAAAATGAGAATATTGTTATTCCACTTCTGCTCCGCCCTGTTCTATCCTAGTTCTCTGGTACCTACATAGATTACCGTGCCTATGTGTACGAATGCGGAGCCACCGACGTCTGGTGCAACGATATTGTCGTCGACAACACAGGAACTACCACCTGTTGATTAGTATCCGAATTCACTAGAACTTGTAGAACTTGCGGAAAACAAAATCATTCGTTTGACAGTCATCTTAACCAACGTTTTCTCTTTCTTCTCTTCTAAATCAAAACAATAGTTTACCAGTACCATGAAGAAGTAGGATAAGTGAGGAGAATAGAAATGGAATATTGAATAAGGAGTAATGAAGAAATCAGAAATCGAGGAGGATATCAGGCGAATGAATCGAAATACGTGAGCTAACTGCCTTATAGAAGTGAAGGGAGGAAAAAGTAGAAGCTGTAAGTTGAGATTGAGAAGGAAATATAGGTACTGTAGATCAGAACATTCAAACTAATAGCAAATTTTTTTGCGATAGAATTAATTCAAGCCGGGGTTTTACAATGCTTTCATGATGTGCTTAGTGCCTCCCTCCTACCATTTCGCCCGTCAGATCCTCTCGTCTCAAAGGGTTCAAAAATCTAATATGAAAAATACCATTTTAAGTCGATGATTTTGTTGCATAGAATAGTTTCTGTTCAAAAAAGTTTACCGTATCCATACCTTTGCCCACTTCAAGGATTCGAAAATTTGAATCAACAAACTGTGAAAAATTCCTTTCTAGGTCCATATTTTTATTCTGAAAATGACTGCCCAATAAAAGGAATAGCGGGTTCCCCGCTAAAAAAATGCATAGTAATGCTTATCCGTGGTGTTGAGAACATTTTTTTTTTTTAGTAATTTGTTGCGCTCTTAAAAGAAAGAGATGGGTTTTGCTACTATTTCTCTCTGAACGCGAGGAATAAATTGAAAAATTGTACAAGGTCGTTTTTAGTTGCACCGACCATATAATTTCCCTATTCAAAAGTTCCTTTATTTTCCCAAAAATTATGCCAAATTTACTGTTTTCCAGGCTTTGTGCGCGAGTAAAAGTCATCGTCAGAATTATCAATTTTAAGCGATATATTTTTCTGACATTTTTTGTAGGGTAAGGATCAAATCTATATGAATCAATAATAACAAAGAAAAGAAAAAACAAAAAACGTGGTGATTTTATGACCACAAAACTACGTATTAATCCTAATGAGCTACACATAACCCTCATAGCGTAGCTATCTACACTACTAAGGAACTTTTCTCACACATATAGGAACTGTTTGTCTGATCTCCAATACGATTGAATATTAAAAAAATTCACACAAACGTTTACATGTCCTGTTCTCATCAAGCAAATGAGAAGATTCCTTAATATGAGAATTTCTCAAGAAATACTCCCGTCTTCTTCGCCAAAATTATACATGCACAACTTTTACAATATACCTATTAACAGGGAACCTGTTGTATGGGGGGCTTTTTCAGAAATTTGCCGTGCGCCGTCCGTCGTCCGGCAAAAAACTTGGAAAAATTTCAACTCTCGAGCCACATATGATATAGGAGGACATGATAGAAGGGGGATTTAGAAAAATGTCGACTCTCGAGCTATATATGATAGGAAGGGGAGTTAGAAAAATTTCGACTCTCGAGCCATATATGCTAGGAGAAGGATTTGAAAAAATCTCGACTCTCGAGCTACCTATATAATTATGATAGGAGGGAGACTTGGAAAAATTTCAACTCTGCTCGAGATTCGAGAAAATTTAGAGTCTCAAACTATATTATACTAGGCTTATAGTAGGTCTAGGCCTTCTTTATACTAGCTTTATCTAGGTCTAGGCTTCCTTGAATTTTCAACACCAAATCCCATTTGACTCATAAAACAGGTTCCCTGCGTTCGTCGTTTAACTTCGTTAAGGAAGCCGTCGTTTTTTCTGTATAAATCAAAATATTTTTTTATAAAAATTACCACCGAATGAATTCATACATACATACATACATACATACATACATACATATACAAGTCTCAAATTTGAAAAATCATATACATAATATATATTTTAAAGACTATGAAACACGAAGAAAAAAAGTTCCCTGCTAATTTTTCAAAATCCGATCGGGTATAATACCTTCCAGGGTCGGTAAAATTGTACAAGGTTTTTGTTTGCCTTGCTTTTGAGACTAAGCAACGTAAAAATGATTTCTCATTCATAATATTCCGTTTGCCGTCAAGGGAAAAATATTTTGACGGTGTAAAATAGAACATGACGTAATGACCAAACATTGTAAGATCAGGAGAAGTATATACTTCAGAAGTGGCGATTTATTTGTAATCCATGTGGAAGTGATAATGCTTTACTCGATGCATAAACGGTGTCTGCACCATTGTGTGCTCGCTCGGACGATTGATAAGAAGAGGGTCAGGTATAGTGTTGAATTACTCCGCGTTTGTTATTATCTTACAACAGTCGTACGTGTTGCTCGAGTGAAATAAGAGGAAAATATAATAAATTCACTTGTGTGTGTTGCCCCTGTATAAACCGAAGATGAACGTGTCGCGGGGAGAGATCGCTCAAGTATCAGTCATTGGAGTACGTATTACTAATGTAAATATTGTCGAACACTCTGAATCATTCATAGTGAGTTGGTGACAACATATAAAGACCGGTTCGAAGTAGGAACTCGCACATACTCTCTCCAAATACCCCACTGATTGCGTCATGATGAGTAATACGTAGGTATTAGAGCTATGGTTTGAAGAGGAAAACGAAACTACCCCGATTCTCCGTAATTGACGTTCAAAATAGAGTTGGGGTTCTTGACTATATAAAGTGCATCTCTCTTTCCACGATGTGATTTTTGACTCATCCTTGTACATTTTCTTTTTTTCGCATTCTGATCAAACAATTTTCAAGCTCATGATGATTACCTACAATCTATCTTCTTTCATTGACCTCACCTCTCCGAATGAAACATGAACAAAATGAACGAACGCGATGGGATCGTAGTATTGACTAGGAATCGGATTATCTTCAGCAAATAACGAATATCTCTCCCCTCTCGTCCCTATTGCTTTTCAATTCTTTTCTTAGCTTCTAGTCTTTCGTTTTACTTTATTTTTTTCTGGGAGTTATCGTTTTAAACTCCTACCTTTTATGAATCAATCTCTCGGATGAATAATTTCCAGACTCACATGGTCTACAATGTGTGGTGTAAGTTTTTGACGTATTTTCCAAAGTTACCTAAAAAACAAATTTTTCTTCGCACTGTTCTCGTCTCCGTATTATAAATAGGTACATATTTTAATAATATTCTAGAAAGAATCCGTTTTAAGAACCGTATAGTGTACGTCATCATCCTCGTATTTCCGTTTGTGCGCACTCCCTTTATAATTTCTCTTGGACAAGAAATATTCCTATAAACCTACAACGATGACAGTTTCAATCCACAAGTGAACATTCGATTCTTGATACAGTAGTTGTTACGATCATCTGTTTCATTTATTGTGCTTTGTATACTTTGTACTTCGTACTTAAATGAATGAAGAGTAGGTAACGCTCGTGTCGAAAGGTGAAATATTTATGTAAACAACGATAAGAGAGAGATATACGCGTTACGGAAAGAAATAATAATATACGGTATTATCTCTAGAGAAAGAGAGAAGAAAGTAATTAATTGCTTAATCGTGAATCACGGTGTTATGAAGTAAGTGTAATAATCAAGCAAAAACTTCATTAGTGTTTTAATTAACGGTCGCTAGGAGAGGGAAAGGGGTGGTATTTTAGTACATGGACCCACAACAATGTCAAATTTTACTATTTCAACGGCTTAATATTCCTTATAAACGCGAGCAAGTGATGCGACAATTGGAGAGAAATTACAACCAAGCCAAATAATTTGATAATTTATTTACGCGAGTGGTGAGACAAACAACCGGTTATTTTAGCCTCTACGTATAGAATCATTTTTCTGACGTCATTGGGATTTCATGCGAAGAAGACTCGATTGATATGTAAACGGTATGAGTAATATTCACGCAGCTTTCGAGGGACCAAGGCATTTTTTTCTCTTTTTTTTGATAAGAAAACGAATAAACTCAATATTTCGTGGAACAGACCGCACATCGAAAATAATTTAATTGTCGTTGATAAGGATGATGAAAGACAAATTAAGATATTAAATATTTAATTTTTTAAATTTTCTACGAGAAAATGTTCAAGAGCTGCGGTCATTGGTTCCATACTTTGACAAAATGTTTAAGGAACAATCGATGTTGAATTAGAATAATTAGAAGGAATGAGCTTTGTGGTATGAAAAAGATGAGCGTTGGTGACTTCATTATTGAGACTCGTAGAAAAATATGAAGGATTTGAAGTTTCTGGTAAGAAGAAGAATAATTGACAGCCTACAATTCCAGACAGCAGTATGGGTACTTGCTGAAAAGAATTAACTGAGGAGAAGACATAGTGGTAAATAAGATAAGTGTGATAGCTGTTCCACGTCAGGTCAAATTGATTTCTGCCGTGCAAATTAGTCGTTCAAAAAGTTTATCGCTCATATTTTTAAATTTCTTGTTAGATCTTATCGTTCAATGATCGAATATTTATGAACGATAATATTTTATGCAGTTCAATCCTGGGAAGTGTCTTGAAACCAAAATTTTAAGGAAAGAAAAAAAGGTATATTGTTTGAGGTTAAATCAACTGCATTAGGATCTGAGACGTCATTTGTATTGGAAATGTGGAAGTAGACACTGACTTTTTTTTGAAGCGCAACCTACTTTTTTTCCCGACCATTCAATTTTTTCCACCTAGCGCCGTTGACCAGCGCAACCTGCTTTCTCAATATTCCTAATAATGCCGAGGAAAATCAATTCTCTCACCATCTTTACAAAATCTCTTCAAATTCTCATCATTCGAGTAAATTACACTGATGCCATTAATTTTTTTCTAGTGATGCGCTTCTTGAATTCCAAATTGAAGTGTAGAATTGTCCTAATCTTGTAATGCTCAACAAATAATTTCAACACAAAAGCTTATATTATTCATTTTTACTCAACATTAAAACATTTGAATTTAAAATCGTAATGGGTATCCGGGCACTTGCCCGAACTCGTTTACCCGAATACAAATTTGCCGCATAGTTGTTCCCCGAATAAATTTTTCCCGAGTGTAATAATTTTGTCCCGAATTTCATAATTTATTTCAGTGAATTTTCGGATGACAAAATTCCCGAATTGTCCCGAATGGTGCCAAGAAATCCTCGAAAAAATTTTGCTCGAATGAACGATTACCCAAACGAGAAAAAAATTATTTTGAAAGGGCCTAGCCAGATATGATAGTGAAAAGTGTCCCCGCTCGAAATCCTTTCATATCAAAGTCATTTGTAGGAATGTATCTAGAGACGCTAAATTTGAAATTTCAGGTCTCTAGGTCCACTCATTCAGTCCCGAAGGAGGAAAATGTGATTTTTTAAAAATTCGCCGTTTCTCAGCCGCTATGGGGTCGTTTGAGGAGAACAATGGCGTTTTATTTTTGGAATGGAAAAGGAAGTCTGAAAAAAATGAAGTTTTTCTTCCCACCTCTTCATATTTTTTTTCCCCAAAAAACTTTTGTTAGGCTAATTTTCACATTTAGAAAGGCGCATTACATGGAATTTGTTTTCTGAAACATTACTCTCGATGTAATGAGAAAATTTTTACATACTCTCTAGGAGGAGGGGAACAACTGCGGAAATAGACGTTTTTTGTAAAAGGTGTTGGAGTGTTATTTTTGAGTGGCCATGTAGTAGTGATCTGATTGTCTCTGTTTCCAATGTTCTATTTCGTCCGCTTATTTTTCCGATATGTCGTATCCAATCTTCGTATTTCGTTTACAAGAGTAGAGCTCTTTCTTAGATGAGAGTACTCTTACAGCCATTTTTGCGACAGGTTCTTGAAAATGGTTTTCTTGAAAGCTACTGCCAAATGTGTGTCCACGTTGACTAAGGATTGCTGGGTTGGGTTTTGGCTGCTGTGTCGGCTATTTCATTTCCGATGATTTGACTAGCTGGGACCCATAGGAATTTGATTTTTGTGTCCATATTTATTTTAGGTGTTGTAGGAGATATAATGTAGGACTTGTAATGATACAAGTAGTATCGGGTTTTTGAATTTTGTTCAACGAGGTTTTCGAATCTGTGCAGATGACAAATTTGGCTGTGGTGTTTTCATCATGTATATTGACGAGAAATTGGTATATTGTCATGTGTTTGGTGGTGGAGGAATCGACAGTTGGCGGCAAATTGAAGTTTTGTAGCTGAGTATCGATGAGAAAGGCACCTCCTGCTCTCTTTTCCGTTTTGAAACAGTCGTAGTAGCAAAATTCCAATCAGGTAATTTTTGAGCTACTGTATATCAAAGGCATCAGAATATTGTTCACTCTAGAAATTCCACCATTTCCAGAAGTTCTAGACGACTAAAGAATTTCTTTTTTTTTCCCAACTCTACGGCTAATTTCACGTAAGGATCGATTAATATTATGCAGATTCATCAACAAAAAAAGAAAACAAACATTCTCAAAGCAGAGAGACGACCAATCATTTTAGAGTTAAGCATCGTGCGCGACCGCACGTAACAACGTCCGAGTAACAACAAAGACGTAGAGGTTGATTCGCGCGTCCGAAACCTTTGCGAGACTCTATGCAGAGCGAGCGTAGCGTAGTGTTCATTCGCGACCGAACACGCGGGACTAGCTTGTAACGAGCCCCTGACATGCGCGACCGCGTCCAACAACGGTATCAACGCCCGGCCCGAGTGAAGGTGAAGATACAAAAGTTGATTCTTGGGTTAGTTGTTGCGTACCTACACGGACTTTCTATAAGCTGGACAGCGTAGTTTTCGTTAGCGATCGAACACGCGAGGCTAGCCGGTGACAAGCCCGGACGCAGAACCGGGTGTACTAGTTTTGCAACGCCGCGCTGTGCCGATGTGAAGTGGAGAGTATACAAGCTGAAAGAGCTCGAGGGTAGCAAACGTAAGGGATCTTGCAACGCGAAACTACCGTACTCTGTACGAACCCTAGGTAGGCCTACTGTTCACCTCTACAAACAGTGCGCGGGAATAGTTGCATCTATTACTGCGCCCACAAATATCAATATTTAAGGTTGTTCCACCCCTTCTAAAGAATTGAAACCTATATGAAAATTTTGTCATTAGATCGCGAACAATGTTTCAGAAAACAAATTCCGTGTGATGCGCCTTTCTAAATGTGAAAAAGTGCCCAATAAAAGTTTATGAAGGGGTGTAGGGGAAAATTTCGATTCTTTTTCATATTCCGGTTTCCGTCCCAAAAATAAAATGTCATTGTTCTCCTCAACGACCTTATAATTATCGAAACTCATGAGAAACAGCCAATTTAGAAAAAAATTACATTTTCCTCCCTCTGGACTGAATGAGCGAACCTAGAGGTCTGAAATTTCGAATTTAGCGTCTCTAGATATAGTTCCACAAATGACTTTAGTGTGAAAGGATTTCGAGCGGGGGCACTTTTGACCATCTTATTCGGCTTGGCCCCTCTACTGTGTACCTACCTTGGTGAAAATGACGTACAGGTGATTTCTCTAAAAAAAGGCCTGTTCTTGTCTGAACATTTCCTGAATGGTTATGCACTCTAAAAAATACTACAGAGGTTAAACAATTATTCGTTTTTCATAATAAATGATACTAATTTCTAGATAAAGAGGGCCCGGTAGGTATATTGGGTGGAACACCCGGTACAACTACTCATAATATGGCTATCTCGGAGGTCAAAATTTCAAGAAGGAACCTGTTCTATAGGGAGCTTTTCGAGAAATTTGCCGTGCGCCGTCCAACAAAAAACTTGGAAAAATTTCAACTCTCGAGCTATATTATATGATAGGAATCTTATAAGTCCCCCTTCTATCATATATAGCTCGAGATTCGAGAAAAATTTAGACACTCAAACTATATTATACTAGACTTATAGTAGATTTAGGCCTTCTTTATACTAGCTTTATCTAGATCTAGGCTTCCTTGAATTCTCAATACCAAATCCCATAAAACTCATAAAACAGGTTCCCTGCGTTCCTCGTTCAACTTCGTTAAGGAAGCCGTCGTTGTTTTAAGTCTCTCTCCTATCATAATACCTGGCTCTAGGGTCGAAATTTTTCCAAGTCCAATCCGAGCCGTATATGATAGGAGAGGAACCTACATTATTTTGGCCAATAATGTTGGACATGAACCATTTTTGTTTCGGCCGGACATCACACGGCGCACGGCAAATTTTTCGAACCTCCCCCCCCCCCCCCCTCAATAGAACAGGTTTCCTGTTAAAATATAGGGGGAAAGCAGATTATCTCATATCTGGATAGCATCTCTACCCATAAGAGAAACACGGGAAAGAAAAATCGGTTCTACTTTTCTTCTTGGGCTCTCATATTTTCTATAAAGACCCCTATTGCCGGCCCATTATTCTGTCAATAAAGTAAGCAATGCGTTTCCAAACTTCGAAAACTTCAGTCCCTCTTTTAAGAATAGAAAATTCAAGTTGTAAGCGATAATATTCAGACTTAATTGATCAGACTGGAATAGGAAACTATATCTTAGTGATCGGGTCCTTGAACACGTACTTATTCTACCTTCATGATAAGACCTGTCACGAAAGGACCCTCCGAAGCGTCCAACAAACCGATCGTGAAAACAAGTTCATTTCAATTCATTAAAACGACCAAAATCATCTTCCTTGATCTCTTGTGGGGTTATCTCGTGGTAGATTGTTATGAGTTATGGCACAAGAACCTTTTCAGAAGTCAACAAAATATTTCAAGATATTTTCTATGTTTTTTTGAAAATTGAAAAATGGCTGTTCTCCTGATCAATTTCTGTGACGCTTAGAGGAATTTTCTTGTGACAGGTCACTATGAGACTCTTGACTCATAGTTTCAATGTTTTCTGCTCATTACGGTTTCCTCTCTCCTAGCTAGATCTAATATTTTCTGCTTAGTGCTCTAATGCAGAATTTTTACTGAAACGCTTTTAGTAATTAGGTAGCTTTTCCGTTAAGAACTTGAAAGTAGACTCATCAAAAGTTGTCGAGAAAAGTAAAATCGAAGCAAAATAAGCGACATTGTTTTGTTTGCTCCTGAAAGTTCGAGAATTCTTTCGGCTACGCGCGGTCGGCCTTCTCCGAAGTTGAACATTTTTCACAAGAAATTCGGTTCCCCCGAAAGTAGTTCATTCCGACCAATTTCGGACTGTATAAGTGATGCTCGACGAGGGGCCCAGATTTTATTGCAATGACTGTAAACCCCATATGTCCTTTGAAAGTATCAACTTTCTTCGTACGTTTTGGCGAATATTCTCGACACGTTCGTTACCGTTGATTTATAATTTCTCTCCCTGCGGAATAGAAATCGTGGTATTATGCAGGACAGGAATGTATGGAGGATTGAAGACGATGCGCTAACATATTAGGCGAGCATGATACAGTATCGGTATCAACAAACTTAGCTGGTGATATCTTATTCGCTTGGGGCTCACCGACTGCGTGCAGGATAGATCACACTGCACTGTAGAAGTGTGAGAAAATTTTCTACCTGCGTGCGTCTTACGCAAAAGAAACAAATCCGAGCTCTGTACGAAGGTAGAATGAAAATTCATTTTCTTAACTACGAAAAGTATACTATAGCTGTCTTATGGTACTCTCTTGACTCGACATTTTCAATAGCACCGAAAAAAAAACTTCGTTTTGTTTTTTTCTTTTTCTTCTCCTAAATCATTATCACGAGACAATTGTTTAATAATACGTTGATTGAGAAAACTATCAAGCTCTTTTGGTAGCCGTTAACTCTAACATTGCGCGCGTGTTATTTTCATTTCAGATAATGGACATAAAAGAGGAGAATAATAACGATGCGAATAACGGCGCTAGCGTTTATTCAACGGGGACCAGCGTGAATTCGGTTTCTCTAACGTCTGTGAGTAATTCTATGCCAGTAGACTTAATATTCTTTCATTATATTTGTACGCACGTATACCATAAGAATTTTGTAAACAATTTTTAAATCAGCTGTGAGAATAGGTTTGATTCCCTCAACCCTTCCTCCTTTACTAACGTGGTATTTGCTATTACGCTTAGGATTTGAAGAATAGACCGTTGTGAACACGAAACTGTCTTATGGGGGTTAATTGGTGACCACGTCTGACCATAAAATTTTGGTCCGAAGGGACGGGAAGTTCAATAATGCTTAATTTCTATTGTATAATTCATACTGATTTTCAAGTGCTGTTATATTGTTTATCATGTTCTGCTAAGCATTTTTTTCACGTTTATTTTCAATTAGGGTGTTTTGTTTACGTTAGCATTTTCCGCGACATACCTGCGCGCGAGTGGGAAACATAAATTAAGAAACGAACTGAAATTACCCAAAAGTTTCTACTTAGAAGTACGTTCTTATACTAGATCGAAAGGGTCGCGTTTGTGGTGAACTGAGAAGAACATGCTAGGTAAATATTATTCAGAATTTGTAGGCATTCTCCAGTACGCATGAGTCGTGTCGGACGAAGGAAAATAAAACAAAAAACCAAGTTTCGAAAATCTATAAACTTTTACTGATGAAAAAATATTTACTCAACAAGCGCTTTCGGATAAGAATCCATCGACGGCCAGGAATATCAAGTCCAAAGAAGAATCACTCAAGGTCATGAATCCTATCCCTCCTAGATTATAGGGTCTACCGAAAGTCCACAAAGCCGGAGTTCCGGTCAGGCCAATAGTCTCTTCTATATCCTCCCTTAAGTATAAACTGGCGAAATATTTGAACCTGGACTGACTTTGTGTCAGAATTTTCGATCAAGAATTCTACGAAATTAATTGGAAAAATCAAAGATCTGGTGCTCCTCCTGAATCACCTTGGTCTCATTTATGTCGCTGGTGCATTTATGAAAGTTCCTTTAGCCCTCTCCCTCGAATTCCCTCCTCGTTCGTTTACTAAAACTCACACATTTGAGACCAGCTTTTTACAATGTAAATATCCTTAGAAATCACTCTGGTCAGTTCAAAGATCCTCTCTTAGATGAAATGTGTGGTGTTCACAAAATCCAAAGCGAGAAGTGTCCTTTCTCCTATATTGGGCAAACAGGTCGGCCCTCAAAAGCGAGACTCAAAGAACGTAGGTACGCCATAACATCGTGTCATTTTGCTGCCCATCTTCTGGCCCCTGGACATCCTTTTCATAGACCTGAAAATGTCCGCCTCTTACATGAGGAGAGTTCTAAATTCAAACGTATCGCACTGGAGTCTACAAAAATCATCAAATTAGTACGGTATATAACTACTCACCTACTGTAAACGAGAAAATCCCTACTTCATACCTCACTGATACAGTTTACAAGAAATTATTTGATGTTCTTGCCCGTCGATAGATTTTCATCCAAAAGCGCTTACTGAATAAACATTTTAAATTACGACTCTAGTAACTTTGTACGTATGAATTTTGTGTATTTTTGTATGAACTTTTACAAACAGCACATTTCTAAGGCGAGGAAAACAACTATAGAATTTTCCTCCACCCCTAAAAAAGTATTGATGATGAATTAAATTACGTACTAATTTTTCATTTTACGGGCTGTGGTATCAATTGCTTCTGGAGATGGATGAAGAAGCTTTTTCTTTCAAATTTTTGGATAGTGATTCACAGGATTCTCAGAAGACGAAGAAAGCCAAAAAGAGAGAATGTATCCCAATGTGATTAGGCGATAAGTTATGCACTCGCGTAGAATTATTTATTTCAATTTCGTTTTTTTGCGGAGAAAGTTTCTTCGTAGTGACATTCATAAGGCTGCGAATCTAAATATTTTTTATACTGTTTTTTTTTTTTTTTTTTTCCCTCAATTATCTAACCTTGATACTTTTGTACCGAATATTATAAATATATCACGTGGTGTGGCGGGGAAATGATGATAAAATTTTTTTGGCAGATCAAGTATATTTAGTACGATGATTCATTTTGATTGTTTTTCCGTTTCTTGTCATTCTCCTTCAGGCAACAGTTGAATGGCGTGCTCACAAAACATAATATTTAAGTTGTACAGATCATTTTTTTAATTCGAATTTGATTTTTTTTTTCCTCCTCGCGACGAGATATGATGGTCACGGCAACAAAATTCATTCCCCAGAAACTGTCGTACCTCTCAATTTTGACTTGCCCACGCATTATAGGACCTATATAGAGAGAGGTCTTTTACGGACGTCAAAAATTTAGAATCAAAAGTTGAATAATCTTTTCGCAACAAAAAATAATGCTTGTTTATTATTATGTACACCATAGAACAAGAATAATACTCCTTTCGCTATCATGCGTATGTTTGTATGCAAATAAGTATCGCTTATGAATTTTGTAAGCCTACCAGTCGACTATATCAGGTATGTAAATTAAAAGGTTATGTTTATGGTAAGATGATGTACTGATATATATCCCAGCGCGTTTTTATAATGAAGGAGACCTCCTCGTGTACGTAAAATTAGTTGACCTTATAAATTTCGTATGAATCGACTAACTTTTGCACCAATTGGGGGACAATCATAATTTGCGAAAATAAGACAGTAAATATAATCGTATTAAACTTGATGATCATTCTGATGTATTTCATCCGCGCAACAATTTCAGTTGATTAAATTCGTATTTTAAAAGAAGTGTGGATCCAAAAATATGAAATAGAATACTATATGCTATTTCGTTTTTAGTCTTTCAAGATGGGGCATTTCTATAAATCTGTATCGTTGTGTGTATCATCTGGTATGTTAGTACGGATATATCGAACATCGATCTCTACTCACATTGTGTTACTGGAATGAATACTACCTTCCTTTTATTCTGATGCAGAAGTCAGTCGTTTGATCGAGGTTAGACACACAATCAGATCGATGATGGAAAACGAGCACATGTACCATTTAGAGTGTTGGAAATATTTTTATAAAATGTCACGCATTCAAATTGAACAAATTTTGATGCCTGACAGCTCAATGTTTGATACATTCTATTGGTCTACCCAATATACTTCTATACATTTTTTGAACAACATTCTGTTACCGCAACCACGGTCTCTGATATAGCCCTTCAGAATAATGAAGTGAATTGAGGTTTAGACTGATGATAGAAATAACCGAAGGGGGGGGGGAGGAAACCGGCTAACCCAAAAAACTATGTCTGTCCTCCCTTTTCTTTGGATAACTTTGTGGAGGCGAAGCGCAAAGAAATTATGTTATTGGGCATATCCACTTCCTGAACAAATTTTTTACGACATATATCAAACTCAGAACGAGCGTAGAGCTGCTGCAACCGTCCTTTCGCAGCGCCTAATTCGTACAAATCATTTTCTAAAGTTCGAAGTACTCGCGCTAACACACCTGGGAATATACATACAGTTGCACCTACTTCAGGAGTCAGAAGTTGAGCACCAGAGTCGCTTCTCATATTTTTGGCTTGATGAACTTCTGAAATCGAGAATTCCAGCGTAGAGGAGAGGTACGACCATCGTCGTCGACTCTTGCTTATTCACTGTCGTTGCTCTCTTCTTCATTGTCGTCGCTGTTACGCGCGCAGGTATCCCGAACATTGCCTCATATGCGCTCCTTCTGTTGTTTAATTTTAATTTCTGTGGTATTAGCAACTCAAACTTACAGGGATATATGAGCGGAAGAGTGATCAACGAATAACAAATTCTTTGTACGATTTCTTTTACAGATGTCATCCATAATACATTCAAGCCAACCATCCGTCATTCAGACGACTTCACCCATTACTGCTACAACGTTACCTAAAAGCAATGTCATACTAGTGAGTGGAAAACTAAATTCTGTTATTCAGCCTCCTATGGGCGGAAATTTACATCCCTTGCAGGTTATTACCATTACTTATCCTTTTTCAGCTGAAACTGACTATGATTGTTGATGAGGTCATTCACACTAAATTGCTATTCTTGTACGCAGGTTGTCAATCACGCAAAATGTGGTATGGACGAAAAAGGTTCACTCACTAACGAGGAATCTATTAAGAAAAGAAGGGAAAAGTTACTTCGGAGACCATCCTATCGCAAAATACTGAATGACATTGAAAGAGTGGAACTTGATTGTAAGTATCTGTTGTACATTGTCAGCTCTTAATTTATATATCTTTTCAAACGCTTCTATTTTCTTCAAATTTATGTCATGCAGTCAATCTTCAGAATATTAGGTCGTATTAGATATTGCTAGGGCTAGAGGGAATATAGATTATACCAAAGAAGAAGAAAAAAAAAAATGTATACCAGTATCATGAAATATCTTTTAGACAATTTCAACCTTTCGTCAGGTCTCGGTCCGAGAATCCCATCCATCATTCTTGTCTTCTATGCATTCTCTCGTAGCTGACCATTCCAATTGTTGACCCTGTGCTACGGCCGCATTTAGGGAAGATTATCGGTGTATTCTGTGTGTTTCCGGGTCCCGTTGGCTTCTGTTGGCGAAAGATGCCATCGTTAAGCTAGGCTGCATTTCTCCATTTGGCGCGGTCTCTGCACAGCTCCACCCAATTCCGTGAATTCCGGAATTTTTTAGGGTTGCGTGCAGCAAATCTTTGTAGCGCTTCGTTTGTCCGCCCGATGTTCTCCAGCCCAGCCCTATTTCCTCGTGTAAGATCTGCTGTCCACTTCAAGTTGTTCTTGGCCAGAATTCGCTCGACTGGGTCATATTTGGCTGGTTCCAGTACTCGAGTGTTGGAGATAAAGTCCTGCTATGTGTTCCGCAGAATGCTTCTGAGCTTCCTTTGTTGGAATTTTTCGAGGTTTTTGACGTGCTTTTTATTCAGGGCCGAGCATTCGTTCCGATACAGAAGAGTAGGTAGTACCACAGCTCTGTGTGTGGCAATCTTGATTTCGCCGCTGAGATCCCTGCAGTCCAGGACCTTCCATCTCAACTTGAACGCTGCATTTCCAACATTCTTTATTCGTTAGTTAATCTCCGAGTCCAGGCTGCAGTTACTTGATACAAGCCTCGCTAGATAGTTGAATTGCTCTACTGTCTCAATGACATTTCCAGAGATATTGATTGTATAGGGCCAGAAATTGACGGCGCATCGTATCTCATGGTCATTGCCTTGGTTTTCATACTATTCAGCTCCATTCCAAAATCCTGATGGGTTTTCGCAAACACGTCGACCATTCTGTACGTTTCTCCCGCCGAGTGGCCCACAATAACCGTATCATTGATATACTGTAACTCCGACATGAACCGGCTCCGCACGTAATCTGGCGAGGTTGTGTAGCCCACCATCCGTGTGGTACCTGATTAAAATACCACGATTTTGTAGTTTACGATGCACGTGGATGAGGAACGCGGTCATGTAGGCATCGAAGAGCGAGGGAGCCATTACACATCCCTCGCGCACGCCGTCAGCAATCTCGAGTCCATCAGTAACATTCCTCCCGACCTTTTTACTTTGTTATTTGAATGGAAGTCGACGATCATATTCACCAGTTTTGACGGACATCCAAATTTTCTCAGTATCTGCCATAGCGCCTGCCTGTTAACCATGTCAAGGGCTTTTTTAAAGTCGACAAATATCACATGAAGTGAAGAGTGTTGATCTCTGTTTTTTTCCTGAATCTGGCGTAAGGTGAAAATCATATCGATGGTGCTCCTACCTGGGTAGAAGCCCGCCTGTGACTCCGGAAAATAAATCTCTATAGTGGGGAGCAGCCAGTCCGTGATTATTCTCGCCAGTACCTTTCCAGCCACACACAGTAAGGAGATCCCACGGTAGTTGGTGCATTCGGCTTGGTCCCTCTTCCGTTTAAAGATATTCACTAATGTTGCATCTTTATAGTCCATAAGTACCATTTCGTCTCCCCATATTCAGCAGAACAGTTTATACAGTGCTCTTGTGAGTTTGCCGCCACCGTGTTTAAGCAGGTAGTCTGTCTTCTCGGGAGGCTTTGCCATTCTTTAGTTTGTTAACAGCCTGGACCACTTCCTCAAGCGTAAGACATTCGGCGAGCCAGCTCCATCTTCTTGGGGTATTGGAGCAGCTTCTTTATTACTTTTGGGTTTACGGAGGGTGACTGGTCAAGTAAGCTGGAGTAGTACCTCTTCCATCTTTCTATTATCTCTGCGTCTTGTTTGCACAGAGTGCCCTGTTCGTCCTTTACTGGGCGGGGCCACAGACAGCGTTCACAGCCTTGTAGAATGCTCCATAGTGGCGTTTGTCAGCTAGTTCCTGAATTTCCTCTGCGCCATTTATTTTTCAGCTGCAGTGTAATGCGCTGCGCGTCTTCCTTGGTTATTCTGTAGTCCTTGACCGCTTTCTTGTCGTTCGGTCTTTCCAAGACTCTGTCGTGGTGTTGCTCTCTGATTTTTAGAGCTTCAGAAATTATTTCTTCATTTTCGTTGAACCAGTCTGCGTTCTGTTTTCTAGGAATAGCCCCGAGTGTCTTTTCCGATGCGTGCTTCATACTCTCCTTTATTCCCTGCTAAACCCTCTCTACGGGTTTCTCATTGTCGGTCTGTAATGCATTCAGGGCTTTCGTCACTTTCTGTTTGAATATGGTACGGATCTGCGGTTCTGGAGTTTTGGAATATTGAATCTGTGTGCGGAGTTATTCTCTGTCCTGTGTCCTCGTCGGTTGGGCTCGACTTTCAGTTTGATGACCAGCAATCTGAGGTCCGTGTCACATTCGGCTCCTCTGTATACTCCCGTTTGAGTTGTACTGATGAGCTCGTTCTTCCGTACCATGATATGATCAATTGCGTGCCAGTGCCCGGATCTGGAATGCTTCCAGGTGCCTTTGTAAATATTTTTGAGGTCAAATATGGTGTCTGTTATCACCGAGTTACGTCGCGCGCAAAAGCTCAGTAGCGTTTCTCCGTTGGTGTTCGCCTTTCCAACACTGTGTTTCCCAATTATACCGCTCCCTGCCTCGTGATCTGTACCAACCCGAACAATAAAGTCGCCCAGCACAATGAGGCTCTCATTCGCAGGGACTTGCTTCATCATGCTTCTCATAAAACTGCTCCTTCATTTCCTCTGTGGCTTGCATAGGAAGAGCATATGCGCTCAGTAAGTTTATCGGCTTGCCTCTCCCGTTTTGCAATCTGTATGCCATCAACCATTCATTGATACTGGTGCGGGCCTCGCAGCATTTTTCAAGTATTTGGTGCTTTATGGCAAATCCCACTTCATGTTGCCTGGGTTATCCTAGATCTCGCCCTTTCCAGAAGAAAGTGTAGTTTCTCTCCTGTAGCGATTTTTCTCCGTATAGTCGAATCTCGCTTAGCGCGGCAATATCAATGTTTAGCCTCTACAGTCTCCGGTCTATTTTGGCCGTTCGTCGTTCGGGTCTGCTGTTCGGACCACCGTCAATCATGGTTCTTACATTCCACGGGAAAGGAACTTAGAAAAATTCTTGAATATTGAACTGTATCTGATAAGGGAAAACTTGGAAAAATATGGAAGAAAATTCTTGAATATTGAACTGTATCTGATAAGGGAAAACTTGGAAAAATATGGACTTTTTAGCTCAATCTCCCAGGGTCACGAGGAACAAAGTTTAATTTCATGTAGAAAAGTATAAACGAAGCCCCACAAAACAGGTTTCCTGTTTGCTTCGATTAACAGAGTTAATAAAAGCAACTCAGAGAACTTTTTTTAAATGAGGTTTGAACATAGACGGTCGTGAAGATTATTCAGCCACAGAGATGCTTCGCCCTCCCTTTTTAAATTTCCTCGGCACTTGATACCCATATTGATGACAAGTTCTCCAGATTCAAAGAGTATAGGAATTTTTTTCAAGGCCAAGCAACCAATCGAATGCAGCTTAGTTACTATCATCAGCCACTTAGCTTGGTCACTCATAAACATAATATCATTCTTTCGCTTTGACATCATTAACAACCAAGATTTATTCCCTTCCTCTTTTGCTTAGTAAAGTAACCCTTTCAGTGTTTCAAGTGAGCCTTGCTATTTGTCTACTATATCTTACTACGCGTAAAATTCCCGAGAGTATGTTCTACTTTAATCGTGTTATATATAAAGTAGACTGATAAGAGATTGTTAGTGATACGGAATTTATCGGTTATCAAAGAATGTCGTCAAGTGAGGACGCAATTGGTTTTCAACACTCTTTGAACGATACAGAGTAGATATTGGTAATCATTACCGCATAGCGCACTGTACACACAAGGACGATTTAAAAATATTGAAAATCCAAGGCAGAGTAAGAGGATGGTTCAATAGTACCCGAGTTAGAGAAGGTTACCTGATATTTGTACAACATACCATCGGAAATTTTTTCTTCCGTGAAAATTATTTCAATGATTGTGGTTTGCCTGTTCTTTTCGATCGAATGCCGCAGTTTAGTGAATACGAGAATATTTTTCATATTCACGAAAAAAGTGGTAGTACGAGAAAAAGTTGAACCTTTTATATTATATATCTTCCGCTAATTTATGATTTCAAGGGAACGTTTTAGGATTTCTCATTTTAGAAAGAGTACCCTTACAGACGGGACAAAATTTTTTACCCTCGAAATTCGCTTATTGAAACATGAAATTGTACAAAAACTGTTCACACTCCTGTCATTACAATTTCGGGCACAAATGACCTGTTCGTTATGAATCTATTGCTATAAAAATAGTGACCGTGACTTCTAAGGAAATGTGCCGACAGAACTCTCGGTACACAATCATGAGTTATCTGAAGAACTATTTTCTTTCATTGTTGGCATCGATAGTGTAGTTTTTATTTTCTAGTACTGTGTAGCAAACCGAGTGATATAACGTGCGATGACGGGAACAATTTTCAAAAAACCCCGTCGAAGTTTTCATTTTTTTATTTGGATCAATCATGTACCCCTACTCACTTTATTCCCGTGTTTTGACAGGCACCAAAATGGAGTCGTCCGGATCTGATTGCGACTCGAATTTGGATGGCGAAATCTCAAATACACCGATTGGAGGATCACATTACGCAACAGGTAGGTACCTATTTGATATAAATTTAAGTGCGTGTTCGATAAACGACTGCTTAAGACGTGAAGCTTTGATACAATATCATAGAGGATGAGGGAAGAGAAACATTATCGGGAAAATTTCATTTGATATGACGGAGCTTCGTGTCTGTAACTTGCTATAGGACCAGGAGAAGATTGCCAGTCGTGGCATCAGTACATATCTTATCTTTTAAATTTTCTCAGTAAAATGCGGGAATGACCACGATTCCAACACCTGCCCAAGTTTGTATGGGTCTCAATTTATTCATCAGCACCACATACTCAACAAAGTAGTGGATGCGTCAAATTAACGTTCTCAAAACGTCACGTAATAGAGTAAAATATATAATTATAGCTAAGGATATAGCGGAAGAATAATGATGCTCTTTTTCGGTCGAACTGTTCCCATATTGAGTATTGCTCTCTTTTTTTAAATTTTTGATCAGTTGCGCATTTGTATGGTTTCTGTTGATTGAGGTGTGTTATAATATCGTGACGTCATTCTGTGATGTTTTCTTTTTCCTTGTTTTCGCCGTCTTGCCATGTAATTTCGCGTCTTATACATTCTCGTAAGAATGTAGACAGATGATGAAATTAAGATACACTAACCCACATTTTTGTGCGACGTGCTTCGCCTCATCATTAGCCGACATAAACAAATTTTCAGAATGAGTTTGTAGAATTACAGACTAAAATTTTATGGCCTTTCATCAACTTTCAAAATCAAAGAGGGTCGGGGAGGACAATTCGAAAAAAAGAAAAAAGATATCGCTACATTAAGTTTCTCTTTGTTCACAAAATTCGAATTTTTATTAAATTTTTGCTAGCATCCAAGGAGTGTAGTGGATCGCTAGTAGTTTTTTAGGAAATATTGAAGTGGAAATTATGAATATTTTGTTGAGCAAAGCCTAAAATGAATTCTAGTTGTCAGAAAGACAATTATTGTGAAAGAGGTAAAGTGAGTGTCATCAATTCCGATTTCTTCACATCGAGTTGTTTTTCTGGTAAGAGTACAACGGGCTACTTGACTGACCTCTACAAGTCCGGTAATCATCATTATGCCTTCACTGCTCATGCCTGAGCACTTGGTGATCAAATTCTCGCCACCATTCTCCGCCAGTCTTCGCGGTCCTCGGTGTTCCGAACCACTTGCTCCAGGTTTTGGTCCGAAGCTCCTACATTTGGTCCAATCATCTCTTTGGCGAACGGCTACGAGACCGAGTGCCTTCCACTTTGCCTGGATAACCCAGGTTGTCCCACGATCGCCTTGTAATGTGCTCAACGAAACGGAAGATTCGTCAAGGGCGTTGTTTAATATGGAGCTCGTTTAATATTGATATATTGGTTCGTTTGGCCGTCCAAGATATATGCAGTATCCTCCGGTAGGCCCACATTTCCAGGACATCGATCCTCCTTCTATCATCAGCTTTTTTGGTCCATATTTTAACGCCATACAGGTACACTAGCTCCCGATAATCCGCCATGTTTGCTTCCCTTGTGCCTTCGCACTTGTCTTCTCTCTTCGATTAAATCCAGGGTCTCTAGTGTTATCCAGCAGGACTTCGGCTTTTTCCCTTCTATCCTTCGATATCTCGATCATAATAGATTCGGCGTTATTCTTGAACTCCTTCCAGACTGTGACCACAGGCGTATTTATGAGAGGTTTCTGTAGTTTCTTCTACATCCTGTATCTGAATGCTGATATTTCACTCTTTTCCAGTCTCTTCCTTTTGTTATTAATATTCCTGTTCACTTTTGCTAATTTTAGACGCAAATAGAGGTACAGCAGTCGATGGTCGGTGCCGCAGTCTGCCCCCGGAAGTGATTTTATGTTCCTCACGGCTGACTTCCACCTTCCTCCATTGCGGTACTGTCCGTCAGGCGAAGTCCCGAAGTCCACGTATGTAGTCTGCATAGATGCAGTTTAAAGCACGTATTTGTGATCACCAGGTCGTTCTCTTGACAGAATTCTGCAATTATTTGATCGCCACACTCATTGTTGTCAACCGCTGTGTCCTCTGTGCCCACTTTGACGTTGAAATCAACTTACACAATGGTGACTTCTTTCTGTGGTAAGCGACGTAATTCCTCCCTCAGAGTGCCATAGGAGTTTTTTCTCTCTCTGCCTCCTCCGCCGCAGACGTTGGTGCGTATACCTGGATGATGTTGAGCCCGCAGAGTCTGATGTTGAAACGGAGAACTAGTATTCTGTCGCAGACCGGTCTAGATTCAATGACTGAATCTGACCGTGTCTCGGGTACTGCAATAAGATACCATAATTATATTTTGTGGATCCAAGAATTCTGTAGAATAAACAAAGGACAATTCCTTCGATCCGTACGGAAATAGACTTGAGGATCTGACACCATATCAGTGATGTCATCTACTTTCATTTCGGCCTTTTGAGAAGAAGATGTCTGAGCAAATGATAAAGATGACGGAATGATCTAGAAAATATGCCTAGAAAATACGATTCTTTGTTTTCAATCTCATGCAGTCCACATGGGGTTGTGTAGTGGACCAAAATCGTTACTCCTGGTCTACTATGCAGGAATTTTGTATCTCCATCTCGTTATTAGGCTTTCTATTTCTTCGATCATCAGTTAGCAGGCACCAAGTCTTTGTAAACTTCATGATATTGGGAGTACTTGAAACTTGCTTTCGCTATAAAATGGACTTTCTGACAGTGTCCGGCAATGGACTTTGGAGACGTTGGGATGTTTGTCGTAGCCGTTTATATATCCTCCTTGGTTTTGAAATTCTGTCGATTACACCGAGTTCTTGAAAATGTTGAATTTTTGAAAGTTTAAGTAGGTATATAAAGCGGTATCAGAAATAATCCTAAACTCGTTATGGTGCATACAGCCCACAGTTTTTACTTTTTTTGTGAATGTATATTTGTGAATGTTTGGAACAGACGTTCCACAAAAATAGACTACGACCTTAGGCTTAGGCTATTATTTGGTCGATGCATGCGTTTGGTTTCATTTTACGCCAGCAGGGACAGTGTTAGAACAGGTATTGCTATTACACTTCCATCCATTATTACAATGTCGATAAATTCAATGAAGAATTCCGATTGGTAAACACGGCAGACATATATTCTCTTTTTTTTTTTTTTTTTTTTTTTAGATATACACGAGTGTACAGAATATACTGTATAGATTGATATGTAAACGTATTTAAAACGATGATGACGCATTTGTCGATAACGTTTACGTGTGTATGTTTTTATGAGTGACGTGTCATAAAAAGACACTCGGTGTCGTTGTCTACGAATATACGATGCTACTGTGCGTACATATTCATGCATCAATTCATAAGTAATATTATCATTGTCGTTGTAAAAAATATTAATTATATCTGGAACAATATAAAGAACAAAAAAAAGAAGAAAAAAATCGCGTATAATTTTTCGATTAAATACATCGTGTGATAAAACTGTGCGTTTTCGACAACGAATGTACGAGTATTTAAAACGTAAATTTCTTTTCTATCATTCTTTCCTATATAGGTACAAAAAATATTATGTACAGAAGGGAGGCGGGGGGTGAGCGAAAGGAAGATGTTTGACAGCGTGTAATTTTATTTCCTAGATACTGCAGCGAAAATTTAGAAATTTTTCATTTTTCGTTCGTGTGTTATAGCCGTACCGAGCGGGCATTTACCATTGACTAGTCAGTGTGGCAATGTATCAGGGATACCATCGACCATTATGTCGAATTCCATATCGGGCCCTGGATCGCTGATTCAATATTCGACTCAGGAAGGACAGTACTACCATGTTCCAAACGATATGGGTAAGAAATGTTTACGAATACCTAGCCTACTTACCGTCCTTAGAATTATAACGCCAGTTTCCACTTCTGTATAATGACAATACCTATTTGTGATTTTCTTCTTAAAAGTATAGTTCTTGATATAATATTTATTGTGATGATGATGAAGTAGAAAATATGAGAACACTTTGATGACGAATAGGAGGAGCAAAAAATAGTACATTACCAAAAGATCGGTTCATTTTTGTAAGCTTAATCCTATAAGTTTCCGAAAATCGAAATAATTTCTTAAGTACATAATCGTAAAGGAGCCTTTTTCCGCTTTTCGTGTGTCACTTTTCATCATACCGAGACTGTTTATCAGCGCGCCGGTAGAAAATTTTACGTTTAAGAAGACGGTACCGTCTACACACGTTGACCCGTTATTGTGTAATGGACGCCAAGGTCGTTGTGTATGTAGTATGCGAACATGCCATGTTTACAAGAATGTTTCTTCGAATTTTTTTCAACGCGCGAGAATGGCAATCCTGAAGAAATTTCTCATTTTCGTTGCCTTTGGATTGTTTATTTTTTTTTACAAGGACGAGTTGTAGGTACTTCTTTGTAAAGTTGTAGGAATCCTCGCGATAGTGATGTTGAAATTATTTACCGCAAGTGGCCAACGGATTTTTTCAAATAAAGGACAAACAACGTATGTACCTAGTTCAATACTACGGATTCGCAGATATCGAAATTCACAATTACTATATTAATATTTTTCGGAACTAATGAAATCAGATTATACTAGTTCACCGGATGAGATCGTGTCTACGTAACGTGACTCACAATTTGATTGTTGAATATAGTAAAGAGGTTTTGTTGTAGGTATTTTTAACATCGAGTAAGAAATTTTATTGTCTTATAATTTGTGTGACGAATTAGTATATGTGAGCATGAGAAGAGGAGAGGAGCAGTTGAAGCAGATTTTCCGATGGTTTGAAAACAAATGATGGTCTCATACTCTTTAAATCGAAATTTTTCGACTTTTACTCATCTATCTACCTAGCATATTATTGAGTCAGACATTCACTGTATCGAAGTCTATAATAAGTACGTTTCAGAACAGCCGAAGGCCTACGTATTGGCCGGTGGAAAATCTGCCAATCGTTATTCAATTTATATAAGTACAGATAAGAGCCTAAGAGTAAGTGCAATATTCCCTTTTCAATAGGACTAAATAGAGACCGTGGCCAAAATTTTTGCCTTCTCGCTGCAATTTGGCAGTAGAGTTACAACAATGCATACGAACTTATTCTCCTTTCGCACAGCCTCTAATGAACGTGAACAGACGAAGGTTTTTTAAAAGTACTTTTTCCACTGAACACGATACCGCGTTGGCCGTTTTTCGGAATCTCCTCTCAGTTTTTCGAGATTTCATTTCAAAGTTTGAAAAATGCTAAAAATTGACTACTTAGAAGCGAGTAGCCGAGTAATGATGCACTTCGGTGATGAAATTAGTTCTTTGCTCGACGTGAACATATCATTTAGTCCTTCGCCTCAGCATACCACGTAATTATCAAATAAATTGAATAAGAATTGAAGGTTTATTTTTGTTTTTTACGTATACTAACTTTTTCCACTTTGAAATTAAACCTATAAGACACTCCATAATCGCTCTTTCTTGGTTTTTTGTTATGGTCGTTTCCAAACCTCTACGAACTGATACGAAATGAAAATATATATTTATATATAATATTCCCAACTGTTCGCTTGTCTTAAATCTATTTGCACCTAAATGATATGTATCTCTGTAATTTCTTCAATTCTTTCATACGGTTTCTGATGTGAGAACAGTGATTACGCCATCTACGCGCAAACAGGTCATCAACTTTTCTTTTCAACAGGACTGTTTAGCTAAGCCGAAGTCATTAACCGTTAGCCGAGCAATTTTCATCCAAAATTAGCGAGCTAATGAAATCAAGTCCGCCATTAGCTTAGCCGTTAGCCATTCAAATTGGATGGCTAACGGCTAATATTTTCTCTTCCCCATACCTCACCCCTCCACAGGGGTGTGAACCGGAATTGCTATCCAAAATTGTATCCGGAATCCGGACCTGAATTTTCGGGTTTTGGAAGTGGAACCGAAAGGAAGCGGATCCGGCGATTGCTGCTTGGAAACGGAACCAAAAGGAAGCGGATCCGGCGATTGCTGCTTGGAAGCGGAATTGAAAGGAAGCGGATCCGGCGATTGCTGCTTGGAAGCGGAATTGAAAGGAAGCGGATCCGGCGTTTGCTTCCCGGAAGCGGAACCAAATGGAAGCGGATCCGGAGAATGGTCCTTAGAAGCGGAACCAAAAGGAAGCGGATCTTGAAATCTGGCCAAAGAACTGTAACCAATATTTCATATATGAAAAATAGCGGATATCCCCTAAAAAATAGAGGATAATCGAAATTCTGTGCCTTTTTTAAAGGATAACCGTAATTTTTTATCGCAATTCCTGAAAGATTCTTTTATCAAGATACAAAACCAAAAGGAAGCGGATCCAGCAATTGCTCCCTGGAAGCGGAACCGAAAGGAAGCGGATCCGGTAAATGGTTCTTGGAACCGGAACGGAAAGGAAGCGGATCCGGCTAAAGCTTTTCAGAAACGGAACCGAAAAGAAGCAGATCCGGCAATTGCTGCTTGGAAGCAGAACCGGAAGGAAGCGGATCCGGCGATTCAGTTGAAGAACGAATGGAAGCGGAATCCTAAAAAATAATAATAACGGTTCACACCCCTACCCCTCCACATTGGAAAGACCCCTACCCTACTTTCAGCCGTTAGCCATTCTATTTTGGCCCAAAATTAGATAGCTGTTAGCAGAGGGTTTTCGATCAAAATAAAGAATTATAAGTGGATAACGGTTATCGGTCCGGTCAGCTTCAAAATTAAACCGGTTCACGGTTATCGGTCGCATAAAGTATTTTTCTGAAACGGTCAAACAGTCATAATGGTCATGGCCATTATTAGAACCTGATTCGGGTATAATGGTTCGTAACGGTTACATTTTTTTGGTAGAAAGAACATGTTTTTAAACTAAGAAAACATGTTTTCAAATGAAAAAACATGTTTCTAAACTGGAAAACTATGTTTTTGGACTAAAAAAACAAGTTTTTAAAGTGAAAAATATTGAAAAGATGACTATCAACATGACCGCTTTAACCGAAACATTTATTGGTCAAACGGTCACGGTCAGTGTAGTAGTTTCCTTTTGGACGGTTATCGGTCAATCGGTCAACGAACATTGTTTTCCTTTCGGTCATCGGTATAACAGTTATATAACGAGCCCGTAACTAGCCCATGAGACTGGGGTAGCCGTTAGCTAATAGCCGAGGCCAATCAATTTACAGGGTTAGCTTAGCCAACTTTTTAGGCATCCAATACAATTGGCCTTCTCTTCGACACTAAAGCACTGACCGTATGAATTAGTGTGACCAGGATGACCTTCAGAAATTTTTCCTTTCAAACGTTTGTCTTTGATTATGAATGCCCCTCAGAAAACTGAATAGAACGCTGATGTGAGCATGAGAGCTAATTAAGAGAAAATATTAGGCTATATTATGTCCTACCTAAGGGAAAGTATCGGCAAAGATTATGTATTTTTTTTTCTATCTTGGGGTTTCTAATGATAGGATACAGTATTTCAGAAGTGTCAGTTTGAAGCAATTTTCATGCATTGTAACGCAATTTGTAAGGTGTAGCCTTTTTGGGGTTGATTTGATCAATTATCTTCCTCCTTTTATTTTATCTGTTCATTTATACTAAGAAAAACTCTTCAACGTTGAGTTAAATAGGACGTCCTCTGCGTAAAAGAAACCTGGAACAGGATCTTTTTGTGCCACTCGTAGAAAATTTCCAATATGCAAGGTTTTATTGATGGATCACAATTATTCTCATTGTTAAAACAGATTTTCTTTATACAACTGCCGTTATGACGCATGTGAAGATGTGGTATTTCATCAGAATTTTATTTATCGAGCTTGTAAATAGTGCGCGGCATCATATCGGATTTCCTTGTTAGATAATAATTTTGTGTGGAAGGTAAACGATACGAAGGAGACGAGTAATTTTCAGTTTTCAACAGTATTGTTTACACGTGGTACCGGTACAGAATGATTTTTGTGAATAAGATGCGATACTTATATAATTTATTATTTAAAAGTTACCTACACTTTTTGATTAGTGGGATCAAAATATGAAATGGAGTAGTATCTTTCGAAGAAAAACTATTGATAACATATTAAGGTATTGAAGAAAATTAGCTATTAGGCTAGCAGTCATCTAGAAAATTGAACCATCAACAACGTGTCTTCCGACTATTTCAAAATTGTTTCGTCAACACATTGATTGATAGAACCAATGTCATCGAGACACTGAATTTCATTCGAAAGAATTAAGGAGAAGTGTCAGATAATGACGATGCAATTTGAATAAAAGAAATTTGTAAAAATGAGAGTAAGAGCAATTCGGTGTAAGCAAACTACAGGGTATTAAAATGTTTAAAAATATAACTTAGTACGTTTAGCCACTTTTTTCTTCGAAAATATGATATTGAACGGAGAGGTTTAGTCATATTTTATTCCCCCTCCTTCCCAAGATTTTTAGCTACTCTACTGCTATTATTACATTATGCATCAGGTAAAAATATTTTTCTTGATCATTCTATTTTTGAAAGAATGTGAGGATACTTGAGAAAACAGTTATAAATGTTACCTTATCACTTTTATTTGTTGTACTTATTTCTTTTTTCTGACATTACGTGTAACTTATAAAATCTTCTATTTTCGAAAATTTTAGTTGTGGCGCAGAACTCAGGTAACGTTAGCATTAGTGGAGTGATAACTGAGGATCAGGTGCGGAAACGTGAAATGAGGTTACTTAAGAATAGGTGAGTATCGTGAATTAAAATATTAGAAACGATTACCTACTTTTGTTGTTTTTATTTTATTTTTTTGTTTTGAGAGGGCAGCACGTTAAGGTTATTGATTGTTTGTTCACGATTTAAAAATCTTCAAGGAAGAGTGGTCTGTCCTGGGGACCCTTTTATTTATAGAAAGTAGAAATTAGAGATTTACATTTTAAATCTTCAGTTATAATTTTTATGAACGGTATAGATGAAGAAACGAAAAGAAAAAAATTATTAGGGAAAAGTTTTAATAATTGTGAATTTTCATTTTTATAATTCATTTCCACTCAATTTTCTTTACGCGACTACCCCTCCCTTGTTGTATCCTTTCACCTAATAGATTCTCTTATTTCTCACTGAATCCAGAATGCCATAATTGCCCCCTACTCTCTAAAATTCTACATTTCTAAGACACGGACGTTCTCAAAGTCACTAGCATGAATTTTCGTAAAAATCGGTCAAGCGATACGTTTCTATAGCAGTATTTTCTTTTTTTTTCATCTATTTTTCACTAAAGATTTTCAAAACATCAAAAATTTGATTCTAAAATTTTCTAATACCCAGTTACGCAGGAAAAATGCATTCGTAAGGTTGTAAGTCCTTATCGAAAGGAATCTCGTCAATTCTGCTAGCGTGATTTTGCTGACGGCTGGAACGCGAAATAGAGGAAGTTAATTTACAAGGAAGAATTACGTTCAAAAAGTAGTAAAGAGGCATCTTTTGTTCTAATAAAATTACAGTGACGTGAGGAAAAGAAGTCCTTGAATCAAGAGGGAAGAGAGCGGATTATCTTCATATCTGCTACTCGCTTCATCAGAACGGGAGAGTCCAAGAAATTTGTCCGAGCGAAAATTGACCGACAGAAAATAGTGATTGCTGAAAAATGAACGTGCGAAATTTGAACGTGGCGAAATTTAGATTTCACAAAATTTAATCGCGCGAAATTTAGACATTATGAAATTTGAAAGTTAAAAAAAATATAAATTTTTGGAAGATCGAAATGTTCTAAATTAGAAAGTATCCTATAATGTACAAATGTTGATAACTTAAATTGTGGGCGATATCTCTTAGATAAGTTAAGAGGAAGTCGTCTCCACTGTCGACGCTATCCTCCTCTTCATCAACATTGAAGGCTAATACAGATCGATGCAGTCGAACAGCGGCATCTGAACTGAATACAGTAATAACAGGACGAAAGGATGAAGACTGCGGTCAAAAGAAGACAAGCCGCCACAAGAAAATCGTGTGAATGATTTGACCTTGCCTGAGATGTGAAGTACAAAAGCAAAGATTAAACGAAACAAATTACTCATACTTTATGGTGGTATTATCATATCATAGGGTAGTTCGTACGCACGAGTATATGTCATTCAGTAACAAGAACTTTCGATTTCTATAACATTCAAGTTTATCGAGAGTGCAATATTTTGCGAATGACACGAAGTTCATTTTTTCTTATAATGTAAAATTTTGTCATTGTCTAATTTCTCAAAATGGTTTTTTCGGACTGACAAGTTTCGTCA
Source organism: Aspidiotus rigidus (assembly GCA_035079385.1). Lineage (NCBI taxonomy): Eukaryota > Metazoa > Arthropoda > Insecta > Hemiptera > Diaspididae > Aspidiotus > Aspidiotus rigidus. The sequence continues at coordinate 2,054,532 of JAVHKY010000044.1, read as the reverse complement.
TTGCTTAATTTCTCAAGTTACTTTTTTCTGTCGATCAATTTTCAGTGTTTTTTTTTTCTGTTGGTCAATTTTCGCTCAGACAAATTTTCTGACACCAAGCGGAAAAGAAATTTTTTTTGTTGGAAAGAAAACAATTTAGTAGAAATGAAGAAGTACATATTTACAGCACCTATGAAAATTATTTCATCAAAATTGTTTCCTCTATTCATTTGCTATGAACAAAAATTGGGTATGATAGTGATCGATAGAGGGAAGATCCTGTCCACGCTGCTGGAAACTAGAGCTACACCATCTAGTCTATCTGGAGGTGGGAATACGGGGTAGAGAATACATATAGACATCAGATGTCTTCTTATTTAAGTTTCAATTCCACCTATGCCTACTTTTCTCATTATTAATTAAAATCTATCATTCTTTGAAAAGTAGAATCTTAAATAAATTCGTAATAGTTCTAAAATCTGTTTTCTTTGTATGCAGGGAAGCAGCTCGCGAATGCAGACGCAAGAAAAAAGAGTATATCAAATGCCTTGAGAATCGCGTGGCGGTCCTCGAAAATCAAAATAAAATGTTGATTGATGAATTAAAACAAATGAAAGAATTGTACTGTCAACATAAACCAGAATGATCCTTATCATCAGTTACCTTTTTTTTTTTCTCCTCATTCTACGTAGGTATATTCGCTCGATTGGAATATTTTGTACATAGTAGGTATCTTTTGTAAACCTACTTTTTTAAATTTTTCTGTTCTTTCTGTTTCTCAGAAGTATACCTTGCGTATGCTCCAGGCCACTCGTAGTATTTTCACATTTCATTTAATTTTTAAAATATCGAAAAGTACGAGTATCTACGTACAGTCTTAGCATCCGCCTCTGCACGGACATGGAAATTTTGACAAATCTTATCATCTTTGCATATAATTTATCAACCATGATCTAACTCCACCTCTTCTTTCAAATAGTAGTCATTTCAGTTTTTTTTAATTAGAAAATGAAATCAAATTCAAAACTAATACTTAAGAGGTAGAATACAGTTCCATGTAGGCCTATGTTTTCGATTTTATCATCTTTTTGTTATAATGTACGAGTTTTATTCGCTTTTCCAGTGTCGTTGAAAAATTTCCTAATTTCCGAATTCGAATATTAATTTTTTTAATGACAAAGATTGAGCAAGAAAGGTGATGAAAATGTTTAGATTTTAGGAAAGGAATGAAAAGTGAAAATACTATGGTTGACGACGCAGGTACGTGAGGTAATCTTCTTTTATTCATTTACTCAGTTATACATTTAGTACAAATTTGTACCTACCAATATTTTAGCAAAAAAATAATTTTATTTTTACTTACTTCCTACCTATTTATTGAACAGATGGAAGAATTTTTTTGTTTCTAAGATTCTTATTTTGTTACTATTTGTTATTCGAGTCAACTTTCAATATTTATTGTTTTCTTCCTGTATTTCGCGGGTTTCTGTCAGTGTCATCCCAACTTAAGTTATGATAAAATATTTTTAGGATTATTTTACAAAGAATTATTTTTCTTTTCCTCTCGAAGATCTTTTTATCTATTATTAAATAATATATCGCGCAATAGAAAACAGTCATTCATTTCAGCTGTTGTAATATTTTTTGGCTGTGTTAAGTGTACGATGTAAATTATAATTTTTTTAAACCCTAGTTTTGTAAAAATTTGTCAATTTATTTATATCTTTTCTTTTTTTCTTTTCATGTTCGACAAAATAATTGAAAATATTTCTTCTTAAATATTATGATCGGTTTGCAGTTACCGCAAATGTACTCATTAAGGATGTCAAAAAGAAAAAAAAAAATGTAAGGTAGAATCTACTGAGCGAAAAAAAAAAAATATATTGTTGATGCGTTACGTACGAAATAATTTTGTTTTAGGCGGAAGTGTCTTGGGACCTTCCATTAATTCGGTATACTCAGTTTGACCTCCCTGCGTTGAAAAAATGATGCTAAATTGCCTTGATGATGTTCTAACGAATCTGGTATACTCCTTTCTGCGTTCTTGACTTTCATCTTATGAAAGCCCTATTCGATTAAGCCATTTAAGCGAGAGCTTGTTCGAGACTATTGTAACCTATATAATGAGTTACCAAACTTCGTGTTTCTCTTAAATAGGTCTATAATTTTCGAAGGTTACACAAACATGCTTGACACAAGATGGTTTTGATTTCTCGAAATATATGTTATGGCTTAAAGAAAAGAGAGTAAATGAAGCAACCGCATAAGTTACCATCTTCTTTTGCATTTCGTAGTTACGTACTTCGTTACATTCTATATCAGATTCTATTCTCGATTATATGAATAATTCATGAAAATTTTGTGGCTACTGTTATTGAATCATTCGAAGAACTCTTACCGCGCACGTTGCATGTGAAAAATTTCGCGATTTAAAACCGATTGGATACAGGAAGAGGAAGAGCGTCAGTACTTATGTGTATTTTTCAATTGAAAAATATTTAATATTATAATTCAGTTTTTTTTTCTTTTTTGGTTTGACAATTATTCGACTTATTTTAATAGAAGGTACTTCCGTATTTACATCCATGTATTGTATACGTACATTGCAATTGATGATCGGCTCTTCTGTAGCCTAGCTCAAATTCTTAGTGTCCTTCCTCTCATTTTGGATGTATCTCGATCAGAATTCAACATATTTTACAAACCACTTGAGTAAGTCAAGGTGATTATACCCTATAACGTTGTCAAAACTACTCTCATGATGTCGCCACCATAACTGATGCTCATTCTATGACGTCATGAAATGGGCTATACATTATGGTCTCTGTAATTGTCACCAGATGGACTATAAAGAAAGAAAGAAACTAACTAACTAAATTAATAAATGAATGAATAAATAAATCTGAGTCTCGCTCCTATCATTCCCCTTCTATCATATATAGTTCAAGAAAAGAAGCAAAATTTTTCTAAGTCGATTTTGGCCAGAAGTCAAACGTTGGACGGCGGACGGCAAATTTTTCAAAAAAGAAAAAAAAAACGTAGGACAGGTTTTTTGTTGAAATTTTATCCCCTGAGTAATATATGATTGGGAGGGGATTTGGAAAAATTTCAACCTCCGAGAGAAGTTATAAAATTTTCCCGGCAGGCGGACGTTTTTTCTACCCCGCCCCGATAAAACAGGTTCCCTGTTAAAATTTTGACCTTTAATCTCTAGTGTTTATTATGCTAAGCCTCTAATATTATGTGTATGTACAATATACTAGGCCTACACTCACTAGATTGGCACTAGACCAAGACGCAAGTGAGACCCTAAAAGCTGATAGCCTGGAATATTGTGCACGAAACTTGCTGATTTTTTTTTCAATGAAAGCTTCTGACTCACAGATGAACGCGGTTTTCAGCTTTGAGAACTAGTGAAACGCAATTTTGCCAATACATTTCTTTTGAAAGTTTTCTCACATGAAATTGAATACTTAAATGCAATTTGTTAGCAAATTCTATTGAACAAATCGGCCAAAGCTTCACCTTTTCCACAAATTTTCAAAAAACCAAAATGCAATTTCATTCTGTACATTTCTTATGGAGATATTTTTGAGATGAAATTGAACACCTTTTTCCAGTTTGCCAGCGACTTCTACTGAACAGAGAAGGTTGATTTTTCTTTTAAATGAAAATTTTTTACCTCACATTCGCCATCGCTAACGATTTTTTATAACATCAAAGCACGGGTTCACCTGTTATCTTTCTTATAGGGATATATTCCACTTACGATAATTTATTGCCTTTGTCCAGGTGTCATCGTTGAATTATATCATCAACTACTAATGCTATTCATTATAATAATTATAATTTTATTTATTTCTTTGTATTATTATTATCACTATTATTATTTTATAAGATAGTGTCGTTCCATAAAATTGTAAATAATGGCTGTTGGATGGTACAATAAATATGTCCTAAGGAGCAAACGTCAAAATTTGTCAACTTAATGAAGTAGGTGAAGGTCATTGATGATGTCATAAAACGTCTCTTTCCGACTGACGTCCACAGGTAAAAAAATTTTCCAATTCAAAACTGGATCATGACTGACGTCCCTGCCAGAACCCTAATTTGTCGAATGGTCAGCCCTACAAGTTTTGCGTCACTCAAGACAAATTTTATATTGCAATTTGTCGACGTAAGCCACGAACATATAATTATTTGGCCGCTCGGCCTTAGAACTGTACAATAATTTCTAATTTTGATAACATATTTCCTACGATTTCTTCTTAAATTATTTACGATCACAGACCTCCTATCAAAGTTGTTGAGAAGTTGATAAAACGATTTTGCGAGTAATGTAAGACTACATGTACAATCTCATTCCCAAATCGCGCCATAATGTAATTATTCCAATTTTTTTCTTTCTACTTTATTCAGCTTTTGTTAAAACGATAGGATGTAATACTATAGTACTTATCTATTATCTTTAATAGTAACAGAATTGTGCGGATAAGTGAAAGGGAAAATTGTGATAGATAAGCGGCTCGCACTGCCGCTATTACCTGAGTTGACAGTAGGATTTACTAACGTTTTGCTGAATATTTTTCATGTACGCGTGTGTATTCTTGCAGTACCTACATATTAATAATTTTAGTTTAAATGAATATCTTCTGTCGTAATATATTCTTGATAGTCATGTTTTATTCTTTCAACCATCAGTGGTGAGTCAAACCACACGTTCGTACTTCTTCACTTGCACACATTTACCAAATTGGCTCGAAAATTTTCTTTTCAGCTCTTTGTTCACCACTATAAAAGGATCTTGGAGCTTATCTATCGATGAAGAGTGCAAATTCAGATGTGATGATGGTAAATTATATTAGGCCTATGCGACGCAGCTAGTGAATATGAAATCAGAGTTCGAAATATGCGCTTAATTTAATTCGACGGTGTCGATATAATTTAATTTTTAGGTCAGATCCCGAGACCAAATACACTTCATGTTCCGATAAGTAATGGCTGTGGTGTACCAGGTTTTAAAGTTTGTGTTCGAGTTATTGCTACTGCAAGTTTACACACATTCTCTTATGTCAATATTTAACAAGAGTTCTGTACAACAGATGCCAAAGTTGCCGGATTACATACCCTCGGATAAATTGGAAAGCTGTTGTGATAATCATGATATCTGCTATGGAACGTGTAACATGGATAGAAATGATTGTGATTGGAAATTTCAAAATTGTTTGTACAATATCTGTTCAAAACTACAGAGCAATACTTCAAAGGATCTCGTGAAGGGTAAAGTTTACAGATTTTTTTGTATTACTTTGCGTCAGTTTACTCGGACTTCTTCTGCAGATACCGTCGATGATTAATTATCGGTCTGTAGAAGTTCAGGCACGAGGAGTTTCGTACTTGGGCGAATGATTAAAAAAGATCAACATAGAAGCGGCGGAACTTCAAAATTTAGGATCAGAGAATAATTTTGAGGTTTGAGATGTACGGAAAAAGAGTATATCTCGAAAATTTTGAATTACGCAACAAAAGATTTAGAATGACGTGAAGGTTTGAGTTATGAAGCTAGGTTAAAGAAGAACCTTAAGAGAATTTTTAGTAGAGTTGCACGTGTATGAGTATAAGCAAGACCTATCGTCCCATCAATAATATATGCTGGTTTATATGAAAAGTCATGGTGAATTTTGACGTTGTCGACAGTAATAATTCTGGAGGTCAAATGCTCGGAGAAGTTTCGTGTTTGGAGTTTTTGAAAGAAAAAAAATATGTGATTCAAAATTTATCCATGAAGGGGAACGATTTGGATGAGGAGCTTTCATGAAAGATACATTTTTGAAAGAGGATGTATTGTTGGATTTGAAGGTTGTATTGGGAATAAAATACGTGCTGCCAACATCTGAATCTAAGCGCAGTTTAGAGGCCTTCGATGTAACTATTCTTACATAAATTCAGGTTGTGAATCTATCGCCAAGATGATGTACGTAGCAGTCATGACCATGGGTTGCAGTTTCTACCTCGACGCTCAAAAAAAAGCTTGTACATGCTCTGATAGAAATGTTAATCTCGAATTATAATCCAAGTTTCTGGTTTATATTGTAAACGTGCGATAGCTCGCAGAGAGGGAATTCTAGTTTCCTCCATAATCTCACATTTTCTTAAATTGTAAGTGCGCCACTGAAAGGTTCTGAATTTATTTCCATTTCTATTTTTTCTTTATAGTCAATTTATTTACGCCAAAAATTGTGTCAAATATTTAAAAACAAATGCTTTGAAATGATGTACTTCGCGATGATATTTTGATGTAAATGAATGTAATAAATGAAATTGTCATATCTTTATTAGTATCTGCCTGTATCCCTTATTTTTTAGTCCTTTTCGAGTGTAAATATTAATCCAGAAACCAATACCGTTAAATCTTGGTCTAAATGAATAGCGATTAGCCATTGGATTTTGATTGCATATAAAAAAAAGTTGAGATACGTCTAAAATAAGCAATTATACAAAGTATATGTATTTAATGTGTTTATTTTCAAATTGCAAAATATTTTCCAACTGTAAAAAAAAATGGAATAAATGAAGGCAGCTACGTTTTTGTACCAATGACACAAATACAATAGTACACAAAAATGAATTAAGTTACAATGCATGTAATATGATGTAACAATATGAGTAGGAAAATTTAAGTTGATTGTGGTTCCATTGAAACTTTTGAGTCGACTTTTCATTCTTTAGTCAAGATAAATTCCTAAATTTACATTCTTAGCAAATTAACTCTTAATATAAAAGAAAAAATAAAACAAAGGCTCTTCCAACCCACCTAAAATTTTTGTATTTTAAATTACAACTTTTCTACATTGAAAAAAAAAAAAAAAAAACAGGATGATTCAATCAACTTTTAGCTTACACTTCTCATTTATGTCACCCTCTATCATGTCAAATGTTAGTTCGAGCGAGTTGTCAGAGAAGACGATTGAGTGATTGGATTGGAAAATAATCTAGTTGGGAGTAGATTAACTTGGGGTTTCCAGATTCGAAAATGTTTCAAAACACTCAGCCTTTGGAAGTTTAACACGTAAGGTCCCCGTTCAGAACGTCCAATCGAATATTGAAGCCCAAAAAATTTGGTAAAGTTTTGATAGGTAATTAATCTGGAATCTTTGAAAGAGGAGTGGGGAAGATGGAAGTAGACCTTATTGACGAGATTAAATATTTTTCAGTGAGGTTTTATAGAAAAAGTTGAGTTTTAATTTTCATGTTGCAACAAAACTGTGTGATTGTTTAAACGGAGCTAGACTATTGAAGAAAAATGGCATTGTGTAAAAAGGAGTTGAAATGTATCCATGGATGTTAATGTCCTACGGCCAAAATTCTTTCAAGTTAAACGTAATACAAATCGACCTTGGTATAGGAAAACACTCAATACTATACTCCGCGAGAATTCGTTTTGTCACTCATACTACCTACCGTTAGAGTCACAGAGAGAGTCTTAGGAAAATTTCGTGAAGGTTTCCTCCGAATCCTGTGTCGGGGAGTCCTATGCTCGCGTGGAAAGACTATACCTACAAATGGAAGATTAAGATAGAGCACATGCAGTCGGCTTCAAAATTAAAGTCTTGGTCAATCTGTCACTGGAGACCAGCGAAATCTTGAAATATTATTTACCCTTCCAAAAACTATTCTAGAGGGGGGGGGGAGGTCTCTGGAACAAACTATTATCTTTGAAGATTTTGAATATCTATCATGTGGGAGGATTGATAGAAATATTTTCAACCTCCAAAATTGACTGTTCATCTTTTCAACAAGTCATATCACACAACGATAATTTTTTATTTTATAAAGATGGAAAAACGAATAAATGACTGTCAGATCCGATGGTTTCTCACATACGAGGTATACTTAAAAACCATTCGACCACCGACGTGCACTTTGCTTGTGGTTGGTCTCCTGATTCAACTCTATCAGACGGGGCAAAGATTTTGCGTTTATCCGTCTATAAAAAAAAATTCCACATTCAAAAACTAGTTTCTGAATGGAGATCGTTATCTCTTCATCTCCAAAATTTGAAACATTACTATTTGATGCGACTCGTTTATTCGTTTGCCAGAATATTGATGAAGAAAATATAAAAATTGAAAATTGGTAAAAATATCAATAGGTATTAAAATTTTAAACATATCTTGCCCTCAAATTGATAATTTGTAATAAATTTTTTGACGTTATAGGTTATGTTACAACTTTAAAATGATAATAATTGCATAATACAGATTTTCATAAATTCTACTTTCGAAGAAACCATCTCTGAATAGCATAATGCAAACGGCATTCATGAGAGCTGAGAATCTAACTTCTCTTCCCCTCCCCCCTCCGAAGGAAAGATCACGACTGAATACTTTGCAAATTAGGTACTTAATTGTACTTTATTGCAATGCCGAAACAAATATTCTTCCAAACATATTCTCATTGGTGAATTTTTAGGAAAGAAACTAGTGATATCTTCAAAGAGATCTTCTGGAATTTTTTTGTTCGGGGTTTGAAGCTTCCTTTGAAGTACCATGCGTACATCAATCCAGTAATACGCATATTGCCTAGGTATAGAACGTCAGCTTTAATTAGTTTTGGAATTAGTTTACTTATTTAATCGTTGGATAGCTCATTTTCGCATGGACTCAGCAGTCGTATCGTGGACTCCGTCAGCCGCTGGTTCGGACGCCGGCTCAGCCGCGGCTGCTGGCGCGGCTGCTGCCGTTGGCTCTGGTTTAGACGGTGCTGGCGGGGGTGGAGCTGACTCGGCCGGTGCTGGAGTATCACCTCCCTTCTTTTTGAAGTATTTCTTTTTCGCAAATCGTAGTAGGCTTGCAAAACGTAAATTGGTCACAATTAATCCGTTTATGGCTTTTCTCGCAGTGAATTTACCCGCAATGCCGACATCCCTCGTGAGCTGCAATAAGTTGACATAAAATTATACGGTAAGAACAGTTTTACTAAATGTAAATAAAAAGGAAAAGAAAATCTTCCTTACCTTGCCTGCTGATCGTTCTGTGCCTACCAAGAAAGGTTTTGTATAACGAGTTACTTTCTGACCGATTGCTTTGCTTATTTTCATTACCATCCCTTCTTTACATTCAATAACCTGTTTGGAAACGGTTCTGGATTAAATTTAAGAAATAATTTCCAAAATAATTTAGGTGTAAAAACGATTAATTATTTGAAAATCATGTTAGAAAAAAATTAATTACATTAAATTGGAGCACTATTTACCTGCAAAAGTATGAAAGCTACAATGAAGCCACCTAAAAATATTTTGAAATTCATGGTAAATTTTTACAAGGTTATGGTTAAATATATCTTAAGAAGAGTAGGAAACGACCGTAGTGTACGGAGTTACTCCGAGTTTTTACAACATCAGGTCGTACGCCTGGCAATTTAAAAATATTCTCACACCTATTATTAATTATCGCTATTTTCAAAAATTCGAAATCAGCCATATGGTTGGTTGTATCATTAAGGCACCCGTTGTTCGTAGTCGTTTGAACTGGATATTGCGACTTACTCTGTATTGTAAAAAAATAAAATTATAAACATATCACGTGTTTTCGTTGAGGGAGTTCTCGTTTAGAACTCTTGTTTTGTGAAAATCTATTGAAAAATTGGTTGTAAAGAAAACTACACCTGTGAGCAGTAAACTAATAGACAGACAGACAGACCCGTTGAGAATTTTCTAGATCCGTCGCGAGTATATTTTGACTTTTAGCGTGTATACAGAAATCTAAATATAGGTAATAGAGTTCTTTTTTTGTAAGAGTTTAGAATAGATGAAATATTCTTAATTCTAGAATTTGCCATCAATAGATGTCAAACTGAGTATCGAATATCGATGGCCTATTAAGAAATTTCCGTAACTCCATCTTTTTTTGAAAGTGATATTTTAGCGCTATATGGCGGTAGAGAAGATGTTTTTGGACAAGACTTACTTTTTACCGCTCGCGATCACAAATGGAGTTAAGGCGGTTTTTTATACTCTTCCGATAAGTAAAAAAATGATCTTTTCCCTCCATACTCTGAAAATAGCCGACCATTAGAATTTTTACGGAAGATGTGTCCCCACCAATATCTGAGAATATGCATGCACCCATTTGAGACACATCAGTTGTAGCCTACGTTATCGTTCCAAAGTACCTATATTGCTTTGAATCATCCAAATCTCTAACATTATTGAATTTGTAAGATGGGCCCAAGATCCTAAATGAATAATGAAGACTATCACGTTTGAGTGCTAGCTGTGCAATGTTTGCTGATCCTCTAACAAAGATTCGGTGAGTTTTGTTTTAGGAAGAGATTCGTCTCAAACTTTTATTTATACGTCGTTTCATGCAAGTCACAGAAAGGCCCCGGCCGCGTTTCAAATACCACGTCGTATAGCTTGCCTTGATCATTCTCATAAAATTTATAATCTTAAAGTTGAAGATGTAAAAAAAGAAAAAACAAATTGTCTGGTAGTTCCGAATAAATGAAGATCATGTTTCATGTCTATCATAATGTATGTTCGTCTTTGCCTCGCTCTCCACCAATCTTGACCTAACGTAGAGATGTACCGGTAGTCGCAGATTTCTGAATCACGTATAGGGTATTCGCTTGCACACGCACGCGCAAGGCTATTAATTTGTAAATTAATTTTGGGAAGCAGGGTGGTATACAGGTGTGCTCGCAGATTTCTGAATCACTTACCGGGCGTACGCTCGCACACGCACACGCACACAAAGTTCATTATTGATGAGAAAATTTTTCTCGAAAATATTCTCAGTTCGTCAGTTTGGGAGAGGGGATGTGCTCGCAGATTTTCAGATTGGGGTGAGGTGAGATTAAAGACATAAAACATGTCAAAATTTTTTGAAAACAACTTTACACAAACAAATTTCTAGCTATAATCACATTATAAATGTCTGTGGGTACTTCTGTGACCCAGATTTCAATAGACTTTTCCAAAAGTTTAGTCGGAATTGCGTCAATATATTGTTAAAATTGACTTTGCCCTAACGTCGGAATCAGGTTGACAGTGACATGCTTATTTCAACTCACTTGTCACGTTGTTTTTTAGCTGATTTTGAGTTGACTTTACTGAATTTTCTGATCAATCTGAAATCAACGGTTCTACTGCTTCTATAAACAGTTGATTTTATTTTAGGGCTCTGGGAATGAATGCTGGTCGACTTAACATTAACCTTTAGACCAGCGTTTCCCAAACTTTTTGGATGCACGGCACTCCAAATCGACAAATAAAATTTGGCTGCACCCGTCTCTGGAAATTTATTAAAACGAGCCGTCTTGTCATGACTTGCTACATTCAAGATGTGACGATTATCTCGATTTATCTAAAATCTAAATTCTGAAAACAAATGTTGAATTTGAAGAGAGAGAAAAATAAAAAATCGCATAAATAATGACAAAGAAAGAGCTGATTTCTGCATTTCATGAAAAATTTCACAGCACCCCTAAGAATTTTCGGGTGCCGCAAAACCGAGTTTGGGAAACAATGCTTTGACCGTTAATTCAATCAACTGTACGCCGACATCAATATTGAATCTACACGCGGCCAGATTTGATGACCTGGGTTTGGTTGGTTCATCGTGTGAATCTGTGATTGAATTCATTCAACCTCTCCTGATTCTTTACTCACATGAAATCTTACGCCGCGTCGAGCAATAGTTAATATTGTACGCTCCGAATATGTAAACTAGTCAACTTTGAATCGACTTGTCGAAATTTTCAATTCAAACTTTGAATTGACGGTGTGCCGACGTTAATTTTGAGTTGATACTTTCGTTTGAATATAATTTTTTACGTCAATCTAGACAGGCAATTGACAGTTACTCGCCCCCTCCCTCGTCCACGTAGAGTATTTTGTTTCTTTGGAGGTATCGCTCTCGCAAACGAGATGTCCTGAAGACAAAGTTCATTATCGGTTGAAAAGAATGAGTCGATCTGATATCAATATGGCTGTGCGTTTTGGCCAGAAATCTGTTATCACTCTCGTTCGGGGAAGGTTTTTCCCGTTTTCGTCACCGTATAACCTTGAAGAACATGGACAAATTTCAAGCCACGAGCTGTACACAGGTAGGGAGTACGAAACAGTCTCGACTTGAAAACAGAGAGGGAGGAATTTGCTAAGTTCTGTTTGTGAAGACCTTCCTTGCCTTCTCGATGGATTATTGTCTACCGCAGATTTGGCGTCGAATTTCAATTGACACTCAGCATAGGCATCAAATCAACCAAGAATTGATCTCTTTCGAAGTTTTGGTCAGAATTGCGTCGATAAATTGATGAAATCGACCTTACGTTGACGTAATTATGAGGCCGATTTGAGGTTGAAAAATGTCGACTCACTTGTCACGTTCACACTTCTGGTCAATTTCGATTCGACTTCTCCAAATTATAGACTTATAATTGACTGTGCTTTATTGCATCGTCGCTTTGTAGAGTTCTCTGGTAATGCACGCGGGTCGATTTCGAATTGACCTCAAATCGAAGTCGATCTAGAAGCGATGGACTAGAAATCTATCATTCCATTGCGTCGATCAACAGTCACTTTTAGTTTTCTGAAAATGTTTCGTGGATCGAGCGCAAAATGACGTTGATCTAGAGTAGTCATACCCTTGTAGTATTCTCTCTATTTGGTGACTTTGCTGCTTGCAGACAGAATGTGCAGCCATAATTATGTAATGAGGGCCATTAAGAATCTTCATCATGCTTGATCAGAGCTCGTAGCAATACGCAGCAATAGTCGAATCGACACAATGTCGACGTAGATTCTCAGTCCGACATTTACCTCTACTGCAAAGTGTTGATTCATCTTCGACCTCGATTCTGAAACCCTTTATTAAATGGTGCACCTAAAATTTACAAAATTTTGATGTCCACTGCCGATGAGTGACGAAAAATCAATCCAATATCGACGTTAATCAGTCGATATCAATCTATAATATCAGAAGTCGACTCAATTTCGACGGCGACGATGAGTCGATGGTAGAAATGAGTGGTCGATTTTGAGTCGATTTCTAGCCATTTTGGTTCGACTTGCACTCGACATTGAGCGGAACTAAATCAAGGTCGATATTGAGACAACTTTTAGTCGGAATAGCGAGGTGATTTGCCGTCATAGGAGTCAATATGGTTCATCGGGATATAATTTGACATAGTGCGTCCTTTATATTCTCTCCTCTTCTGACACCTCGCCGCTGGGATGACAATGTCAAAAAGAAAATTTCTACTTTACCAATAAAAATTCCAAGTAACTTGGCCATGCTTTTACATTCTTTTTTTTTCTTGATTGGAAGACTGAAATTTACTGATGGGGATGCAAAGAAGACCATGTTCTTCGTAATTCTGATAAAAATAGACCATACCGCACTCGCCGTATACTTGTGTCATTCTTTTGCCGTACCTACTTGCAACGCGCTTTTCTGCATTCCCGTAAAAATCTTTGTGATGACCTAATCAACAACGATGAAAGAATAACTAGGAAGCTGGAAAACACTTTTTTGCAACAGAGTTCTGCTTCATCTTATAATTTCTATTACTCTTTTATAGTTACTCTTTTCTTTTTTTTTCTTGTAAAACGTGTCAAGCATATGACCACAACTAATCGATTAACTCGTCACTGAAAAAAAAGCATCACACGATATCAGCCATAAACTTCTATTTCAAGTTTCTTTCATTGTTTGTGACCTTCAAAGTTGTGGATGATAAGTCGAACAGAAATATTGCGAAATTTTTTTTTTCGGGGGTACAACCGACTTTCAAATAGATACGAGTAATATAGTTCTGTATATAATATACTTCAAGTTATTTTCACTACTTTCGAAGCAGTCAAAATACCATACTATCACACAACAATTCATGATGATTCGCATATGGCACGTGTTGATTGAATTCGAAGAAAAATCAACTTACTGCTGAAAAATTAATGCGCGCCTTCTTTTAAGAGTGCGACAAACGAATATTTCGATGTTTTTTAAAAAGGAAAACACCTTTTCGTCGCGAAGATACTTATTTTTAGAAGTTGAACTCTTGAAAAACTATCGCGATAAGACATATTGAAAATAGTTTTTTCAATGAGGCTACTGGTGGGTTCACCGAAAAAAGGAAATGTAGCTGAACGTAGTTCTCTTGTTATAACGATAAACTTTACGGATTTTCCTCGGAGATAGGTAAAAATTTGTCAAATCTAACTCGCTCATCAATCTTTTTTTCCACATGCTCCTGAAAATTTATAATTCTTTCAATATTCTCTGGGTAGAACCCTTATGTTTGATATAACCTCCCCTTTTTAAATTTAAGAAGTCTCGTACAATATTCGTTATATATTTTTTTTATTTCCCACAATCCATTTTATAGTTTTATAACAGCGCTTGATAATTTTTGACTGAAAAAACAGTCAGCTTTGAAGGATAATATACCAAATATTTCTACCCTATTCATTTATTTTTAATTTACCAGTAGAAATCTGATGGCTGGGAAGAGGAAGAACTGAGCGCAAGAGGAGGAGGAAATGATATGGGACTTTGAATAAGTGGAGGTTACTTCTATTCAGACATATTGTACCTACGGCATACTCCAAAGTCGTTCTTTTTCAGTCTCATAGCTGACTTGTGAGTGGAAACTTGTACTATAGTTCCTAATAACCCCTTACTCTTTCTCAAATAATATGTTAGGTACCTATTATACTAATATTTACGGTTTCATACTAAAATAGTAGACATAACTTATGTGGAATTTATTGCATGAAATACTATCACGGAGTCAGGTGCGCTTATAAACCCCTACAAATTATCAGTTTTCTCGAAATTCGCCTGGTCATTAGCAATTTTTTCCCAAATTCTTTCGGCTACTTCGTCAAATTTAAACAGGAAAACCTTATCGCTGTTGAACTGTTCATCAAATGTAAATGATTGCGGACTTGGTGCGCTATCAACGGGTTTCACGAAGTACGCAGAATTCCTGCGACTGCCTTTCGTTAGATAGATTTTCGATTCGTCGATTTTGCACTTGAGAACATCTACTTGTACCGCTGGTTTGCTTTCTAGGATTAGGTTGGGCTGACTCATCTCGTACGTGCAAGTTTTGAACGGAGTATCTCCGTTAAATATTTTGTGAGCTTCTTGACACATTACATACACTGCTTCCTCCTGCCAACCTTTCAACAGTAGCAAAGCTCCCCAACGTATTGTTCGGCGTTTACCATTAGTCTCGTCCACGTCTTCTAGAAGGTAAAAGAGAATATTTTGAAAGTGAAGAATTTATTCATCATGGGTACGAGAGCACTCACTTGCAAATAAGTTCGAGTATTGTTTTTCCAACTTTTCTAATGGCGAATCTTCTGCTATTTGTGAAGATTGATGAATAGAGGGTAACGTCACTGGAGAAGCAGTTTGAACTAAGATCTCAGGTGTTGTGATAACAAATGGTGTGATGGTGCTCATCACGGATAAGATATGATAAGTATATATTTGAGGCAGCATTCTCGAATGAGGAAAGTAACACTTCTCTGACACGCGAAATTTTAATATAAAATACAGATTTTTACATAGAATCTATACATAGTGGAATAAAAATTTCGCACTGATCAGAATTTTTTAGGTAAATGAAAAATAACATATGAATAAATTATTCAAGAGACTTCCAATGGTTTACTTAGATGGTACACAAAATTATGCTACCTGAACAAATTTTCAAGATTTCTAATGACATAGATGATACAGTGTCTCTCTCATTTTTGTCTATCACCAATATTTAGACGTTGTCTCGTATTATATGTGAATGGGGGGGGGGGAGATTAAATGATATATTTTAATCTGTAATCGGCAGATAGGTGAAAATTACTTCTATAGCAGTTGAATTCTGGGATGTGAAAAAAAATCACAGCTACTCTTGTGTTTTGTTTGTCCATTATTAAAATAGACTCTTTTACAAGTTGAAACAAAACGTGCGTTTAATTTAAGTGCATACCGGAAAACTGGTCGGATTGAAAGTCGTTCAACACACAGTTCAGTCGACAAAGAGGAAGACAAACACTGGTAAGTTTATCAAGGGATAACCTGTAGCACAACCTTTTCCAAGCTCTTTTCATTCCTCTGTAAATCTTCTCCACCTCTCTTCAACTTCATCTTACCCGCTATATATTCTCACTTTCTGCCCTCCTTCCTCACCTCATATCGCCTTGTCTTACCTTCATTCCTTCATCGTCATCATCAATTTCCAACTCCTTTCTTCATCTTTTCCATTAAAGATCAGCGATCATATCTCCTAACCTTCAAAGTCTCGGCTATTCTTTTCTCTTAAGTCGCCTTCCAAGCTGGCCCTATGTAGGTCAAGTTCAATAGAAATAAGGCACGTAACGTTAGGTCGAAATCATTGAACTTACTGGGGACGCTTCGCTCCCCAAACTAGCTTCATCACTCTGCTAATATGGGTGTACCAGGTTATATATTGGCCCAGAAGTTAACATTTTTCCAAGTCACGACTGGACGCAAATTTAGAAAATCAGATAGCGGCCAGGAAATGAGTTGAATTGTAGATGCAGCCTGAAGATATGAAACATGTCAAAAAGTCGTCATACGAATAGTATAGGTTGGCAACATCAGAGGCACCCTCAAATTTATATCCTGTTATAATGAAAAACAAAATGGTGGAAGTTCAAGCACTGACTTCTGTAATTTGCGCAACGATGCGCAATAGATTCATGCAAAAAAAAAAAAATTCCGATTGAGTGGGGGAGAGGCCACGAGTCGACCCAACTCCCAATCGTGACATCATTGTTATTGTGGTTCAGAGTGATATACAATAAACGTCAAAGTCCAGATGTTTTGTATGAATGAATAATGATCGCAAATTAAAGAAATATTCTTCAATTTTGTACGTACAGCGAGTAGGCCACGTTTTTTTCCAAGCTACCCATGTAAGTTCTTCATAAGATGTAAGAGAGGATATTTAGCAGAGTCGTGAAATTTTGAAATTTCAAAGGTTTAATTGTTGCGACCAATAGCCCTACGTGTCGTTAAAATAAAGTAAAATAATTTTTGCAGATCAAGTAATATAAGAGCGTATATAACGATGAATTTTTGAGACAATAATTGGGCAGCAAACTATAAAAGAAGTGATCAAAGGGTTGCAAGACAAAAATTATTTTTCCACTATATTATACTATTGGAATCTTCTTCAGAAGTCCGATACACTTATGTTGTAAAAATAGTTGAATGTTGATAAATTATTATTACCAGCGTCTGTATAGACGAAAATTGAATTTGACCAAGAACCCCGAGACACGTAATATATTTCTGTTTCCCCTGTACGCTTCGTAGCTCGGCAACCAATGACCCACTCTTCAAAAATCCTACCCCACCAAGGTCTGATGAAGCGATCCAAAAATGCAGTGACAAACCGTGAACTGACGATTGAAATCAACTTTTTCTGGCAATTGGGCAAGACATTTTCCATGGACGGCGTGAATGAAATTTCGTTCTTGAACGAGGATGCCGCAAACAGAATGGTGCATAGTCTGAGTTTGAAACCCACTTCCAACTGACAGATCGAATCCTCTTGTTCTGTATTCTGAACTGCGGTCAAAATTGAATTCGCTTTATAAATCGTGGGACATAATTACGTATATTGAGAAGAGATAGACGATTTTTTCCCCTCAAGGTCGTGCCGTACACAATCGTGGCCCTGGGGAACCAATTACGTAGCCTAAGACAGTACCTTCACACAATAAAAAGATTGAGGAAATATCGCAAGATGTAGGTTTAGTAATGCTGGTATTGAGTGTAAAAATGTTAATTCTCTACGGCTACTCACTTGCATTATGACAAAATAGTTCTTCGTTATATCGTTCCGTCAAATTCAATAAGTCTGCAATAAACGAAATACTCAACGGCCAAGGTAAGATTTTAGATCCCGATTCCTCTGCTAGCGCTAGCAGTACCAACCGATGTTCGACATTACGAACAAATATAAATCTACCGGCAATTGGATATCTACCTCTGGCTATATTTACGTTGTACTCCCGAGAGATGAAATATTCTTCAATCGTTCCTGTAGAAGTGTTTCGCATGGGGCACGTAAATAAAAACTCGTTACGATTGATCCCATGAAGGTGTACAGTAAGTAATTCGTAAGCATTTGTGTATTCGAATTTGGATCTCAGAAAAGTTTTGTTTATTTTGAAAATTCTTCTAAAAATATTGGTATGATTTTGTCCTAATTCTGTTCGTATCTGTGGGTCATCGATATCTAACCATAGTTGTCGATTCGTCATGGAAAAATGACTGCTGAGTACATTCTGACAAATTTTTTTCTTGATAAGAGCTCTTTTTTCTGATGTCGGAGCTTCTGGTGGTGGTGTATCTGGTTCTAATTTTACGAAAATAATGTAAAAATTATTCGTACAAAATAACCTGGCAAATGCTCTTAAATAAAAGAATTATTTAGGTCCAACCTGCGTAAAATATAATCTTCAACGGGAAGATATCTAGACGCTTATATGTAAAATAAATTCCAAGAAGTTTCACTTATGCCTGATCTGGATATTGTGATCTAGCTGTCTTATCCCTAGCCTATATTTCTGAATTCAACATGCCCATTGTGAAATATACAAATACTAGGATCAATTTTTCTGTTCAGTTTTATCAAGACAGGTAACGAGAGGGGTAACGGACTGAGTGCTAATGAAAACACATTTTATTATTAATATGATTTATTAATTTTTTCCGAAATATCTAGCATTTACCGCCCCGTGATTAATTTTCCTCGACGATAGGGGTAGAAGAAGAGATATGATGGAAAAATCTCCTGGCAAACCTTGGTTTAGAAAATATGAGTACTCGGACTCGAGAACTTACATCCTTTTCAAATAATCAAATTGTCTAATGAAAATTTGATTTCCTTGTAGAAACAATTAAGGTAGGTGCGCCTAATAAGCCAATACGGGCCTGCTGGTATCCAATAAGGCCCGACCTGCCGATTTTGGCTTCGTAGTTCGTACTGAAAAATGACCTTGGTGAAAGTTGTTGATATTAAATGTGGCAACACTACGGCACATTCATTTCTGACACGTTATCAGTTGAATATCTCAGCGAAAAATCGTTCGGAAATGTTGAGAATACGAAAAAAGGACGTAAACTTTTTTTCTGAAAACTTCGGTCTTATTTTTGATAAGTACAGATCATTATTTCTATGAGTTCAACCATCACCTATTGTTTTACAATATTATCAGCTACCCAGGAAAAAAAATAGAACTTCGATATTATGATGGAGTGTTGAGTAATCAGTAAGAGAAGAAAAATGAGCAATTTCTTCTAATAAGACCCGCCCTATTAAATTATGTGTTTCATTAATTTCAGTGATTAGCGATGTCGAATGAGCAAAATAAGAAGATGAAACGAGGGCAGTGGACACCTCATATGTTACAGAAAGGGGATCATAATTTTCTTTTTTTACTTTCAGGTCGGCCTTTAATATGGTACACTGGGCCTTATTAGGTTTGAAGAACATAAAAATTTCAAACGATTATTCCGCGGGTATTGTGAAGCCAAAAAATTTCTAGTGTCAGGTGGTAAATGGTGAAGTTACCCAACACTCAAAAAACAAACAAAACAAAAACATCTATTTTGAGGCAGTTATTGGTAGGTAATTTTCAAACACCGGGCCTCATCAGGCAGGGCTGCTTAGCCAATTGTATTGGCTAAAGTCTTAGCTAAAAGCTAACCTTTCAAATTGATCGGCTTCAGTAATCAGCTAACGGCTAACCTAGTCTCATTGGCTAGCTAACAGCTAGTTAATTTTGGGCCAAAATAGAATTGCTGATAGCCAAGAGCTAAAAGCTAACGGCTGAAAGTAGGGGATGGGGTCACCCGAATGTGGAGGGGTGAGGTGTGGGGAAGATAAGATATTAACCGTTAGCAATTCCAATTTGAATGACCAACATCGCAAGCTAATGGCTAACTTGATTTCATTAGCTAGCTAACGGCTAGCCAATTTTGGATGAAAACTGCTCGGCTAAAGGCTAATGGCTTCGGCTTAACTAAGCAGCCCTAATTAGGCGCACCTACCTTATATCGTCTGTAAATTGAGCTTCTTTCATTATGGACATACTTGCTTCCTTTGTGCATCTGTTGAAACAATTTTTATGACTGATGTTCTATAGCTGGTAGTAGTTTAACGAATTATCATAAAACGATTTATGGGATGGTCATAGCTCCACTGAAAAGATTGGTTTCGAATTAAGCACGATATCAACCACGTTAGCGCTATAATCGCCAATTTAAATTATCTATTCATAAATTTCATGGGCGATTACAGCGCTAGAGTAGCTGATGTGTGGATAACTTCGAACGAAATTTCTAAAGAAAAGTTTAATAAAGTGCGGAAATACTGAATTACCTGGCATAAGAAGTAATATACTGTAATTCAAAACAGCGAGGCTTGAAGGAAAACATCTTTGAATAAAACGCAGACAACTAATTGGAAAAATATTTTTTGATTCCTACCTAAGGGGCAGGTTTACTTCATTGATGCATAGCATTTCACACAGCAGTGTCACGTATTTAGAAATTCTCTTAGGGAGGAGGGGAGGGCCAACAATTTTGGAGGACAAAATTTCCATTAGACGAAAAAAAAAAAAACATTGCGTTTCCATGAAAATTAATGATTCTACAGGTTTTTGGAGGTCCTCTTGCCCCCCCCCCCCCCCGTAAATACGCCACCAGTTTCAATAATGTCAATTTTCTGCTAAAAATGTATATCGAACAAGGCGTGAAAAGGAGTACTAGTTACCATCGCAAACTTACCGTATTGAGTTCTTCGACTTTCATAATATTCTTGAATACCTTCAAACTGAGTTACCGCCTTGAGGTTTACTATTTCCCAGATGTTTTGTGGGCGTAATAAAATATTAGAAGAAACTCCTAATATAATACAGATGAAAGAAAATAGTATCAGCGTTTTCATGAGAGAACGAGCTAAACAGAATAGAGATTTAAGTTTGACTATAAATATTTTTAACCATCTTAAAAACTTTGACTCGATTGAACAGACAATTTTTGAAGTACCTATCAGAGTTGTATACTTAAGTACTTTGTGTAGCTTGAACAGTTGTTCCATCGAGTTAGAATAAGTTGGAGAAATTAAAACTGATCCAACATTTGTTTTCTTCAAAAAAAGATCTCGCGGTCCCTTTTGTAATACGTACGTCTAAGCTATTCAGAATGAAATAGTCCAACACAGGAGTCACTTGTCATCTTCAAGTATCAGGCGATGAGGAAAACGGTGGCATGCGATCACTCAACCAAAGGAGATGTATTCTGTGACATAGATAATCAGTAATTCACGAGCTCTTTCTAAAGAAATTGAAGATGCTCAGAATGGAAATCCTTTTTGATGATTCGTTGTCGTTTTTATTGGGAACCTCCCGTGGAAGACCTCAAATAAAGTAGTAAGATCTAGTCTTTAGGCGCACTACTTACATTTCTAACCTCCAAGTTTAAGATTTTTCAAGTTCCAAGGTCAAAAAGTGGAGGAGGATTCAGGAGAGACATGAAACACAAGCGATATCAAAATTTTTATAACACGTAAATGCGAAGAGTGTACTCAAAGAGTAAGCCCAGTAAAATACAAAACGCGCTGCAATGTAACCGTCTATGGGAGTATCCAATTCTTTTTTTATGTTGTGTTCGTCCGTTACAAAATACACGTGCATATTGCTTTTGTATGGAGAAGTCCTCACTTTAGTCTCGGCCAAACATACGAATGCGTACTCAGATTTACTAGTGCCAAAATCAAATAATGGTAACTCTCTGGTCGGATGGGGGTAAACCATACCGAACCAAGACCCTTCCTTTTTTCTAAACTCTTTGAACAAAGAGTAAAATTGCCCTAATCAGAATGATTTTGTCTTCTGATTACGGATTTCACCTCAGTGTAAACCATAGGTCCATCCATATCGATTGGTTCTATTTTTTTGCTTGGAAATACCCGCTGCCGAGTACATATTCACAGATGCATTTTTTGGTAGCGGTATTTGTGGTTTCACCAGGATCTACAGTATGTGCGGCTTTGAAATTCCAAAGAAGAGAATTAACAGAACATACCGAATATTATTTGAAATGATTGTACCACAAAATAATCGTTCGTAAATTTTCAAATTTAGAGCTTTATACCTCTTTCCAGCATTATTTGGTATAATTTTTCAAGATCAGGAAAACGCGTAACTGCTGTGAGTCTATCTATGTGTATCTTTTGACCCCCATTTTGGTACATTTCATTTACAGTAAATCTAACGATAGAACCAAAGAAGACGACTACAAGTGTTCAAAGTTTTGTAGAATCCATTTCGACGGCAACTGAGTACCTACAACAATGGTTTTCACAATAATTTTATTATTTTTCGATGATGTTTAAGCGAACCAAGATTTAAATTTTTTGGTATCATACAAAATATAAGTCAAATATTGGTAAAAGTGTTTCACCATCTTTCAGAAACTTTAGGTAGGTATTTATGCAGGATAATTTTCTCGCAAAAGTACGATCATACCGGTTAAACAATCTTAACGTTTTATTTTAATCGTGATTTGACTTGTCTTTTTTTTTACTAGATATGATTGGAAATAGATTGCTTCTGAATAATATTTTCCGAGTATTGCGAAGCCAATTCATGATTTCACTTGATACATAACTTTTGTAATTCGGTAGTTTCGAAAGTACCATTGCAACTTAGGTAGAATGTAATAGTGAACTTTTTTCTCTCTTATCGTACGGTGGTTGGTAAGCCATTTTTTTTTTTTTTTTTTTCTTTTTTGTCCAAGAAAAGAAATAATATATAGAACTGAAAAACTTTGGAAAAACAACTGATAATAAACATTTTTGTGCGTTAATTTAATTGTAGAAATTTTAATTATATATAATATTATAGGGTAATGAAAGGTACAATAGTTTGTTATTTTGTTATTGTTTATTTATACAGCAATCAACAGCTTGGTCATTATTGCTGACAACGATTTATAGGAATAAACTAAATACTACTGTATATATTAATTTTTCGTAGAAATAGGAAAATATTGTCGACAGTGTCTTCCAAATCTACAGCTTTGATCTCCAGGGTTTCGCCAAATATTTCTCGTTTCTCCCGTTTATATTTCGGACATTGAAAAATATGGTCGATGGTTAACTTGGTATGGCAATATTCGCATTGAGGGCTTGGCTGCTTGTTGAGAAGGTGACGGTGAGTGAGCAGGCTGTGACCGATGCGTATTCGTGAGAGTACGATCTCCTCTCTGCGATTCGTTCTTTGTGATGTTTTCCATAGTTGCAGGTTGGTTATTTATGTATAGATATTGGTACTTTCTAATACTGTAATACCTTTTCAGGCGAAATCGCTCAAAATGTAGAATTTTATTCAATTCCTAAAAATTTTAAATAATTGAAAGTAGTTGTACCTAAATGAAAAACAAAGTCAGTACGTGTCAAGTACATAATTTTATTTTTTAATTTATAATATGTGACGTATACATATATAATATAGGCCCGTTCCTTGAGTCTGAATTACGTCTGAGTATTTGAAAATTGGAACATATTAAGGCCCTGGTGACTGACTTACCATCATTATGTTTTGTAAAAATATTTGATTTTGTATATCAAAAAGTAATTACTTATCCACGTACGGTTGTATGTTAGTTATTTTTTATCCGCATCTTATGATCAAATATGAAACACATTGTGATGGTACTTACGCGTACATCCGAATACGACAAATCATAGTCCAGTACTCATTCAAATAAATACCCATTTGATCTTTCAAAATCTAATTGTTTCTCAATCCAAATTTTAAATTTTATTGAAACGGAATTAGGGTGATTAAGTATAATTTTGGTTCGATTATTCCCACTTTTTTTTTTTTTTTTTTTTTTATCCTAGTAGGTAATATTTAGTTACGTAGGTAAGTACTGCGCGTATGTCGAGGATAGTACTTAGTTCAGATATTAAAATTTTGTACATAACTGGTATACCTATAATGTTTGTTTGTTATGATTCACGGCGTGCAATAGCAATCATTAATTAGGAAATATTGACGTTGCATAGGAAGGAACAAAGAATGAAAGCTATCCGCGGGAGCATCGAGGTACCTTGAAATCTGGAGAGAAAGGTCTCAATTCTCAAAATTTCTACAAAACTCATACAGATTTATACCGTACATTCAGTCGGCTGTTCTTGTGGACGGGTAGCGTATTATTCTTCAATGTTTGAATAACATATTTTACTCATCACATTAATTGTTCCTTTCCAGCTCTAATCGCCTACACACAACATATGATACAAAAAAAAAACTAGAATTCTGTCGTAAAAAAAAATATTGCAATTTGCCATTCGCATTTCGTACTCGTAGACACTTTGCACCGATGAAACGGGAAATTATATTCTACCATGTTCTACGTAGAATAGTGCGATTCTAGCGCTGCCTGGTCTGCGGTCCGATCCTCTTCAAGTTCCACCGATTTCTCACAAACATACGTTTCTCTACATTGTTTTTGTGTCTAGGGTCGTCTGGTCGTGGAATGAATGAACAGATCTGATCTTTACGAACCTGCGCAAACCTGTACATTATTTCAAAAGATAAAGGAAAAACGTTGATTATAGTGCAGCTATAGTGTGAGTTTTGCGTTGCCATACCTACGTTCTTGTGTTTCGGTTTTGCTATCAAAAGTAAATTTTGGCAAGGCATCTGTTTCGCGCCACAATCGAATTTGCCGACTGTATTAATGTAACGGAATTGAACGTCTCAGTCTAAAATTCGTCTTCCAATAGTAAACTTAACTACCTCTAAACTTTCAGATTCAGGTCTTCGAAAACGATCCACTTCTCAAGCTGGTCGTTATTCTATGCCTCTATCCTCTCTTTTCGTGTCAATTTCTATTGATTAGCTCGACTCCGTTCATTAGATTCATGGAACAATTTTTGATCGCGCTGCATCAGGTCCAGGCGATATAATATGATGTTGGATTTTCTATTGGCATTTCGAACAGGAACTTGTCAATTCTAGATCCGATTTATAATAAATTTGGTAAGTAAACACCATTCTCATTACTAGCTCTTCCAATTCCGTTGATCTAAGTTAAGTTACAACGAAAACATAAATTTAATTTTACTTATATCAAGACAGGCTACTAAATGGAGAGGACGGGTCTCATTCCTGCTCGTTTTGTCACTCTGATCGGGCATTTCGTTATGTTAACGATGGCAATGAACAACCGGGTAAGTGATACTTATTTATTATAGCTGTAGTTTTTACCTATCATACTGTTCTTCCTTCTACAGTCTCACGTAGTTCGGAGTCGTAATTCGCATGTGTTCCGAAAGCAATTTGAGCACAGTCTGTTGTTTTTGAATACGAGTTCTTCAAAGATGGTATTTCTTGAAGGTCTGTTGGTAGTATCGTTTTTTGAATCACGATCACGTCGTTCAGCACGAGTTGTGGCACATCATGCTTCGTATTGTATTTTTCCCTCGTTCATGTTTTCATAAGAAATTTTCGTATCTTATGTTACGAGCAGGATGCAAACGTGAAAGCTTGTCTTCCGCATAACTATGATAAAGAAGACTACGATCACAAAGATAAGGAGTAAGTACAGATTGCTGTGCTGAGATGCTGTCGAGGTTTGAGAAAATTGTTCTCGACTGCTTTCACGATTGTCCGTGCATTGTTGCAGATTACTAGCAGGAATATTTATCGCTTTCGCATTCCTAGGAATAGAGATGTTCGGTTTCCTCTTCGGGTTTTCGATGTTCATGCCGTTGACGGCTTCAATTTGTATCCTATTTGATCGTTCGATAATTTTCTAGTCTAATTGTACTAGTACCTAAGTAATTGTTTTCCTGCACCGAGTTGAATTATCGATTCTCACGAGTCATAATATCGTTGATTTGTATTTCCCCCTTAAAATTGAAAACAGCTGTAGCCGGACACGTTTTCGCTTGTGTTTCGTTATCTTACTGGTTGGTGGACTCATGGGACTGCGCATATTTTTGGTGGGTGTTCTTCTTCTGCAGCTTCGTACCTGGCATTATTGAGATCTGCATTATTACGAATATGTTGGTTGTTAAAAGGATTGCTTGTTAATCCTGAACGAAATCATTTTATAGCCGAGCGAAATACATCATTAGATTATTCATTTCACCGAAAAACTAAAATTTTTCGTTGGGAAAGTGAGAATTTGATGTATGTATTTTACTCGTATTAATAAGTTATACTGTACACAATCACCAATCTACGTCGTGTTCTAATGATTATAGCTATTTGCATGGAACTTGTTTAATTTTCATGAATTTAGTTGAATAGTTAAGAATATCTGATATAGTGGTCAATCCTCTTTTGTATTCACTATTGATCTCGATCTGTTGAATGGATACGAGAACGTTTGGATTTACTTGTACGTTCGAAGAATGTTTTCGATTTTCAAGTTTATAAGACGTAAATTCGTTGAATCCTGCGAACTATTTAAATGAATAAATTTGAGAAGCTGTTCACTGTAGCGAGCCATATTTATTTAAATAAATAAGGAACTATGGACGTGCACTTATAAAAAACTGAGAGTTGAATATAATCCTATCAATTCTAGCTAGTCAAACATGATTTTTTTTGCATTCTTATTCGTACCTCACAATGTATGTCTTCATTTTTGGTACAATGTCGGAAAACCCACGAATAGCTCTCCAATACACTTCGAATCCTCTGAAAAAAATATTCCGCCACCTTTTTCTTTTCAAGCTAATAAATATAAATATTTTTTTTCTCGTGTAGTTATGTTATTAATCCATGGAAAGTCTATGATTACAATTGAGATCCATCAACGATTGCTGTTCTGAGGAAATATAGGCGATATAAATATGACTCGAAACTGAAGTTGGTTGTTCGCAAAATTTATTATTCTATGAAGAGTACTACAATTTACTACGTACATATGGACCGCGCCATTCTGTAACGTACTGATCTCTACTAGTGAAGTGTCACCGCGCAGATTTATCCGGTCAAAAACGTAGTGGAATTTTCGCTCAAATTCATATTTTATGCAGCATGTTTTTAAACAGAGTATCAGTTGATACCTATATATAGTGCATCACATAGCAATAACCACTCGCGAAGACTTGAAAAATTGAAAAATTTAGAGGGTTCCTCATGAATCCTGAAAATTATAAGTGATCCGTGGGACCACAAATCTTTAGCATAGGCCGTGATGTCAGGGATATGTTGAGGCTACTCCAGCAGTTTCGCTTCGTCGAATGTACGTTTTTATTTGTTTGTTATGAAGCCGTCGGTTGTCATAGCGTGATTCCATACGTCGGTACAAGTACGACCGAGTCAACCTACCAGCATTCTCCACCCCATTTAATTATAGAAGTAAAGCACGTGAAGTTGTCAAAATAATGTTCCCTGCAAGATTTCCATTTTATCCGTGCAGTGAAGAAATAAGCACTCGAGCTTGCGTGCGTTACGAGCCTTTTTTTCACGTATCTATGTTTTCTAGAACGGTGAATCGGTGTATGCATATTTTTGAAGTTTGAGAAGAAATCTTGAAAATTGTATGTTGTAAAAATGCAGAAGTTCGTAATACGCACGTAAGGATGAAAGTGACGCGAGATCAAATCTGATGTGAGATATGCGCGCAGCTTGTGTTCTCAAAGCACGTGCGAAGCGCGAGACTCTTGTCGAAGTTGTTCACTGAATCGCGTGTGCAATGATTAGTTGGCAATCCCTGCGCTAAGACACTCGTCGGGTACGAATTACTTTTAAACGTAAAAAGCAGCAGTTGGTGAGTACAAACTGAAAATGTTGGAAGATTTCCCCTCAAATCAAGCTGCAAATTTCCCTTAATTTTCACGAGATTTGGAAGAATTTTGAAATCAAATGACATAATATTTACAATTATGTAAGACTCCACCGAATTTTCGAAAGTTTCTTCTTTCTTATCGTATCTTCTAAATCATTCGCTTGTTTACGTCAATCACAAGTTGATTGGTGGTTATCGTTAGATGAGCCGCTCATGCGGGTCGGCCAAATTTAATCACAACCATTATGATAATCATGAAAAGGTCA
Source organism: Aspidiotus rigidus (assembly GCA_035079385.1). Lineage (NCBI taxonomy): Eukaryota > Metazoa > Arthropoda > Insecta > Hemiptera > Diaspididae > Aspidiotus > Aspidiotus rigidus. The sequence continues at coordinate 2,026,424 of JAVHKY010000044.1, read as the reverse complement.
TTCTCAAAAGGCGAAAGTGGGAGAGCAAGAAGAAAGATGGTAAGTCATTCGTTGGATACCACGATCATTATGGTGCGACGTATGTGGACTATACCGGACGTTTAAATATAACTCAAATAACTCATTTTAAAATCTTCTATTGTACCGTATTTATGTGATTTCAAAGATCGAATATTCTTGGTACCTACGTCAAGTACAAACAATTCAACCGTCCTCCTACTATGGCTGTGTGGATCACGAATTTGGCAGTTAGCGCGTCTTTCCTTCATTTTGATATATCGTTCTCGTGACCTCCTCCAGTAATCCATTTTTGTTTGAAAGAAGCCATTCGTTATTCTACGAGTATTTTAAAAATTCACTCAATAGCTAGTAACTGCGTGTTCGTAATTTACGTCCTGAAGGCGAAAGTTAAGCCGGTAATAAACATTTCCGGTGATGTATGAAAAACCTCTTTTAGCTTTTAGTCTGACTTTTGTTATCATAATTCCGCTTATTTCCCAATTTCAATTTTGAGGTTGGCGAAATTAGAATAATTTTGAAAAGAAGAACAGATCATTGAGATGAGCAGAAGAGCCACTGAAAATCTAAGTATTTTGTCTCATTCGATTTCTAGTGAAACGTATCATACTGCCGCTTTTATCGCCTGTTATTGTGATGGATATTGCAAGTATATTATAAAAGAGAAATTATTGAAAATTGTACTGCAAACACAGCACTTCGCTTAGTTCATCCGGAAAAAAAAAGCTAGGCATCTGGGGTTTATAGTAGATGGACGACGATCAGGACTTTTGATCATCGTTTACCTGTCATTCTTTTCTGTAGCTTAGCAACAATTTCGCTAGTCAAATTCTCAATCTAGACACAGATTGACACCCGTGACTCTTGATTGACATCTTCACAATCGTTGACTGTCAAAATGAACATCTAGAGCACGGTCATTCTTTAGCTTCCCTCCATCAATTCATCTTTTATTCCGTATTATGATAATGCAAGAGCTTTATTAGTAGAGCTCAAATCGAAAATCTTCAAACTTTTAAAAATATTTACGAGAAGTTTTTATACGTATTAGAAGTCATTTAAGCTCATAATTATTGAAGTCTAGAAGGTGTCTTTATGAACGCGGAAATTTTCGTTCTTTATTGTCTTAAATGGCAATTTTTATAACTATACCGTATGTGAATGGCTCGACTTCTCTTGTATGTTGTATCCATCCTGGAAGCAAACATTCCTTCGTCTACTTTTCTTCACAAGAAGTGGCTACTCAAGTTCTTGTACTGATGTGAGATTTTTCTATTATCCAGCATAAACATCTCGCTCCAAAGCTCGGAAGTCGACCCCAATTTTTTTCAGGTCAATTTCCACGTATTCTTTTTTTATTCTTTTCTTTCCTCGGATACCTTCTGTCAATTTTCAAAAACTTTTCCAAGTCCCTAAAGTACGTCACGGATCCCGTTTTCTTCTCGACAAACCACGTCAACCGTCGATTAGACCGAAAATTTACTTCTTTCAAAGTCTGTCGAAATTTCATCCATATATTGTTGAAGTCGGTCGGTAACACATATTGACAAATATCGACTCATTTGCCGTATTCGAGGTCGATTTGTAGTTTTCTGAAAATGTAAGCTGGTCGAATTTAAATCGACGACGATCTGGAGTCGATTTTGAAGCAACTTCTCCAAATTTTTTTATCGACCTGCTACGTCGATTGCAAGTCTTTTATCGACAAATGACGTATAATTAACCGAAAATAATCGACGTCCATTTCAGTCGACAATAATCTAATACTCGGAATCAACCCAATTTCGATGTCGGACGAGAGGTCGAATGCAATATTTCAAGTCCATTGCTTGTATCTTTCTGTAAGGCGGTTTCCGGTTTTTGTTTTTTTCCCATTGTGGGGTTTCGCGTGCGTGTTTTATTAGACGGATTTCTTCAGATTTTGGCCTGCTTTGCTCACTTATGCATCGCTGTCATTATGACTTGATATATGAGGTTGGTTTGTCTTCCGATCAAGACTGATGAGTGATTCCGTCAAAAAATACCCTTATAATGAAAGGCTATTTCGTGCCACATTTTCGTCCTATCTATCTGCTCTTTCAACCTCCTTTTTCTTGAGTCATTTTCTATTCTGATAATCCCAAAATTATACTCTGTTAATTTTATTTTATTATAATGTATTTTAGTTGTCGCCCAACAGTCTTAAAAGACCAATTATAGGACGACACTTTTACATGATCTTATAATTACCACGATAATGATAATAAACTAGCCGCTAGGCGCGCCGCAAGCGGCTATAGCAATAGTAATAATATAATATGAAACCGTATTGGGAGTATGAGCCGAGAAAAGTAATAGAAAATAAAAAAGTCATGTTAATGTGGGATAGAAAGATATACAAATAGAACAGTAGCACATAACAGGCCATATTTAGTGCTAAACAGATAAAAAGACAAGAACAACGTATCTTATAGACATAGCAGTACCAGGAACCCACAATATATGATAAATACAATCCACAATAAAATAAACAATACAGAATTGGTCGAAGAAATACAGCAGAGCTGGAAGACGAAAACAAAGATAATGCCAATTATTATTACAGCTACAGGGATAATACCCAGAAAAGCGGTCGATAGTCTTCAGGAACTTGGTAGGTTAGGGCAATAGAGAAGGCCGTAATCCTCCACATCACCAGAATAGTGTGGAAAGTGATTGGCGAATAGTAAATCCCTATTTATAGACCTGCCAGTCATATGGCCTCCATAAATTAGTAGACCGGCGAAATATATGGAAGCTGGAGATAATAATATTATTAATAATGATAAGGCCTCATTCCCCGCTCCCTCCGAGGTACACTCATTAGGTTGAATGATTTTCTTCAACCCGTTCTCCCGCTGGCCTCTCGTTCCGTACCACAATTCGCTGTCAACAGTAGCCTTGAATCTTTCAAACTTCTTCATTCTCGTAGTGGACGTGCACCCCGTCAGTTTCACTTCACTGCAGCGTCTTTTTCCTTCTCCTTTGAGCGATGATTGTTGAATGGGTCATTCTTGATCCCCCTCCCTTTGATATCAACGGTTCTTGAACTCTTATTCATTATTCTACGCATTATTTTGGTATTTGGTTCCTTCTTCCAGTATATCGAAAGATTTTCGGTACCATACTTCCCTAAAGCTGTTTCTCTGAATATTGCCGAAGAAAACCTTTCTAAGCTTCATACATTCAACTCAACAGTGGAAATTAATTTGATATAAGTGTCGACGGCATCATAATGGAACTCTTCACTCCCCTACCCTTTCTCGATACCGAGCGTTTAAATCTATACGTTATACAGACGTGACAAAATTTGACTCATCTCTTGGGTATTCATATCGATAAGTTATGTTCCTAGGATTAAAAATTAAGATGGAAGAGACCACTTCGGTAGAAAATTTTACAGTCTTCAACTTTAATTGAGAATGATATTCTTAAGGATAATAGCTAGTGAGAGGAGAAAGGTAGCATGTTTATTAGGATCTTCAAAAAATGTATAAAGATCAGCAATTTTTTCTTTTTTTCCCCTCCCATTTTATATGTACATCTGCTGGAGAAGTAGTTTTACTTTCTGAATAACTGATAATTTAGAGCAGATCTCCCTAAATTATGGTACTAACTTTTTATTGCTAATGATGATTTATTCATAAATGGATTCTGTTCGCAGGTAAAACTGATTCGCCATCATGGGATCCACAAAATTCAATTCGGAAAGCGATAATGTCAAAAAATTGTTACATAAAAAGATGGACCCGGGGAGAGCATACGCGGTAAATTATCTTCTGCTTCTAGCATGACTTACAATACTATATTTTCACGCATCTTCATTGTTCTCTAAAATTAGTTGTTCTTGAACGCGCTTTAAAGCGGTTCAGTTGCGAGCGAAGTGGCGCGCAATTAAAGGTGTTTTTTTCCTTCTTTTGGATGCACATATATGTACGTGTTTATAGTAATGAACGTTACAAATGAATGAAGGACTAACAATTCGTTAACGAAGAAGGCTCGTATAATATATTTTAATTCTTGCCGTACCACGTGACAGTATATTCTGTACTAGAGGTGACTTTGTAATAATCTATTCTTTTCAACCTCCGGCCTTCTGTACTCTCCATTGCAAGGCACCAACGTGTACTCTCACTTACGTGCGTGAATATGTTACTCAAAGGACGATGGAAAATTTTAGCTCGAGCCCTTGTACACAAGGTACGCACGAACGCCTCTCGTATCCCTTCTCCAATGATCTGCTCCTTTACGAACTTAATTACGATTTATTGTCGTAGTTGAACTTGTTTGCGAACTTTAAAATTGGCTTCATTGAGAGAGGGCAGCGACATCGAAACCTTCTTGGTAGATGGAGTGAGCGCTATGATGGATTATAGTTCTTCCGAAACCGTTAATGTTCCATAACAGATGATAATGAACTTTTTCTGAAAGGCGGTATTCTAAAATAAATCGTTTTGACTATCGTCAGATAAATAGAGAATTAAGCAATTCGTTCAGCTGCCGCGAATAGAAAATATTGACAGCGTTCAATCACGACGGATGTCTGTTTATGAATATCTTTGGGAAATTTTTTCGACACAAAGAAATCAAATTATTCACACAACTTATTCTTCGCTTTGTCAACTTAAATTAGCTTATCGAAATCGGGCTGTTATCTGTACTAGATTGAGACATCGTAAAGAAGATTTAACATCGAGCTGTTGCGTCTTCTAAGAAAAGTAAAAAAAGTGAAGTTAGATGTCTATGTGCAGTGAATTCTGAAATTATAGGCTAAAGTCGCAAGGAAAAGCAATATTAAAATTTTAAACGCTACAATAAAATATCGGAGCAATATGATAATGTTACAAGGCATGAAAAGTGTATCAGAATTTGGTTTCAAACATTGCGAGCATAAGAGAGAAAAAGTTTTTTGATGAACTATGCAAGTGTGATTTTTTCGGATTCTTTTAGACGTTTGATCAAATTTTACTATCCGCGAGAAGTGAGCAATAATTTTAGGTCAAAGGAAGATAGGTAAAACTCGTCTCAAGAAGTACCATCCCGAAGTGAAGTCTTATATGTTTTGTGACAAGTTGTCGGGCCCCAAAATCAATAGTTTGTAAATTCAAATGGTTCCAAGTCCTGTTTCGCACCTTGGTCTTTATTCCAGCACTATTTAATTGCTCATAAGTCAACGTTTTACCCAGTCTGAAGCGGTTGGATTTTTTTTCATGTTTAATTACTCATGGAACCAGTTTTCTACTAAAAATAACATCAATTACGAGATATTTTTCGAGTTGTACCACGATGACCATTTTTGTTTGAGAAAATATTTGACCGCGTACAGCTGAACCATGCGTAAATAATCATCAGCAGCGCATGTAAATATTTACGAACGTTATCGCGGTACATTTAACGATGCGCACCACAGGGCACTGATATGTCTTCTCATGAACCGTGTAGAAGAGATAATAGAGTAATTTGGAGAGGAATACAATTTTATTTGTTAGGCCCACCTAAGAACAGTGAAGTTTCTCGTAATAACTGATTATTTTAGACTTTATATATTGTAGCTCTAAAAATGAACCAAGATGCAGCAATTTCAAAACTTTTCAAAAGCACGGGAACTCGAATAGACTTTGTGATCACCAATATAGGCCTAGTGCAACATCCCAGCATGCGACAAAGACGGTGACCAAATGTTACAGGTTATCATGATCGATTCTAATTAGAACTGCAATGAATAAAAACATAGTGCAGAGATCACTCTGACCTAACAGGAGCATTCTAAAAATAATGAGGTGTTCTAAAGGCTTTAAAAATCATTTTCAAAAATATTTACAGATCATTTGAAAGGCCAAAAATTCTAGATTAAAAATTTTTACATACCTGATTTTTGTTCTGACTTACTATTATTATATTGATAATGACGATGCTGATTTTTTTTTTTCAACGGGAATATGTATTTACTTTAGCTGCGGGCATACTTTGAAAAAATCTTTTCGTGTCTGTTCGGTACCCTAACGTAATCTAATTTAGGAAGAGAAGGATACCCCAACGAGTAACTTCAAATTGAAATACCGCAGAAAAAATTGTTACGCAATTGCGAGTATCGATATTTGCAACTTACAGTTACTTGCAGGAGTACCATCCTTCTCTCGATTTGTTTAGGCGTAATTTGAAGGGAACTTGACAAATCCTGATTAAAAGGGGCGTGAGACTCAATTTCGACTTATGAGCAGAGAGGAAAACGGGAATCTCACACATAGCCCAACGTTATTGGGGGAAGGGGCGGCTTGAAAAAATTACTTCGTCTAATCTGAGGATTTAGACAAATTTCCTGGCCCAAAGCCCTATCAAAGAGCGGCGTGAAGTCGTCGGAGGAATTTGAAGAAGCTTCAAAACCAAGCTTGGAAAAATTCCAAGTTCCGAGACATTCGTACGAAAAATAACTTGAAAGTTATCCGACTCAAACAAAGTGGCCATTTTCTTCCAATAACAATTCTTCGACCTTTTCAGATCGAAGGGATAATTTTTTTTTTCTTTTTTTTTTGGGGGGGGGGGGGGGGTAGAAGATTTTTTAAGTTGCTAGTCACTGCAACAAAATGCGCCGACAGAATTTCCCTGACTTCCATCAACCTCCTGACTTTGCCCCGAGTTCCAGTTTTTTTCAAGAAAGTGACCACACGTCAAGAGATGAGAGGAGGGTCAGTTATCCGAACTATTTTAGGTACATACTGAGAAAAAATTTCGAGTGACAAGCTACATAAAGGGAGGGGATTTTTAAAAACCTTGACTTGAGAATGAAAATTAAAATTAGCTGAACCGTGAGACTTGGGAAGACCAGAATTCGCAATTTCTTCGCTGTCATTACACTGGATGCTATTAACCGTAATGTAATTTTTCTTCGAATATTTCTGAGTTCTATGAAAAATCAAGAGAAAGGGGGTAAACTATTAGCGAATTTTTGGAAATAAGTTCCCTCAAATTTTTTTTTCTCTTTCTCTCTCTCTCTCTCTCTCTCTCTCTCTCTCTTTTGTTACCATCCTCACAAAACACATTTTCAAGGTACCAGTGAGTCAAGATTTAGAGATTCTTCTATGGCCAAAATTCTTTACTCTCTGTACTGTTGCTAGATGTAAATCTCATAATGGAAATATTTTTCAAAAATCCATGATGTTAATTAAAAAGATTTTTTTTTCTTGTTTTAGAAACTTCCTTTTTTCCTATTCTTTTGAGAACCATAATAAGGGTTGCATTGCAATGAAAATCAGCGGGCGAATTACAATGTAGTAAAAAACAGTTGGTTTTTTTAAGACGGTCTGAATAATCTATTATTAAAAATTTTTTCATGAGAAGATCGAAAATGGGTATTGTGAATTCCGTGAAAAAAATTGTCGGATAAATAAAGAAAAATGTTGCAGATGAATGAGTTTTTAATGAAGACAGATTTTATGAAGATGACAAGAAACACTAAGGAATCCAAGCTACACGTAACACGTATCAACCTTGAAGAAACCATTCAAAAGGTTATGAAGATCTACAAAACGAATGAATGAAACAATTGTTTGCGTAAAACTAAACCCACAAATTTTATTTTTTTTTTTTTCTGGTACCGGCCAATATCTGTAGTTCTCTATTGCGAACATTGAGGTAGATATCATCATGTGTATCTATTGAAAATAAGACAGTAATCGAGGAAAATCGTTGCAACAATTTTCCTCGATTACTGTCTTATATTTTCACCAAAAACGCAAATCAAACAAATTCCTGTGGAAGAAGGAAAAAAAACTCTCCGGGAAAAGCGTCCTAATCTATATTCTATTATGATATTATTCTTAATTCATTTCAAATTTTCAGGGAGATAAATGGACACCATTGTTACTCTTAGCGGCTGCAGTCTCTTTCTTAGGATTTGCATTGCCTGTTGGTTGGACTCTCGGTGGGCTCAATACTCCAGTGAAGGTATGGGTTTAGAATTACTGATTTGAAAAGAGAGCTCGTGGTTTCTCTTTCACTAATTAAATTAATCGAGGCGAGTAGGGAACTTGTTTTCTGGGAGATGCACGGATTTGCACTCGCGCGTGAAGACCGCTTCCGTCGGAATCACAATTTTTCGAACGACAATCTTCTCCTCATATCTATAACTCAAGATTAAAGTTTTACAAAGTCGTTCTCTCATGTAGTATATAGCTTGAAAGTCAACAATTTTTCCAAGTCTCATAGTTGCTTACGAAGATCGAAGGTCAACATTTTTCCGTATCCCCAAAGTAGGTCAGAGCCCTCGCCCTTTGGAACCACAATTGGCAAAAAGAATAACTGACAGCACCCGGCCCTTGGCGGGCATATTCACCAGAAGACGCCTGCTAAAAAAAAGTGTAACTCTCGACGCATATTGAACAATTAATCCGGATATGCAATGATTTCATCCATTTACTGGACATTAATTAAAATTTCATAGACTACAAAAAATTAGTGGGTACTCTAAAATATTAAAGACAAGTGACTTGAGACTAAAAAAATTTATAGTTTCGTCTCTGACGAATTTTTTTCTTTTTTAAAACTACCATAAAAAAGTGGATCTTCAAATTGAATTTCTCTTTTCAGATATTACAAGACTGGTGTAACAAAACGCTGATCGCCACTCACGGTACTGTGTTGTCAAAAGGAGAATTTGATTTCTTGTGGTCATTGATCATATCCGTGCTCCTGATCGGTGGCGTTGTCGGTGGTCTGACTGGAGCATGGTTTGCTGATCGTATGGGAAGGTAAGTTGCGATTAATTTTACTCGAGCATTTTACCAGTACAGGTAAGATTCTGCATCATCTCACACGGTGTGTTTTCTATTCTTTCAGGAAAGGAGCCCTGATGTTGGGGAACATTTTAAACGTTATTTCTGGAATAATGTTCATCGCTTCTAAATACATTCCATCAGTTGACGTTTTCTTCGCGGCTCGTATCCTCGTCGGTTTTAGCGGCGGTAAGATGAGAAAACAAAAAAAAATTAATAAACAACTCGAATAAGATATTATAATATGGATGAATGCTCAAGTATGTCCGGTTGAGAAGAGGGAAGTCTCAATGTTGTACATTGGGATATGGATCGATATGAAAGTCGACCCACCTTGCTATAAAAGTCAAGAATTACGACATAAAAGTGGATATAATCGGAGGCTTCTTCGGTCCCTTCGCAATCCTAACTTATATCAAGAAGTTTTGAATTATTATTTGAAGAAACGACAGATGATACAAATATAACGTTTTTCCTTTTGATCATGCTAGTCTCTTCTTCAATTATTGAGGATGCGAATCACATAATTAAATTTCTGGTCAGAAAATTAAGTTCAATAAGTTCGCGCTAAATTGTCATTTTTCCTCTTTTGAACTAAACCCCATCGATGTGAGAGGCTGATTTCCAGTTCAAAAATGATTTCTATAATACATTACGTTTGTGATGAAAGTGCGACAAAGACTATAAATTCAGCAAGACAGTTCAACCGATTTCCTTTTTCAGAAACATTCTTGCATTTCAAGTTATTTTATCCGAAAGTTAGAGGCGTTGCTGAAATGACTATATTTGCGTTATTATTTATCTCTTACTAATGGATAGAGAGTTAGGCGTCTCTAATCATTTTAATCTCAGCTTTTATCATATTCATTGACTTTATTCAATCGCAGGGTTGATGACGACGGTTGTTCCCATGTACATGAATGAAATCAGCCCCCAGAAATTGGCTGGATCGACGGGAACGTTATTTTGTTCCGGGCTGTGTTTCGGTATATTTGTTTCTCAAGTTGCCGGATTAAATTTTTTACTCGGTCAGTGCCCTAGTCTCAATACACATCTGCTCGGTATGTTCTTACTCTAATAAGCGATGCAATATGTTTTAGGTACTCCAACGTTATGGCCCTACCTAGTCAGTGGATACCTCGTGTCTGCCATATTAGTATTTATATTTTTACCTTACTTGCCCGAGAGCCCGAAATATCTTCATAGCGTTCGTCATCAACACGACAAAGCACTCGAAGGTACGCATTACAGGTTGATCTAAGCTCTGTATTGATCATACTATTGACAAGGAGGTATATTTTTAGAGTTGGCAAAATTGCGTAACTTACCAAAAGATGTAGTCGCCTGGGAAATGAGAAGCGACGACGCGTCAGGAGGTCGAATTCGCGAAAAATGGTCTTTGGTAAAAGTTTTATCTACTCCGCGATTAAGGCTGCCACTCTTATTGGTTCTGGCTATACAAGCTGGTCAACAATTAGCGGGAATAAATGCGGTAAGTAGATAATCAAATTATCGAGCTCCTTCCATGAGCAGATATAAATGAAAGCTCCGTGCATATGGCCTGGGCTTCTAGTCCCTAATCCCATGCAACTTATTAAGCCAAAAATTGTAGAAACTGAACAATTTTCTTTGTGTGAAACAGGTGTTCTATTATTCGTCTCAAATTTTCTCTGCGGCAAAATTGAGTGATACGGCGATTCAATGGGCTAATCTTAGCGCCGGCGCTATCAACAGCTTCATGACAGGTATCAGTATGTTTGTGGTACGCTCGTTTCGCAGACGGACACTGATTATAACCAGTTGTGCTTTGGTGATTGTCAACTTGATTGTTTTGACTGTGTTTTCAAAATTTTTGGTTAGTGTATCGATTATAATTTCGGGGATGGAACAAGTAAATAGCCTCTTATAACAACACAATAATAATTAAAATTTACAATATCCTTAGGATGCAGCCAGTTGGGTTCCAGGCGCCATGGTAGCCACGGTTTTAGTGTACATTATTTGTTTCGATATAGGATTAGCACCCATTCCATTCTTTATTGGAGCTGGTAAGTCAAGTTATTCGAGCTATTTATAAAATGTTACATTATCACGTAATATTTTGGATATTTGTTTACTAATCAATTTCCTATTTTCTAGAACTCGTTGATATCGGACCTCGTCCAATAATTATGGCGTTAGGAAGCGTCGCGAATTATGGCGCCAACTTCCTGGTGGGCGCCTGTTTTCCAAATCTATACAATCTGATGGGTGATAATGCTTTTTTGATATTTGTTGGCTGCACTGTTCTGATACTGATCTTCTTGAGGTGAGAATTTTCACGTCATACAGCGAGTACTGTTTCTACGTGTGTCGATGGTACCCGAGGTACCAAAACGTCGCGTTTTTTGATTTGATAAAAATATATATTCCAGTGGTAATGAAAGCCACTTCTTTCTTTTAATAGTCAGTTTTTTTACCGATGAAACATGATCGGTACTTGGAGATTTTTCTTTCTTTTTGAAATAAACAATTTTAACAAGGAGGATCACGAGATGATAAAAACGTACAACTTCATATGTGAGAAGCAGATTTATGCGATTTTTGTTGTTTCAAAATCCAACTTGAGGGTTTTTTTGAGTCAATCAGAAATATTTTCATGAAAAAAGTCAATTAGGCCCTCTACCGATTACTAAAATCGATACGTGCAAATGTTTCCTAACTTCTCTGCAAATTTGTCCTTATGGTGTTTATCTTCCTATTTCAGTTCATATTTGCCAGAAACGAGTCAACCGCATGAGCCTACGTTAGCTTCAAATGAAGAACAAATTGATGAAGAAGATCCAAGAACGGATGGTGAAACAAATTGAGAGTGAAATGTGTCTCAAAAAATTCCTTGTGCTATGTAGTGATCTAATGACAGATCCTTGTACGTCGTTTCTATTTGTCAAATCTTTATAGATTCAGTTATTTACAAAGGATAACTGTAATCGTTTGAAGTAGCTGTGATTGAGAGGAAAGGAGGGTATCTTGTCTGCATAAGTATATGTTATTGTTTATCTTTTGTAGTACCCTTCAGTAAGTTTTGTAGTCAGTTGGCATAAAATTTTTTACATTTTGATTTGTAATAAATTGTAGTAAGAAAAAATAGCAATAATAATTTCATTCCTCAACTCAACTTTTACCGTCTACCAGTCCTTATTATGTATCAAATGCAATGAACTTGTTTGTTATTTTTGTATACCATTTTCAAAGAAAATTACCATTTTGTAAATTATGTTACCTACCTTTATTCTCAATTATTTTTTATAAGTCATGTGATCTTACTCAAAAATTATATCACCTTTGTACAGAAATAACTGCGTGTGTGAATTATGAATAGTAAGTTTACACTGCTCATAAGTCAGAATTCTCCCGAGTTTTTTCTTTCAATATACTCTTTTGGGGTTCCAGCGAAACTTTTCGGAAGTTTCATAATAATGAAGTCTGTCAGCTACTTTTTCTTGAGTAGTTTTCAACGTCTCTGGGTCAGAAATTATATATCACTTACCGTCCACAATTTTCTCTTGTTTTTGAACAACACATAAGTCAAAGCTCTGTTTCCTTGGAATCACAGTTCAACGGCGGATAGCGGATGTTCTTCACCATGTAGTTTCCCTTTCATAAAAGAGATCCCCCTGGTTTTTTGATGATAAAAGTATTATAAAATGCGATATAAAATGAAAACAAAATATATTTGTGACGCGATTTATGAAAAGGTACCACTTTGCGCGAAATAACATTCTACAGGAGAGGCCAACCTGTAAAATTTTATTTTGCCCAAAGTGGTACCTTTTCATAAATTGCGTCACATTTACTTAATTATCGTTAGTAAGACATTAATTGCTGTATAGAGACGAACTAATATAACAAGAGCCATTTGTAGATCTACTTGAATGCTATAAATACTGACTATTTGAAATGACTTTTGTAAAAGCAGCTGAAATCGATACACCGTTTTCCGATATTCAATAGATTGCTCGTACCATGATGAACAGTAAAGAGCTTCTCCGAGGAAAGAATTCTGAGGAAATAAATTAATTTTTCAGGATTTCTAAATTAGGTTTCTCTGATTAAGAACATTTACAAGTTCTCCTGATGATGACGACGAGGTGCGTCGAAATGTCGAGTTTTGTATAATAATAAAGGTGGCAACAAAAGCAAATTGACTCATTTAATTTAGAACTGTGTGTTTGTCACGGAAAAATAAAACTTTCTTTATTAATTTATTACTCGATCATTTTCTTCGTACCCCATAAATATTATTGTACATTCTGTAACCTCAACCCTCTTAGAGGATAAAACAACGCGAATTAAATTAGGTATCAAAACAATGTGGAAACAATTTGATCATTATTTGCGAATTCAAAACATGTACTCCTTCTTTGTATGGATTTTCTCCCTCACCTATAATTAAGGGGTCATGCGTGATATACGGCGCGACGTTGAATATTCACATCCTATTTCTAAGTTGAAAATTATATTGAGGGCTAAATGTTTTACACCCTTTATGATTTTATCAGAAGAACATGTAAGAAGATTCAGCAATTATACAAATACTTGCCATATCTCTAAGAAGTTGTCCTCCATAACAGCATGCTCCAAAACCAAGGTAAAGTAGTGATATCGAGGACGTAAATTTTACCAAATAGTCAAAACTGGTGATCAACTGTAGAAAATAATAAAATCGTGAGTGTAAATAATTTTCTGTCGAGATTTCAACGGAGATAACTTACCCTCATGTTCTTCAACAACAATCCCCAATGACAAACGGACAACGAATAGAAACAGAGCAGATAGTAGCTCGAGAAAAAATTTAACAACGCTCGAATTTTTCTGATCATCCTAAAATAAATAAATTGATTAAATTCAATCGATCTTAACATATCTGTTTACATTACACGAAAAAAAATAAGAGAAGCCGAAAGAAGTTGAGGATAAAAATTTGTAATTTTGCCTAGTATATCTTGGTAGGTGGTTATAGTTATCTAAGCGAAAAAGGAATAAGAAATTGTAGTTCCAACCTACTTCAGGAATTGATTCCTCCTATACCTTGATGCATTATAAACTAAATGTTTTCTCAAGTACCTTTTTTCTAAGGCTAGCCTCTAAACGACGTTAACGATCTCAAATAATTTTCCAATTCTCTCACCAGTAAGGAAAATTTTCAAGTCCTTAAATTAAGTCAAGCACCTCCAAAGGCAGACTTCTCTGAGGATGAGTAAAGTGCTCATGTATGTTCTGGCGCACTTGACTTTCCTCTGTCGCGCAATCTACTTTTTCAACATTTTCCAATACTTCTGAAATTTAAAAAAAAATTCATAATTTTTTACATGATTCTGTTCAAAACCATTTTCCTAAAATTCCCAACACTCAAAATTCTTAGAATACTCTGACACACTGGACGTTTCTCTTTATAGAAAGAGCTACTCTTCCAACATTTTCCAATGCTCCTAAAATAGAAGAAATTGAATCCCTATTGACAAAAATCTCATGAATTTCACTGCAAGGAGGACAGATCAACCCCAGCAAAATTTTCTGACGGTCAAGACGCAAGAAAAAATTATTGCATGAGTATGAGTTTTTAAGTTGATATTATAGGTCATCGGAAAATGGTCTGTAGATAAGAATAGAATCAAACCGGCGTCAAATGTCTCTGCAAATCGTCCGAAGATTACAAACAAAACATCAAGGGAATCGTCATTGGTCTGAAAGAGAAAACTGTATAGTGCTCGAGTAACTCAATTTGATTGATGGTAAATCTTTAAATAGCTGGTGAAATATAAGTTTTTCCTGTCATTGTATTGTTATCTCTATATCAGCGGTTCTACGCCAAAAAAAACACAGTGGCGGCAAAATGTCCTATCGGACCAATAAATGAAAAACAAATGACACCATCGAGTCCGTTGTCAACTAGTTTACCGGCTCCAGCATTGCCATTTCAGTGTCCAGTGGACACTGAAAAGCTCAGGCGCACAAGTTGATTCAGTCGAATAAAGAATTGAAGGAATCCAATGAAAATCTGATGGCAAGTTTTTGGTAAAACTTGTTGGTAGTTTTACGCATAGGTCTATTGGAAATTGAAAAACTTTTGAGGCACTTTTTATAAGTAAATAATTTAATTTTTTAATACCTAATCAATTTTTTTTTGTTACAACAATGAATGATTTCATTCGGGTAAGATCTACACCAGTTACATATTGAAAGCTGAAGAAGCCAAGAAAACTGACCCCCTTACAACAACAAAGGAGAAGTCTACGCTTCTCTATCAAAAATTTAGATGACTTTGGAAAAATTGAAGAAGATTTAAAAATGAACGAACAATATGCCTTGAAAGTTGTAAGTATAATTTTTTTCCTGTAGTTATCCGGTGGTGTATTTAAAGGAAAAAACATTTTTAGGTGAATTAATGAAGAACTTGCAGCGCCTTTTATAGTATTAATTCAAATACTTGTAAGTGCCTTTTGTCGTATTATTTCAACAACTTTAGAAAACAGCCAATTTTAAGAACGTGGAAGGAATTTCCGACATCAAGCACCAAAGAGAAAAATGTCTTTAAAAAAATCAAGTTATGTTGCTGGTCCATAAAAAAATTATTTGCTCGTAATTTTTCTATATTCCAATTTTTCTTATGTACTTTTTAAAACTCGCACGTGGTACACGTGTTGAGCGTGAAAGGCAAGTTTCACGGACGCGGCGACAACTTGACAATTACAGCGGTTTCTTGGGCATAGAAAACCTTGAAAAAAACTTGGAATATAAACCAATAAATTTGAAACTTTCGTCTTGCATAAAAAATAGTTGAAAAAAAAGGAAAAATGTAAAAAAAAATTTCTAAAAAAAGCTTGGACCTTGAACCATGATATATTATACTCGCGGGCTTCATCCGACGTGTAACTGTTTCACGTGCTAAAAAGAATACCGACGAAGACTTTAGATGTAGACGTGGAAGAATTTAGAAAGGCTGAAGGAATACAAATACTCTCACCACAATACAGGAGGCAGATTTGCGGAAGACTATGAAAAACATGTTTTTTAGAATACATGCTACAAAAGAACGCTTTTCGTCGCGCGTTTTCAGGAGCGAAAACCGTCGTTTGTGCGCGCGTTTGGTGGGAGGAGCGCAAACGGGTTTCGCGCAGTTTCTTCTGTCCTACGACTTGCAAAAATACTTTTCTGTCCTCTTATTGTACAAACTCGTGTGACTACCATAAGAACGGTTGTCATTAGGATAGCATTGATAGGAACTATGAGGCTTGAGTGACTTGTTCAGCTTGCTTCGCTCGGCTCCGCCTCGCGTCGCAACTACCCCAAACTCGTTACTCAAAACGCCGCTTTCACTCCTTGGCATGAAATATACTATTTTTTCCAAGTACATAATACATATGATTGAGTGGTTTTAGTAATAACAATTCCGCGGTTGACAAAGTCACGAGGGAGGGGGACTTGGAAAAAATTCTAATCTTGAGCGATACCCTATGATAGGATTTTCTATATGCTCTAATTTTTGAAAGACGTTCCGTAGTGGAATACGGATCTTGCGGGTTCCCCGCCCGCCGGCATCCCAATTCTTGTTTTTAAAATTTTTGATTATTTTTACTTGACCGTTAATAAAAATACTTGACTTCTACTCGTTTATTTGACCTTTCATCAAATACTTGACTTTTACTTGATTTACTTAACTTACTTGACTAATAAACACCCTGAATTTTGAGTTCATTATTGCAACGCTTTATTGGGACAAACTAGCTTTTCCCAACGCGTGGGATTAAGTGAAATCGACAGTACTAGGAGTATACTAGATCTATATAAATATACAGCATACTAAGCTTGAAGTAGGCTACGAAGAGAGGTGAACAAGTGGGATGAAATAACGTACACCAGACTTGTTTGTGGCTATGAAAGACGGCTATATTCAGTGTGGATTTTCAGAATTTTTTGGGTTAGTCAGAAATGTTGAGAAAATCTTTTGCGACAGCAAAACTTGTGCAGGGGGCTTGTGAGACAGGAAGAATTTACACTCCTTTTTTTACTTTTTGAAAATGAGTAAGTATTCTATAAAATTTATGAATGTGCTATGTATTTCAAGTGTCGAGAATTTTGAAAAAATGTAAAAAAATAGTGCGAAAATTGAATTTCTTCTATTTTAGGAGTATTGGAAAATGTTGAAAGAGTAGCTCTTTCTAAAGAGAAACGTTCAGTTAGCTGCGTTAAGAATTCTGAGTGTTGGAAATTGTGGGAAAACCGATTTTTTTTTTTTTAAATTATTGGGAAGTGATGGGAAAGTAGGCTATTCTATAGAGTCAACTGCAATAGAAAGAATTTCGAGCAGAATTATGTAAAGAATTATGATTTTTTTTAAATTTTAGAAGTATTGGAAAAAATGTTGAAAAATAGGTTGCACGACAAAGAAAAGTCATGTGCGCAAGGTCATATATGAGTACTCTACTAGGATGTACTGAGAAGTCATAAAAAAGGGCGTTCACTAATTGTTCCTCAAACTCGTACACTTTTCTTAAGATTCTATACTTACATCATAAGTTTTCCATACGAGGCCAACACCGCAGTTAGATTGTCGTATCGTTTGGCAGCACTTTCAGCGGACGCCTCCTCGTACACTTCGGAACTCGCTTCTTCTAGCATCTTTTCCCTGCTAATATCGTCCTCGCATGGTCGACTGATTTTGTCCTTAAAAATTTCCATGTTGACTTGGGCGTAGACGGTGACGAATGTAAAAATAGTCAAATTTGCTGGGAAGGGTGAAACTACCAGCAGGTACAAGAAAATGAGGAGAATATTTTTTATGAAATACCCGACAACATTGTTTGGTTCCCAGCACAAAAAGTGTTCGTCGGTGCCGTTACCAGTTTTGATGAAATCGCAGGTAAAAAAGTATGGAACAGCGTACGCGTTCATATCTTCGAAAGTCTGGCGTATAAATAAAGTTTTGAAAAACGGTAAAAGAAGTCGACTAGCGTAGTTGAGAATGAAAATCGGGATTAAAAACTGGCAAATCCTCTTACATCTTTTTACACTCTCGTGGAAAGCTAAATCGCTCAAATACTCGTTGTCGGTGGCTAAATTGAAGAAATTTAGCAAATGTTGACGATTGTACTGCACAAAGAGGTAACATGACAAAGCGTATAAAGCTATGACGCAGAAAAATGTGATCCCTATTCGCGCTTGGTAATGGGGAACGCGTTTTAAGCTAACTATGGAACTAACAAAGAACAAGGTTGTTCCGAACACGAATAGTAATGCATAGATTTTATCCGATAAGCTTCTCCGAGAAGTATTTGAAAATATGCCATTCAGGACGAGGCAAGACCTTATCATGGTCCTGAAGATGGCTAAGTCACGTCGTCGTTGTTCAGGGTTGATAATCTTGAAGCGGACATCATTTGGTACGAGTTCATCCATTGAAATAATTGAAGGATCCTAGAAGAGAGACAAGAATTATCCTCAGCGTAAGCCCAAATATTTCACGAGAGGAAGTCAGAATCGTACCGAACCTTACCACACGTAACACTGATTCAACTTATTCAATAAATATTAAATTTTTTGATTAAATACGATTCAACTAATAATAGAAAGTTCTAACACTAAACATTTTACGTCGAAAAAAAACTCAGATACAAATTATAGAGGCGAGATTCAACTCTTCAGACAACACGTACATATCTTAAAATAGCTGTACGTGGAAACTTGAAATTTAATTTTCACTAATATAGAAGTAATCTAGGATTTCCATAACATTGAGAATATTCACTCCCTCCAACTGGCGCCAAACTGTGTTGCCAGAATTACTTCATTTGTTATTCTAAGGTAAAGGACTACTACAAAGGTCTAAATTTTACTATTACATATTAGGGACGACACAAATAACCTAATCTTTTCATATGAAATTTCCACTGTAAATTTGAAAAAGAGCGGCCTAAAAGGTACTAATGCCCATAGAGCAGAAATTGACAAAATTAAAGAGAAGGATTAATATGGAGTACGTACCTAAATAATGAGGCAGATTTTTGTTCACGTGTACATACCCAACATCTTGCGAAACGAATTATTCAAAAAATATGATTAACTTAGATAAAATAAATCCTTAACGCCGCCAAAAGCGTAACAAACCTACCAGAATAAGATACAGAATACTGAACCACACAACGCGAATTGTTTCAGTTTGTACATCGTGGTTCCGTTTCTATAGTCCATATTTTTCAAACAGCTACTTTAATAATTTTTGTATTTGTTTTGCAAGCTGAAATAAAACCTTAGAGTGAAGAGTTTATATACGTTGGAAAAATACCCCGATGAGAATCCTGTTAAATATGTGCACTTGACATTTTCCCAGGAAGATATTTACTTTTGTCCCCCAAATATCTCTATTTACTAAACATCGATCTCTTCATTATAAGGTGACATAGACTTTGACTGTTTGATGATACGTTCCTTCATCTTGAAAGTTCTGTTTTCGTATAGTTGAGTGACACGTCATGTTAGGTACATGAATGATAAAAAAGTTTTCTCAAGCAACAAGAATTTCGATGACAGTTGACGTCTCCGAATATTCCTTCGGTAATAAGGCATACCAATACAGAAATTTTTCAACAATCCTCATGTGTGAATCATAGAAATTTAAATTTACAAGAATGAATGAAAATGCGACAATAGAAAAACTTCTTTAATTTTATTATTTGCAAGAGAGAATTAGAAATAATGTTATGTAAATGTGCAGGATGATTGGTTACTTGAGAAGGGGTCTAGCAAAGCTAGAACAGGTATAAGTGATAGTCAGTTAACAACAATATACACGCTACTCATTGAGTGACCTACCGCCATAGACCTGAATTGCTTTTTGATCAAACTGACTCCTCAAGACTGAATGATTATATTGAAGACGCGAAAACGACGAAAGAAATTTGTCATACAGGTGAATAAATACAAACATTATTTTCCAAACAAATGTACAGAAGCATTGCTGGAATTTATTGTCGTTGTAAATCTATTTTGCAAAATATAACAGTCACGTTTATCTTTTTTCATATATTAAAATTAAGAAGAGGAGAGAAGTTAGGATTGTTTTCATGAATTTTTTCACAAAGGTATTTTACTTCGTTATTGTTAGCAATAAAGTGCGAGGGGATTGTACAAAACTGAGTGCTCTAAATGATAGTTTGCATGTAATACGACTTTACCAAGACGTGAAAAATAATGGTAAGTTAAAATAAGCTCTATTCAACTCTTTTAATCTTTTCTTAAAAAGCGTGTCCATTATCTTCAGTTGGTGTTATTGACAGTACCTTATTATAGTTTCCATTCTCTTCTTGTAACTGTACGGTCCCATTATGTTTTCCTCTTCACTTATTCATACAATAATATGACATTGCGTTCTTATCGGCTATCTGCTTAGTGATTGGTTCACTCTATTAACCTGAATACTGCGTTTCTATTGGCTACCTGGTTTCCTGCCATCTTATTGGTCAATTCTGTTCTTCTTTTCTCATCCAATCACCAAGCCAAACATTTTTAGGAAGAAAGCCAGCCTCTTGAACAATGTCATCACGTTTGATAGCGAAAAATTATTCGGCCTGATGATTGGACAAGAGAAGAACTGAACTAACCAATAAGATAGCAGAAAACCAGGAAGCCAATAGAAACGCAGTATTTAGGTCAATAGAAAGAATCAATCGCTAATCAGTATGTTATAGCTAATAGGAACACAATGTCATATTATACCTATTGTAAAAATAAGTTTCTAAGAGTGAACCAATCACGACACAGTATTGTTACAGCCAATAAGATCACAGTATTATACAATAAAAACTCATGTTTAAGGCCTTGTTATCCAGTTGCGATACAACTGACGATGGAATGGCACCCGAAAGTATTCTTGTAAAAGCAACTAATGAAGTTGAATTCTAAACTAGAAAAACTTTTTCAATATTAGTGCTCTACTTACACCTGACTCACTCAATATGAGTTCCAATAATAATACATAAAAGTAATAAAGGCTTATCATTATTATTACGATGAGCTCAACAAACAGAGATAGAAGTAGCCTCTTCTTGCCGCTATTCTCTTTCACCTGTGTACTTACCTCAATTTGTTGTAGCTAAATTATCTCTACACATTCCCTTTCTCTAGTTCCAAGCAGTCTCAAACTTTACCAAAACTCTTCGCCCAGAGACAGCAAGCACCATTAGAACCATAGTAAACTACCTATACAAGTACATTGTACTTACAGATCGTCCAGTAACTTTGGATCCTCACAATCGTGACCAGATTTGTGAAAACATCACACACAGCGGATTTTTTCAGTGGTTAGGCTTAATTCCAATCGATCTAGGAAGAATCCATTACAACGCCCACTCGTACGATTTAAAACAGTTTAACGTGTCTAGATTACATAAGTTTGAAGAATACGTATTTTCATGTCTACTTCAAGAAAATTTTGGTTCCAAAAACTTCGTTCAATTTCATGTTTCAAAAGAATACAACGTAAATCAATATGGTCACCCATACATGCCTGGACGTTTCATATTTGGTAATCTTATGCCAGAGTATACTCTCTCTTTCTATTTTATGATACTGGCTGAAGTACCTGCAAATGCCTACGATCAACCTGATTTTGATGTTGAATTTTACTACCTACAATTAAGAAAGTACATTGAACCTGGTAAGAGTGAGACATAAAAAAAGAATGAAAACTTTAAATTTCTCATCCACTACTAATGCATGAAGATGAGAATTTTTAAACAAACTTCTTTTTGTTCATTGAGCCTAACAGGTGCTTGTTTTTTTTCTCTCTCCACAGCAAAAAGCAACGAGGTTGATCCATTATGTAAGCTTGTTTCAAATAAGATAGAGGATTCAAATAACCAACACTATCGTTTTTGCGTGTCAGTGTCTAGATCATCATACTTCAGAGACACAATTAGATATCCTGGTCAAGTAGCTTATTCTTGCACCGAGAAAGAAGTTTCATTCAGGACAGCATATGGAAGAAATGAAGCGAGCAAGAAGTCATATCGCGAAAATATGATAAATTGTCGCTCAGGATACGTACAACCTCAAGATGGGGAGAATTCGTTGTACCTTTCAAGAGCTTACAATTCAAATGAAGTATTTGCATACTCTTACAATGAGTTGGATGGAAAAATCTATTTGGTTAATTTGAGCACCAATATAAGCTTTGTTGATGAACTTAATTCGTTTGATTTTGTGGAATATTAGTTTGATAAAGAAGTTTCTGGATCTGATCAACCGTTTGTTAACAACACACAGTGTAGATATTGCGTTAATTATAATAATGTACCTATATCTAATAATATGTTCACAAATTGTCGTCATTCAGTTTGAAGGATAGAATCATTTGAGGTCACTCTAACATGAGATATTGATTCATTTTTGACTTTCTTAAACTCTTAAATTATGAAGAAAGCCGATCGATGACCTATTAATCATTGGAGTCTTCTTCATATAGATCATTATTGGTGTCCATACTGTGAGTTGAACTTTTTTCAGAATATCTCACTACCAAATTGTAGTCTAAACATCTAAGGAGATGAAGAAATGAAATAAAAAAAACTAGGTAAGTACCAAGAAATTTATTTAAAAAAAAAAAAAAAAAAAGAAAAAAAACAGAAAAGTACAAACACGTTAAATTTATTATTTGAAGTTACAGAATGGCTACTTGTTTTGGTATAGGTATATGGGTAGTTCACCAATAGACAAAACTTAATGTTGATGCGGGGATGGAGCAAGCCGTCTTTTTTGTATCAGAAAACCTAAGCAACTATTTTTGTTGAGGATTTATTCCTCAGACAAACGTCCGCGTTTGATCGCTTAAATCTCTATAGATAA
This sequence comes from Aspidiotus rigidus, assembly GCA_035079385.1. Lineage (NCBI taxonomy): Eukaryota > Metazoa > Arthropoda > Insecta > Hemiptera > Diaspididae > Aspidiotus > Aspidiotus rigidus. Next base: position 2,003,736 of record JAVHKY010000044.1, on the reverse strand, counting down.
GCAGATTATTAACATTCCGATAGTGAAATCATTTGGACTCTGACTGCTACGGACAGATGAACACTTGTAGTTTCATGCTACTGCAGGAAAATAGATTGCTACAGTTCTTGTTGGGGGTAATTATTCAGGAGGTTGCACTCTTCCCGCACAAGGAAAAAGGCTAGGATCAGTTTTAAGCTTCGGCTGGCAAAACAGCGGATTCTTTGCTTCTTCTAAACATTGTGCAGAAGTTTGTAGGTGATCCCTCCCCCTCCCGGTTTATGTCAACGTTTTATTCTTATAAATGTACAAACTGCTTAAAATAGGTGAAAGAGCTGTGGTTCCATGATTGTTTCACTTTAAACTCTAATAATAGAAAATTGTTCTACCATGTTATATTGCACGAAAAATTATACAACAAAAAATTAGCTATCGTAGTTTCTGCAAGTAAACTATTTTTAAAATAAGGAGATTGTATTTTATACAAGTAATCACCAATATTGTTTGATTTAGAGTGAAAGAAAATAATTATTGAACCAGCATCTTGTGAACTGCAATAATATGCGCTTTCAGAGTTTCCTTACGTTTGGCTTGATAAGAACAGAACATGCATAGATGAAGAGGATTGACGTGGCACTCTTCTCTTAAATGTCGATATAAATGATGCTTATATTTGAATATTGATTTGCAACATCGTTCACATCTGTATCTACCATCATTTGTCCGGGAAATCAAATCAGCATAGTTCTTATTCCAACCTGTAAATGTATACCTATAGTGAATAGAGATCAAAATAATTCGGAGACAAAAAAAAAAAAAAAAAAAGGAAGCTACTGATTTTATAGAAACTGTACAACGTTGTTTTGAAGATCAGAACCAAGTACTGCTATGGGACTCGGTTCTCCACCCATATTTCTAGGACTCTAGAACCAGAGGCAAAAGGTACAGGATCCCGCATTTGGGTCTGGAACCGGACCCCCCAACCCACTCGAAGAATCTTTTGAGTTTATAACCAGAACCACTAAGAAGATGACTGTTCTTAGCCCTGGTATTTATTCTTCTCAAATAGAATCTCACTTTGTAATACACAAGTGTTTAACGAGGGCCAGAGTCAGAATCAAATACCTCACAATGTATGGAAATCAGTTGCTCAAAATCCATCAGCGTCCTTTCACTTTTTTCTAGGCCTCTCTAGGTACTGACAGGAAACGCTGAAAATTCTACTTCTTCTCTGGTGCAACCTGAAATAGTTTATTACGCGGCTAGTGCGTAAAGTAAGCGATTCTTGGAAACTGTAACATTGCCGCACATACAAAAATTGGTTGCGCGCACAATACCTCTTTGTTCAACAAATGAACCAGAGAAAGGGATACGTTATCAGCCATACAGGAATTTTTCTTGCACATGTACGCCAAGTTCACTACTTCTTGCTCTATTTAGTACCGTGAGAAGAAACACTTTGCACTCTATATTCAAAGTACAAAATCACGCTTCTCATGTATAAGTTGAACAAAGACTACCGTTTTGTGAAAACTATGCATTTTCACCCAAAACTTGAATGAACTGTTCTCTTAGGAACAAAACCACATTAATTTCATCGCAAAAAAATCATTATTTTTTTGTTTATTGGGATCCATTAGTATTTCTCTTATGGACATTTCTGATATGTAGACTAACTAACGTTTTCTTCATTTAGGAACGCCCATTATTTAATACTTTAAGATAGTTTGTGAACATATAGGGCAGAATTTTCTAAATTGGATTTGGTCACTTTTATAGGTAGTACACTAACGGCAAGTATGAGCACTTGTAAAAGTGGTAACATACGACACATTTCCAATATGCTCCGCTTACCGGCGTTAAAAGTTTCACTTTAACATCATACATCGCACTTTATGGAGCGGGATCAAACTTTTCAACAATTTTTAAAGAATATAGCTTTAATCAAAAATTTGAAGAGAGAAAAATTTGTTTCCCCCTGGAATTTCCTATCCGATGGTGACATAGTTGAATTTTTTTCTCTTGACAATGACTTCACAAAATCAGAAATTACAAGAAGAATAAATTTTCCCTTCAAATTTTCGATTAAAACGATATTCTTCGAGTGATTCTAAAAGTTTGATTATGTTCCATGAATGCAATGTTGAAATCAGATGTCTAGCGGCATACAGCGCGCTGTGAATTTAATTACATGTCGTGGTGAGAAGTTGAACTGCGTAGTAATGTGCCATTTTTGTGCATCGAGTGTTTGTACTTGTCGTTCTAGTGTACCTATTAGCTATATTGAAATAGAAAAGTTATCAGAGAGTGAATAATTATGTAGTCAGGTTCTACTTATATGAGAGAAACAAAACGACAGTATTCAGTGGCCAACCTAATGTAACATATTATTTCAAGACAGATTATTCAGAAACTTGGGAGATTACTGATATTCAAGTTTTAATAGTGGTAGCGTATGCGCTTTACTGGATTTTCACTAGTAGCGCACGCGCTTTACCACGGACCTACTTGTAACCCAGTTTGTCACCCTTTTCATTTGTCAGCAGTACAGTAGTGATCATGATGGCTTTGGTGGATGTACATTGAAACTCCCCTCTTCTCCTTCAAAATGGAAAATTTGGCATCAAACCAAGATTATTCAATTGCTTGATCGGGTAAACGATGTTCTGTTGATGCTTCACTGTCATCCTGTCGCTGTCGCTACCCTGCAGCAGTCCAACAGTAGTCAAGCTTTTTTGTACACTAATCACTCATTGGAATGGATAACAGACCCTAATTCCCACTCTTCTTAATGAAAGGAAAGAAGGTAGCTTTGTTCCGTCATTCAACGAGAGTAGTAGATCATACTTTGTTAGGCGTAAATACACATACACTATTTCCGGTAGAGCGCACGCTACCGGCACCCAATTTTTCTCCGTTCCTTTATCACTTGTCAAGTAAAGTTACAAAGTACCAAAGTGTGATCAAAATACACTTTGAAAATTTTCAATCAGGCAATTTAAAACATGGATAATTTATGTGATTATGCTTGATATCAAGTTAAATTTGGTCCGTTGATTAAGCCAAATATCTATGCTTTATATTTTGTTGAAAACGTAGAGTACATTTAGATTCTTGGTTTGTACATGGTCTTGAAAGATGACACTTTTTGTTAGCATTTTCAAGTGAGACAAAAACAATTATTTTAAAACGATTATGATATTGACCTCTATTTGTACTACAGTACTTATTATTGAAACAGAAAAAAAAGAAATTAAATTAAAAAAAAAAAAAGTATGTACTTTCATTGACAAAAATAGGTAGCTGTAATGTAGAAATCAGAACTCCTTCAATTTGTATCACCCAACTGATTAAAGAAAACAGAAGAAAAACTCTTCCATCTTTATTTATAATTTCTTTTTTTTACAGTATAATACCTGTATGCGTTAAGAGATTTTCTTTGCGCTGTTAACGCTACATCAAACAAACAATAAAATCCTCGTACAATATACTCACAAACAATATAAGAATCACTGACAAAAGGGAAAAGTTTTCTTATTTTCTTCCGTCAGTCGGTATATAAATGTACTGTAACAAGGAAGTTATAGACTTTACTAAACTTATCTTAAGTTAAGGGAAACTTATAAAAATATAATTCAAAATTAGAAGTGTACGATTATTTTGTGTATGTGAATAAGATGTTGTTTCAGGTTTCCTTTTTGTTTAGCTCTATAGTCACATAAATGGCACTGATGTCTAGGGAATACACCACACTCCTCTCTCAAATGCCGATCCAATGTTCGCTTATTCTTGTATGATACCTTACAACAACGTTCACATTTGTATCTACCATCATTTGATTGCAATATTATTCCGAAATGTTGCCTTTTTGAATCTATAAAGAAGAGAAAATGAGAACGTATCATAACATTACTTATGCTTAAATAAATTTTAAAAATAATGAGGAACTATTTTAGCTTTAAAGAAAGATTACAAAGATCTGTTTGACATTCGCGTTCTCTAAATTTGAGTAAAAAGATACGGTCTCGAACGTCACATTATGCATATGAGAATACATTGTCCTCGCGAATTACATGCGTGGGACAATAACAGGTACATCAAGTCACGGATATGAAATTTGAATTGGTTGACCACTGGTTCCCAGTAATGAATTTCCTGACTTTTCCATGTGTTCGCCCTGACCATTTTTCAATGTTTGGAAGCTCATCTGGACATCTAGTTACTCCAACAAACCCGGACCTATACCACGGGGTCCGTCGATCTATCATTAATGATAAGTAAATTTTGTAGCAAACTTGACTCGTTGAAATTACTGCTACTCGAATCCACGTGACTTTAGTTCTTTTTCGTCGATACTGATGATAAAGCATAATGTAGACGATCACCCCCAGTTTTATTAAGGGCCAATCCGAATTCGCCTCTCGATAAATACCCACAAAACTCGAACGCGATCGATCTACACGGCACCACGTATAGCTCGGAATTATTATCTTGAGATCCAGGGCACAAATACTTTTATCCAGTCTGATATCTTAAAGACAAACATACGAAATTGAAATTTTAGAGCGGGCTTTGGTGCGATACTAATTTTTGCGTTTTCAGATCGACGATATAAAATATTGGTGACACTTCGATCTTTGAAAATAAAAGTTTTTTCTAATAACATATACCGATATTTCAAATCTAAATATGCTTTCGCACTATAGGAGTACAACACCCTTATCGGACCACGTTGGTAGGTCATCCGCCTGGCCCTGACGACGGCACATCGTGAAAAGTGGAGCACGTTGAAATTGCGTAGGTATACGAGCTTCGATTCTTCGTCGAAAAAGTACATGCTTCGATGTCGAATGTCAGAGCATACACACTTCTCACCAACGAGCCGAAACTCATTGGTGAACCTCAAAAAATTCACCGCAATAGATTGCGATAAAAACAAGAAGAAGAAGCAAGGATAGACATTTGATAAGGGTAGACGAAAGGGGGCAGTGGCGGTAGACTAAGAGATAACGTGAACGTACAAATGTGAATTCAACTATCTCATCTCTACACCAATACTATCGCAGTGCGTGCTGTCGAAAAAAACCTAATAACTAGCCGGAAATTCGTTCCACACAATTGCTGCTACAGCACAATAATTATTTGTAAATGATATTATTCATATGTATGTACTAGTAAGTTGCCTTAGACACTGCGGACACTTGTATCTACCATCAATAGTTTCTAAAATTATTTCAGCGTAGTTTCACTTAGATCTGGAAAATATACAAATACAAAAGTTTCGTAGAAATTCACCTTGATTTGGAAGAGGGAACAAGGAATTCATGTTTTCTAATTTGTATACAGCTCAAACAAGATGAAATAATAGAGACTCGGTACCGGTATGTATTAGAAAAAATTCAAGATGTTATAATTTGAAGGGAGTGACGCAAGTTGAAAAACATATAATCATGATTCATGATACATGAGCACTATCTCAACAATAATGTTGAAATTAAACCAGAAGAGGTGCATCAAGTCATCTCTTGGATAAAAGTAAAAATCATCACTTGACAAGTATTCTATTCAAATCAAAGTTACATCCACAAAATTTAGAAAGTTGAATTCAGGATAGATTTTGACTCCAAGGAGGAAATGCAATAATACGGAATTTCTTCATTTTGTTGGAAATGTATTAAGTAGGATAGAAGAACAAATGAAACAATTGATAGATGAGAATTACAAACGTTTTGCAATGAATCCCAAGTACAAATGAAACATGAAGGTTACACTATTCTCTTATGAACAAGAAGAATATGTTTTTTCAAATGTGTCTTCTGTTTAGCACGATAGTCACAAAATTGACATAGATAGCTGGCAAGTAAACCACACTCTTCTCTCAGATGTCTGTACAAATTTGACTTATATTTGTAAACTGCTTTACAGCATTTTTCACACTTATATCTTCCATCAATAGTTTCTGACATCAACTCTGAGTAGTTTCTTCTCATACCTAAAAGTATATACAGAACAAATTTATAAAAAGGATAAAGTACAAATATGGTCAATAATATGGAAAAGTAACGATTGAAACAAAGTCATTGGTATACAAATACCCAGAACTTGCAAAAATACAAATAACAAAGATTAAAATTAATTTATGGGTATCCGTGCGCCATGCGCTGTGTGATATCTGGTGAAAATGGACTTACCCTAATAAAGGATTTGGACTTGAAGAAATTTCCATTTTTGAGCTATTACATATGTGACCCGGTCTACGGAAACCTGGCTTAACCAAAGGTGGGCTAAGCCAGGTTTCCGTAGATCGCGGGTCACATATGATAAGAAATGGGCTGAGAAAAATTTTTCATTTCAAACCACAATATACAGGAGCTGAGGGACTTGAAAAAAATTACGACTTTCAAACTGTAATATATGACAGCAAAGGGACTCGGAAAGATTTCAACTTTTGAGCCATATTTATGATCGGCAACGGACTTCGAAAAAATTTAGATTCTAGAATAATTCCAAACTCAATTCCTAATATTGAAACCAATTCGATCCATAAAACAGGTTCCGTGTGTTCCTTGTGGTTTTTCAACTTCATTGAGGAAGCTGTTATTTTATTTAGAATTTGACATGATTTGTAAACTTCTCGCCCATCTATTAAATTCCATATACATACAAATTTACACACAAGATAGGAAAACAAAAGGTTACTACACCTATTTTCAAGAATAAAGAATCAAAATGACTATACCGGGTGAACCAGAAAGACGTTAGCAGTTACAAGGGAGTTTGCGCTAAATTCGCTCCAGCGCAAAAACGCGAAACTCTAGATGTATTCTTTAAATTCACAAAATTTGTATCTCAATTATATCTTCAATTTGCGTCCCTACTCAATTTTCTACGACTTTTTTGAGCGAAGTTATGGACCAAAATATACCAGAAATTGACCAATTGCCAATATTATCAAAAATTAAAAATCTTTCAAACTTCCATATTTTACTTGATTGGAATGTGAAATTTAACGCTGATTCCGAAAAAATGCCTCAATAACCCTACAAAGCTTGAAAGTGGGGGATTTCCAATTTCTTATTTTGGAAATCTGGCAAATTGGTCAATTTTCAATTTTTGACATATTCTGGTCCATAACTTGGCTCAAAAAAGTTGTAGGAAGTTGAGTAGGGGCTTAAATTGAAGATAAAATTGAGATACAAATTTTGTAGATTTAAAACATTCAACGTTTTGCATTTTTACGCTAGAACAGATTTAGTGCAAACTCCCATCTTTCTGGTCCACCCTGTACACCGCTACAGTAAGTACATAGTTATAACAACACCCATAAAGAATTTCCCAAACACAGAACATTTTTTTGCCGATTCATTTGTGAATTATACATCAGACGAAAGAATACAGGGAAACCATTTCCAAGTCCATCTCCAGCTCTGTTGACATCTCACCAAAAATTTAAGCCTTCTGACACAGCTTTCAACCTTACAAATTTTATTTCTAGCCATGTTTCCAAAGTTAAGGAATAGGTAAACTCCTAAAATGTTTCCAGGTTTCAAAAATATTGCACCAGAACAACTGTGGAAGCACTGGTTGATGACAGAACTTAATCTTATGCCACAAAGAGATAGATAATTATGTACTTATTTATAATTGGCCTTTTGGTTTTTAGCGTCTAATTAGAATTACGGCTACAGCATAATTGGGCTAAATGGACATGGAGATTGAGAAATGAAGGTTTTCTTTTACATCAGATTGATGAAGAACGTGGTGTGGCGGAACACTGCCTCCTCAGAGTCCTCCAGAGTGATACTGTCTGAGGTTTGCTTGCGTCCCATTGATAACATCCGTTGATCGTCCCATTGATAACATCCGTTGATCGTGCTTTCTTTTTTCGGCAGCCAGCTCTGTGCCCTGCTAATCACTATAGCTTTGGTTAATCATGAAGAACCCTCCCACTAAGACATTAGTGTCATAGTCTACGTATAAATAGGTAGTCAATACCTACCACATACAGTCCTCATACAAATACTTTGCAAGCATCTTATTTGAATTACATAATATGCCGCCTTTCAATAATAAATGTTACTTATTTGTTTGTTTGTTTGTTTGTTTGTTTGTTTGTTTGTTTTTTTTTTTTTTTTGCGCTATTTTTGAATACTTTCAACTCTTGTACAGTGTATTTCTTTGCAAACAAATTATCATAAGTTGACATTCTACATTCTACTCTAAATATTTGAAGATATCTACCACAGCTTATACCGTAGAACAAATTGATGTATGACAAGAACATAATAATGGTAAAGGTACTTTAGTAATCATACATCATGTATCGAAAAGAATCTTTAATTTACAATATCACTTTGTGAATTATGCCAAGATGAGTTTTCAAACTATCTTTGCGTTTTGCTTGATAATCACAGAACTGGCACCGGTAAAGAAATGGAACTACGCCACATCCTTCTTTCAAATGCCGAATTAATGTACACTTGTTCTTGTATACTTTACTGCAGCGTTTACATTTGTATCTACCATCAGCTGTTTGCAACATTATTTTGAAGTATTCACTCGTTAAACCTATAAAAAGATGAGAATGTACATCAATTAGAAAATAAAACAGTCATAAACAATATTTCTTCTTTCAATACTAGCCATATCATCAAAATAGAACTGTTTCATGCCTGTAATTTCATGTTTCTATCTTGAAAACAAACTATATTGGCACAAAAGAAATATAAAAAAAAACAACAAAAACAAAACAAGAATTCTTACTATTTTGATCCTCGACTTATTCAACTAAGTAAATCTTACAGTTATGAAACATAGCTAAGTAGAGTTATTCAATAATATAATAATATACAAACAAGTATTGAAAATGGTGCGACAATGTCAAATAGGAATCATGGGGCAAATTTTGATTGTCCACTGGAATTGGAAAATGATTTTTCAACCTTCGCGCCGAGTGGGTACCTAGGTCTATATAGGTTCATTATAAATAATCAAATATAAAACAATTTTGTTTATGGAACTTTCAGACAAAATACACGTACATAGCAACTATAATACTACTTGGAAAAATTTTGAATCTCTCATAAATACCAATCAATTAAATTGGGAGAAAGAATTGAAACTTGAAATTGGAATGCTGAGATCCAAATGGAGAGTGATCATAATTGAAAAAAGATGACGGGAAAGTATTTGTTGAGAACAAACATACATAACTAAAAGAGTCAACATTAGAGGAAACGTTCAGCAAATATTTATTCCATCAATCCAATCATAAGATAATTGATACACTCTCAAGAGAGCTATTTCTGACAGAAAATGCTACTTCTGTCAAAATTTCAATATGTAGTTTTAAGTAATGGTAGAAAAAAGGCAGGTTGAAATTGAACAATGTTTTTGCACAATGGGTTCTGATGAAACTCAAGCAATTATTTACTTCACAATAACAAAATTGAAAAGGGAGGAAAAACAAAACAAATTAAAGAATCACAATTTTTTTATGAATTGCCACTATGTGTGCTTTCAAATGTCCTTTGTGTTTGGCTCGGTAGTCACAAAAGTGACATACATAACTTGGCAGTAAGCCACACTCTAGTCTTAGATGTCTGGACAAGTCACGCTTATATTTGTAGATTGCTTTGCAGCATTTTTTACATTTATATTTCCCATCAATAGTTTCTGACATGTACTCTGCATAGTTTCTTCTTGTACCTAAAAAATAATAAGTTTACAGACAGAGCGCACTAGAAATATTATGATAAGAAAGATACATGAATAGAAGAAGAGAATTATTTGAGGCTAAGAAATAGAGACTTTTTCCAACCTGATATTATTATTTCATGTTTTGTATATTCGTTTGGCCCATACCAGAAAAATTTTCCCACAACTCAGATGCAACTAATACTATTGTCACAGCTTTTAGAGCTATACTAAACGTTTTTACAATGAATAAAGATTGAACTCTCTGTAATCTCAAATAAATCGGGTCAACATGACAGGGGCAATAAGAGAATAAGCATAAGACCAAGAATGATGAAGTTTGAACACTACAAGTTCATCTTTAGATAATTGAAAGAACATAACTTGATTAGAATTTTATTCTAAGTTGGGTTAAAACATAACAATTCTAGAGGTAATATCAAGAAAATATCTACTCCATTATTATCAATCTGACAAATACAATTGAAAAAACCTAAAATTTAAGATTAAAGACTCAATATTTTCTTATGAACAAGAAGAATATGTGTTTTCAAATGCGTCTTCTGTTTAGCACGATAGTTACAAAATTGACAAGCAAAACTTGGAAGCAATCCACACTCTAGTCTCAGATGTCTGGACAAATCACGCTTATATTTGTAGATTGCTTTACAACATCTTTCACATTTATATTTTCCATCAATAGTTTCTGACATTAACTGCGAGTAGTTTCTTCTCATACCTAAAAGAACGAAAAATTTGAAGAAAGTATGCACTAAGGTTCATTGAAGAACATAATTAAATACAAACGCATGGAGTAGCATGGAGTCAGGAAAATTATTTGAAAATGAGAAATAGATACAAGAAAATCAGACAAACTTCTTCCTTAAACTTAAAATTGGTCGATAATTAGTGCCTATTCTCCCGAGTTCATGAATAAAACTTTTTCATGCATCTAAGATTGCATGCAAAAATTGGCTGATTGGTTACCATGTTAAGGCATTCTTAACTCAAAAATAGAGAAATCAGCTGAAAACCGGCTAGAACTATTCTTTTCTTGAGAGATTCCTTAGAGAACAAGATCAAATGAAAATTAAGGTGCATCAAAACGTCTAATAAAATTATTTTGTTCGCGTGGGAGCAAATAGCAAGCTTTATTTTTATTTTCATGTTTTCTTAGTTATATGAACTCCATCAATTAATATACTTTGTCTGCAAGTGCCGGTTTACTTTCACATCTCCGCGTTCTAGATGGGACCATCATTAGAGAAGAATATTATGCTGACTTTTCAACGATTTCCTCTATTTTCTAATAATTTTTTCCGTTATTTGTTATCATCAAAAAAAGCGTGATAGTCGGTGGACTAGTAAGAATTGGCTGATCTTCAACCATATTGGGCATTTTTTACTCAATCTCAACTCAAGAACCAAGAAATTGACTGACCACCGTTTAGATCTAAGTATTCATAGAATCATATATACACAAGTTTCATGCTGTACATTGATTCATTAATAATAATTATTATTAAGTATTATTATAGAATAATAATAAAATAAATGCAGTCACAGTAAGACACAATTTTAGTTCTTCACAAACATTTATTCATATTTTGGAATACAATTTTAAGCTTTCATTTGGGCCCTTGTTTCTCAAAGTCCACCTCCAGTACCTCTCTTCTTCTCACTCTAAGGTAGTCTCCATTTGAGTCTGATTAAATCTAAATCAAGGTACGACGTCCGGTTGAGATCACCAAGCTTACTGGTGAAGGGGTAGGAGGGAGATTAGGCTTCTGCCTTCCTCCTTTTCCATCATATTGAGGTTGAAATTGTTGACATTTTCCAAGTTCAATAGAATAACAAGTAACAACATTCCACAGTATAATTTTATTTCACAATAAACCATTGAAGGTTGTACTCAAAGTTAGATCTTGTTTTCAACAAATAACACCAAATAAGTGTATTGTATATAGAAAAAAAATATTAAAAGTTCACTATTACTTTATGAATTAGCAAAATATGTGTTTTTAAATGTTCTTTCCGTTTAGCTCGATACCCACAAAATTGACATGCAAGACTCGCAAGTAAGCCACACTCCAGTCGAAGATGTCTGACCAAATGACCCTTATGTTTGTAAATTCTTTGGCAGCATTTTTCACATTTATATCTCCCATCAGTAGTTTCTGATATCAAGTCTGATAAGTCTAAAAGTAAAAAAAGTAGATACCTATGAAGTATAATCAGGAATATCATTAAACCAAGAAATATTGAGAAGGAAAAAGAAGAAACAGGCACCAGAATATTTCCTTCCAAAATTGAAAACAGAAACAGATATAGTCTCTATTTTCTGCTTTCTCGTCCTCCTTCAACTCTTTTTCAACCTTCTTACTCCTCTCTCTGGCTAATCATGCGTGATTGAAATTCATTTTTACAGTATTTACTTGTTTGTGACATTATGGCCCTTCATCAAAAAATTTCCCAATCCAAGTCTCACATGTTGGAGAGAGCAATACTTTGAAAGACTAAAAATAGTTCTTCAATGTTGGAAAGAAAAACAATTGACCAAAGTGCGGGAATAATTTCCCGACCAAATGCCGCTGAAGGAGCACAAGTAATCATCTATTCCATAAAAAAGTTAAAATAAAAATGCAAATCAAAGGTCCACAATTCTCTTATGAATCAGAAGTATGTGGTTTTTCAAATTTCCTTTCTGCTTAGCACGGTAGTCACAAAATTGACAGACATAATTCCCGAGTGAGCCACACTGTTCTCTTAGATGTCTGGTCAAATTACCCTTGTATTTGGAGATTATTTTGCAGCATTTTTCACATTTGTATCTCCCATCAATAGTTTCCGACATCAATTCTGGATTAATTTTTCTGATACCTGGTAACATAGAAAGATGTGTCACAAACGTGATCAAGAAATTGAAATGAGACAGCATTGGTTGAAGAGAGTTACTGGAGGGTAGGAAATGCCAACGTTAATGAATCAAATATACGCAAATGAGTTGTAAACAAATAAGGTAGCATGCTGTAGCTGTCTCTCTTCAGAATGTAAACAAACTTTTCGCGTGTATGAAACAAGAATACTCATCATTAACATGATTATTGTTTATTCTGCGTTTTTGCAAACATTACGTGAACCATATGGGAATTAATACAGAAAAAGTTCGCTATATTTTGAAGGGAGACAGGTCTACTTTTAGTCCTAATTGAATGGAATCGCTGTCGTTTGTTGGCAATTATGTTGTCACGGAGAATCGGTCAATTCCTTCTTAACATTTTTTCAAGCATGAATTGTCGGATTATAGGATGAAAATATTGCCGTTATTAGACAATTACATTGCACGATCCAAAAAAGTATATTTGTGTAAGAATAGACAAGATTGCTGAACACAAAACCATAACCAGTACTACGTTCACAAAATTGAACATCGCCCTAAAGGCATCTATCTATTGATGCACAAAACGTGAAGCTTATATATTAATTCTTATAACCTATGATCCAGCTCCTCTTTCTTCCATGCTCCAAGGTAGTTCCTAGGTGCGACTTCAAATTCAGATCATTGAGTCTACTGGAGAATGGAGAGACGCGGGATCAAGACCCTGGCCTCCCTCTCCTTCCATTCCGTGGAGGTTACCAACCCCTGCAAGTGATAATGTTGGTTCAAATAAATGAAACGCATCTTCCCGATGCTTTGTTGTATGTCACAAAGTCGCATTATGCCCTACAGGGAGCAAAGATGCACATGCGCATTACATATGTGATGAACATACTTGTACACAAAACATCACTACAAACTTATTTGAACCAAAAAATAGCGTACGGTACAGAGAGCAAAGAGCAATAAACGGATGCTAACTAGAGAAATTTTCTATTTTGTTCCCTTATAGCGTGGTATACCTACCATTCCAAAATTCTTGAAGATGTTTCGAGTTGAATAGAAAAACAAGTAACAACATTTTAGGGTATAATTTACAATAAACTGTTGAAGATTAAACTCATCAGATGGTTTTTTGAATTTGACAAATTAAATGTTATACAAAAGAAAAAAAAAAAAATCAGAAGTTCACTATTACTTTATGAATCAGTCCAATATGTGTCTTCAAAGATTCTTTCCGTTTAGCTCGATAGCCACAAAATTGACATACATAACTCCCGAGTACGCCACACTCTAGTCTGAGATGTCTGTACAAATCACGCTTATGTTTGTAGATTCTTTTGCAGCATTTTTCACATTTGTATCTCCCGTCATTAGTTTTTGATATCAAGTTTGTATAGTTTCTCCTTAAACAATCTAGAAGTATAAAAGGTCATATGAAGTACTTATGCACAACAAATATAACTGGTAAACATTCAGGAAGAAAATAACTAGAGCACGTGAAGTAGATACAAGGAAGTTGGGCTTGATTATTTCAAATTTCAACGTTAAAATCAATCAAAAATTAAAACTTTCCTACAAGAATGTCCCAGCTCCCAACAAACTTATTTAGAGACAAGTTTACACGTGGTACCCACATGTATATTAATTAAAAAACAAAAGAACGGTATGACAGAAAACTCAAAGAGAAGAGTAAACGAAAAACCAATTACAAAGACCGCAGATATAAAGGAGAAGATGCGAGATCTTTCGGTTAACAAACCATCATCGGGCAAAGTTCTTATTTTCAAAATTTCATTTACTCTACTCTTTGAGTATTCTGTCATTATGTCGAGCCGTAACGTTTCGGACCGTGTCAATTCCAAAAGAACGGCACTTGGTATTAAGTGCCGTTCTTTTGTTTTTTAATTAATAAACTTATTTAGTCCATTAACAATTTTTTCTACGCCACGCATGCTTTTACCTGTATGTGTGGAAAGAAATGCGTGAAACATAAGGATCATAGATTATTTGAATTGAGTTCTATAAAAGCCGGCTAAGAAAGAAGCCAACAATACACAGAATAAGGTCTATTGCACGACTACAAGTGATCCTTTCCTTCAAACTGCTAGCTTGTCGCTTGACCGCCTTTTACAGTAAATGTTCTCGGTTCATTTCTTATAATCTATGCATTAGCCCCCTCTTTTCGCACCATATCATTGTTTTGTTCCGAGGTAGTTTGCACATAAGTCTAATTAGACAGGATCTCCGGCGCTATGTCAGGTTAAGATCATTGAGCCTACTATAGAGAGGGAAGGAGCAAGACCAAGCCTTGGCCTCCCTCTTCTTTCATCATATTGAAACTACCTCTTGCAGACAGTGATAACGGCTTTCCAAAGTTGTTGGAGATGCAATGAATTGGGGTAAAAGAAGATATTACGACATTCTAGAGTTTAATATTTTTATTTCTACTATAAACTTTTCAAGGCTGTACACAAGCAGTTATTCATTCAACAAAGGATACAAAATATTGTACAAAGGAAGAATTACAGGTTCACTATAACTTTATGAATCATTCCAATATGTGTCTTTAAATTTCCTTTTTGTTTAGACCGATAGTCACAAAATTGACATACGTAATTCCCGAGTGAGCCACACTGTTCTTTCAGATGTCTGGTTAAATCACGCTTATATTTGTAGATTGCTTTGCAGCATTTTTCACATTTGTATCTTCCATCAATAGTTTTAGACATGAACTCTGAATAGTTTCTTCTCATGTCTAAGAATATAAGAAAAATTTTTAGAGTATCTATTACAAAAAGATTCAATAATAAGATTAAACTGAAAAGTATTGGGTAAAGAAAGTTACTGGGACTAACATAGATACTAGGAAATTTCCTCTCAAAATTAAACACAGAACAAACTCTCATTTACCGAAAGTGAAAAATATTTTAGTGAAGGTACTTATATCAAAATATTATATCACTCAGTATTTTTTAGTATAGAATCAGAACTTTCAATTCCGAGGACTTCAAATTTTTGTTTCTTATATGTACAATGGTTTGCATCTTGGAAGTATAGTTTGACTTATTTTCATTTAGAACAGAGTTACAATTGAAATTTAGAGGTTCACAAACTGCGATTAGATGTGTTTTCAACCGTGCTTTCTATATATTTAGCATGATAGCCAAAAATTAACTAACATAACTCTCAAGCAAGCCACACTCTTTTCTCAAATATCTGTACAAATTAGACTTATGTTAGTATTTAGAGATTGCTTTGCAGCATCTTCCGCATTTATATTTGCAACCAATAGTCTCTAACATCAACTTTGAGAAGCTTCTTCTCAAACATGAAAACATATTGGAGGAAAAAATATTTGAACGAGGCTCTCAAAAAACAGTGGTTGGGATAAAATAATAAAACAGTAAAGGTGTCCAATTGGGTCTTTGCCGCATGGAATGCTGTGATACAAAATACCATCAGATAAGCAGAATTTTCCATACTTTGACAAGATTTGAGCCATCACAAATGAGTCAGAGAAGAATAATATAAGTAAGAATGATTATTCATGCTTGAATTTAGAAATCACATCGCGCTATGGACGCCTCAGAATTATAATACTCATATTTCGAATAGCTGATATTTGATATTCAAGGTAGTTTTTGCAGGGAGGGGAGGAGCAAGAGATCACTGAATCTTCTGAGTTCAAGACAAAGTTCCACGCAAAGATTAGATAAAACCATAGGTTGGGGGGGGGAGAAATTTTTATTTGTCCTTGGAGATGTCTATGGAGTAGAGAAAGGCGCTTAGCGGGTACATATTACCCTCAAAGGCTCCAATATTTTTCTCATATAAATTTTCTACCAAAATAGATACGCATTAGAGCTCATAACACTTTCACCAGTTTCATTCTTGCTGTAATCATCTCTACTTTCTGCTTTTTTGTCCTCCTTCAACTCCGTCTCAACTTTCTTACTCCTCTCTCTGGCTAATCATTCGTGATTGAAATTCATCTTTACATTATTTACTTGTTTGTGACATTATAGCACCTGCATCAAGAATTTTTTAAATCTAATTCTCATACGTTGGAGAGAGCAATACTATGAAAGAGTAAAAATAGTTCTTTCACATGCATGTTGAAGGAGTAAAAATTTTTTTTAATGTTGGAAAGAAAAACAATTGACAAAACCACGGGAATAATTTCCCAACCAACTGCCGCTGAAGGAGCACAAGCAACCATCTATTCCATAAATAAAATTGCAAATCACAGGTCCATAATTCTCTTATGAATCAGAAGTATGTGTTTTTTCAAATTTCCTTCCTGTTTAGATCGATAGTCACAAAATTTACAGCCAAAACTTGGAAGCAATCCACACTCTAGTCTAAGATGTCTGGTCAAATTGTGCTTATATTTGAAGACTGCTTTGCTGCATTTTTCACATTTGAATCTTCCATCAATAGTTTCTGACATCAATTCTGGATTAATCTTTCTGATACCTGATAACATAAAAAGTTGGTTAAGGGTGTGTGTCACAAATGTGATCACAAAATTAAAACCAGACAGTATTTGTTGAAAAGAGTTACCAAAGGCTAGGAAATGCAGATAAGAAGAATTTTATCCAACCTATATTTGTAAAACAAATAAATTATAGAATTAGAGCAGTTGCCAAAATTTCAACTGAAATCAAAACCTAGAAAGTAAACCCTGAGACAAGAGAAGCTCATTTGCAAAGATAGATGAGACTCGTGATGACGGCTAACAATCAGTACCATCAAGTTTTGGTATCAGAAGCAGTAAACTGATAAAATTGATTTGAGAAGATGAAAATTTATTCATTAACAGAGTTAATGAACCTATTCATGGTTCACACGGTATTGATAGGGCTGTATCCTGTAGACTGTGGAATATATCAACAAAGTAAGTTACATCTGAGAATAAAATCAATACTTCCATCAAAAATGTAAACTATTTCTTTTTCATATATGGTCTTTATTGGGGTTCAAACCTACACTAGAGAGCGCTACCGAAAGGGTGAATCAGTGAATTTATGTACGTTCATACATTGATTCTCAATCAAATGTTAATTTGTCAATATATCATTCATTGCTACAATTTTTTTTGTATTTAATGTTGATGAATGAAGATACAGACAACAGAATTCATACTTGTATTTGCTTTAGAAAACGATATCCTATTGATTATGGTGCGTGAAATTTCTTCATTTAAAAAGCATTAAGCAAAAAGGTGAATATCGTCAGGGCTACCAACTCCCCAATTCTAAGTTTAAATCCCAATACGTCAAAATTGAGTTCTAGAAATTGTCAAATATTACGGGAACACACTATTTCTTACAAATAAGCTCAAGTATCACAGTGCTGTGCTTCAAGATGAATAACTCTATAGACCGATTCCCTGGTCACGTCCCAGTGTTGATAATAGTGAGCGATAGTGAGTCAGAGTACCCATATTTGTAATCCATATATGACCTGCGATGAGAAAAGGATGCTCACTAGCCATTGGCGCAAGAACACCATTTCTCTCTGATTGGACATCTAATCAGAGAGAAATGGTGTTCCTGTCAATGGGCAATGAGCATCCTTTTCTCATCGCAGGTCATATATTACGATTATATTGGGCCAATCATGATATCGATTTTCATAAGAATACAAAGGGAACGATTTGACCACACACAGATATTAAAACAAGATGTTCCTAATGTATTAGAGATCTCTATCTAGAATCTAGAAGTTCTCTGGAATTTAAATACGTAGCTTCGATTGTTGAAGTACTTCTTAATTTTGAATACTAGTGAATGATCCGAATGTTCTCTAAAATAGCTGCCCCAAAGCCAGCATCAGAGAACAAGCATTCAATCAAAATCAAAGATGTTGACGACACGGGGAATCGTCTATTGGAGGATGCAATGAACCCGCTTTACATAACCACGGGTAGAAATCAGAAGTAAAAAATAACTGGTCTCAACTCTCCTGGGACTACACATTTTACTGGTATTCATCTATTTTAAAGAAAACCACTTGGATTTTTTTTCATCTTTACAACCGGTTTCAAACCTATATCATCTGGTTCATCATCAGACGTGACTGATTGTACGCACCTGATGATGAACCAGATGATATGTGGTTTGAAACCGGTCGTAAAAATAAAAAAAAATCTGTTTATGATTGTAAGTGTTCTTCTTCTATCATACTAATAGACCGACTCCACAATGTTGATTACAGTGAGCGATAGTAAGTCAAAGTACCCATATTTGTAATCGATATTACGATTATTGGGCCAATCATGATATCAATTTCCATAAAAATAAATGGGGTACGATTCGATCACATACAATTATTCAAAAACAAGATGTTCCTAATGTATTAGAGATCTCTATCTAGAATCTAGAAGTTCTGTGGAATTACAATATGTAGCTTTTATTGCTAACATACTTCTTGTTCTTGAATACTAGTGTATGATCGAAACGTTCCCTGTGTATTCTTATGGGATTCTAAAATGGCTGCCCCAAAGCCAGCAGCAGAGAACAAGCATTCAATCGAAATCAAAAATCTTGACGTCATTGGAAATCGGTCTATGGTGTGTAACATAAATAATACACTTTCAATAATGCATCCATTTATTATTTCAATTTAAATACCATTCAGAACATACTTGTAAGGGAAGACACTAAAAAATACAGCATATAATTATAATGAAAATGAAACTAAAAATGGGAATAATGAGAATAATAGACAGAATGAAAGTGACCCTGACAATGATAAGGTACCTAAAGTCGGAAACATTTTTTTTCTGGTTTTTTACATAATATTATTGGGGACAACCTACCGAGCATTTTGAGACCCCTATCGCAAAATTTTTTCTCAACTTTAGGTCCCTTATCGTTGTCAGGGTCACATAAATGTTCTTAGATGAGATAAGGAAGAAGATCAAACAAATAAATTGAATATGTCAATAAATATGGTAAGATATATGAATACTTGGTTTTTGAAGTCAGTGAATTGGGAAGCAGAAATGAAACTTGAAAGATGTGTTACATAGACACAAATTTTGGAATGTTGACATCCAAGGGTTGAAAGTTTAAAAATTAATACAAATCAACTAGTACTTTATCGAAAGCAAAGT
Source organism: Aspidiotus rigidus (assembly GCA_035079385.1). Classification (NCBI taxonomy): domain Eukaryota; kingdom Metazoa; phylum Arthropoda; class Insecta; order Hemiptera; family Diaspididae; genus Aspidiotus; species Aspidiotus rigidus. The sequence continues at coordinate 1,984,060 of JAVHKY010000044.1, read as the reverse complement.
AATACAAAATTGATGAAGTCAATATCAGAAGTAAAATCAAGGAAATAGTGAAACGGGACGAGAGAGTCAACGTACACAAGACCTAATTGTGACAAACTCACCTCCTTACTTCCTAAAAAAAGAGCTCAACATAAAAAATCATATGATTGCTTTTAAGGAAATGATATGTTTCTTCAATCAAGTTCTAGTTGGGTGGGAAACAGTGACAAAAACATTATAAAATTGTTTCCTGTATAAACTATTATTAAGTATTTATTTTAAAAGAAATTTATATATGTATACGTTTACGAAAATACAAGTACAATTAAAACAAATAATATAGAAATGAAAGGTCCTATTTTTTTATGAACTAGAAGAATGTGTCTCTTTACATCAGATTTCCTTCAAGTTTGCGAGACTCGGGAGTATGCCACACTCTAGTCTAAGATGTCTGGATAAAGCACCCTTTGCAGTATTTCTTACATTTATATTTACCATCAGTAGTTTCTGACATCAATTTGGGATACATTTTTCCGGTATCTAGAAATATAAAAAGTTTATCAAACATCACAATAACTTGAGTTATAAGAGATTAAGAATACATACTAAGAAGTTTCAACAATAAACAAACAGTTAATGAGGCAGTGAAGAAATATTTCATTATCACAGTTTTTTGAATATGGACTGCAAAATTTTCCAATGGAAAACTCACAGATTCACTGTGCCTTGATGATGGAAGTTTCTATTTCAAAACTGCAATTGGTCTATATAAAATAATTTTTACTTACGTGCCTGCAGAACGTCTATAAATCTCACTCATTGAAGGATGAAGAGAACCGGATGCTACATACCACAGGCAGAAATGAGAATTAATAATTTATTGATTTTCCCTCTTGAAAATTGAAAAATTTCTTTATTGTACCAAGAGTTTTTTCAAATCCTACCTCAGTGATATAAATTTTTCCAAGCTTTTTGATCACAAAATTAATCATTTCTATTTTTTTTGTTAGTATTGTCCACACAAGCATCTAAAATTGACAAGTCGGTATACACAATTTTAACAACGCAAAAGGACCAACTTCTGACATTGCGTAAATGGGATGACAAGAAAATCACGTTAAGACTTCCTGTGTCAAACGTTCAAACTTGCTGAAGTTTATACCAAACAAAAAATCAATGTAACATTGAAAGAATATACATTCTTTCAACCCAATTCTCTCAGAATCGATGTGAGTTGGAGAAGACAATTTAGTACATGAAAGAGTACAGTGATGAGAAGTTCTTGAATATTACTGGAGATGCATCAAGTTTAATGGAAAAATTGTGGGAATATTTTTACAAATAATACAATTGGAAAAAGATGATGAAATCAACAGTCTATTATTGTTTTATGAATTAGAAGAACATGTTTTTTCAAATTACATTTATGTTTAGTTCGGTGATCACAAAATTGACACATATAATTCGGCAGTAAGCCACACTCTACTCTCAGATGCCTGGAGAGGTCACGCTTATGTTTGTAGATCGCTTTGCAGCATTTTTCACATTTGTACCTCCCATCGATAGTTTTTGACATCAACTCTTGATAATTTTCTCTGGTATCTAGAAATATACAAAAATTAAGGATATACACTACAAAATGCATATAATCAAGAATATGAGACCAGAAAACATCGGATGATGGAAGTTAACAAAGCTGGGAACAGAGGAGAAATCTTGCATTTCATAATTTTTTTGTGAACAAATTATAAAATTGGAGAGAAAAATTTGCAAATATTTTAACTAAAGTCACTATAACCTAGAGCTAGAAAATAGATGAACTAGCGATCAGAGAAGTTCTCAGAGGCAAGGAAAGAATTGATAACAACAGTCAATTAATACAAAGGGCAATGTATTAAAGGTAGTAAACTGAACTTGAGGGATACAAAATTCCAGCGCTACATGCCACAATTAGGAATCACAAATGACAGATAATTGATCTTGAACCAAGAATTCCCTCCTCTAGAATCAAAAACTTCCAGGTCTTATGAATCCTGAAAGTTCCCCAAGTCTTAAGATCCATAATAGAACGCCGTTCACGAAGCTATCAGTCTATGGGAAAGAGAAATGAAACTTGAAGGACATACATGCACACAGTTTCCAGAATGCTGTAAGTGTCTCTCAGAGGATAATTTTCAGATAAAATACTTGTACAGTCCTAAATGGATTACGCAAGCTTTATTCTACCAGAAGCGGTTGATAACTACAACCTTTGAACATCATACAAAACGTTGCTCTTTAAATATGTACAGATACTTTCCAGTCTACTCCTGTACAAAGCCTACACGCAGAATCAAATATACCCACTCGTAGGCATCTGAACTTAAACTCCTATGAATTCCTACACACATAAACCTCACAGCAATATTACCTCTCACCTCTTAATAGCCTCTTCCTAACATACAATATTTAACTTCCAGATCCACCTATAATCGAGATAGAAAAAATATCAGACAATGATTCATGCAAAAATTCAGTCATAGATACAAAAAATTGGATAGAGAGTTCACCAACCAAACCTCACACATTAAAACCAAAAGTTGAAACGTGGACCACAGCACATCACCCTAACAGATGTGAAGGAATAGTCACCGCTCATTTTTGCCACGGACACACTCTTGCTATACATCGCCACGCATTTTTATAAACCCTGCTCAGAAAGGATCACGGTCTACCACATACTAGAAACGTGCAGTAAATACAATGACTAACGACAAATTTACTTGGATTCAAGTACATTTACAGCCAGTCTTTTCACAGATAAAGAACTCAGAGGAAGGACTTGGTCAAGTTTTTCACGTTTTTGGAAGCATGTGATTGCGTCAATTGCCTATTCTTATCTTTTAATATAAAAAATTATTAGGTAGGTACTCCAGACTTTCATTATAATATTCTTATTTGACCCAAATGATCAAGCAACCGAGTACTGTAAAATAAAATTATTTACAAAAAAAAAATACATGACTAGGCAAACACATATACAAAATTGAAAACGTCAATACCAGAAGTAATAATGAAGAAATAGCGGAGAGGGAAGAATCAATGTGTACAATACTTACAACTATGACAAAGTCTACCCTCTTTTTGAGAGAAATGCCACAACCTAAAGAATCAAAGCATTACAAGGTGGAAATAGATATTCCTCCAGTCTAATTCTCCCCCGAATTATGCATGTTAAGAATAGGGGTACAAGTACATTAAAAAAAATAGAGAAAATTTTTCAATACCTAAAAAGATTCAACAAGTTGAATAGACAGCAAAATTTATTTCTCGTATAAACTTGATTTAAAAAGAAATTTGAGATATTATGTGTATTTTCTTCACAAAAAAACAAAAATAAAAATCATAGGTTAATTAACTTTTTATGGATCAGAAGAATGTGTTTTTTCAAACTTCCTTTCTGTTTTGCTCGGTAGTCACAAAATTTACATATATAATTCCCGAGTGAGCCACACTGTTCTCTTAGATGTCTGTTCAAATCACCCTTGTACTTGTAGATCGCTTTGCAGCATTTTTCACATTTATATCTTCCATCAATAGTTTCTGACATCAATTTTAGATCAATTTTTCTGGTATCTAGAAAGACAACACGCTTATTAGAAATATGCACTGCAAAAATAATCAAGAATATGAAAATATAAAACCAAAAAGTATGTGTGGAGGGAAGTTATTGACCTTCATCTTCATACTTTTCTTCACATTTATCAAACATCGCTATTGAATATTAATAAATTTTTATTAGTATTGTGGAATTTGGAGAATCTAAGGAAATCACTTTGGGCTTTGTACATAAAATGTTCAAAAACACTACTACAATCTCTACCAAACAAAAAAATCAATGTATTTTTACAAATACAATAGGTAAGTAGACAATGAGCATTGAGAACAATATGTGAGACATAACTACCTATAAGTTTTCAAATTGTCTCTGCATTTTGATTGATAATCACAGAACTTGCATCGTTGAAAAACTAGATTCATTTTTTAAATTTGACAGTAAGCATTGTTATGTTTATAGGATACTGGTACACTATAACAGCAATCACATATGTATGTACTGACATGCGTTTACAACATCATTTTAAAGGATCAGACTCTTGAGTCCATGAAAAAGAGAAAGTAGACATAGAACTATGGTACAATTTGATAGACTAATTATTAAAAAGAAAAAAATCCACAGAAGCTACAGAAAGATGATCGGAAATCAATAATTTTCCTTTGCATTGTAATACCCGTCATCATTGTAGAGATATGTGAAATGTACGGCAAAGCTGATTCAATTAATTGTACAAAGTATTTGGCAAAGAGCAACAGAAATCATTGAGGAATTTATGACTTTTATAAACAACATCAAATCAAAAAATTTCAACTCTGAATTGAAATGTACAGGTATTAGGGAATAGAGACTCAGAGATATATTATTTCAAATACCCAATTATGTAATTTAAAGAACTTATAAAAGCTTTAACTCTTAAAAGCAAGACGTCAGAGCAGTAATGCTTGAGAAAATTCTGAATTCTCGAAAAAATGAAGTAAATTGGAAACATAAGATGTAATTTTTGAAATGTTGAGTCGAAGTAAGTAATTTACTAAACATCGATAGAAAAAAAAAGAGGAAAAAACGATTGATAAGTATTTTATTTTTCAAACGTCGATCAAAGATGAGGGGGAATGGTATGATTGGATATGAAAACAGACTTGAAAATTTTAGAAAACCAGATTGCAGTCAATATTGTTGGATGGGAAAACAATTAACAATATAATCAGATTATTTTTCCATCAAACAAAAGAAGATACTCATTTTCAAGTACATTAAAAAAAAAAGAAAAAAGAAAATTGAATTAAAGGTTTACTATCATTTTGTGAATCACTCCAATATGTGTTTTCAAATTTCCCTTCTGCTTAGATCGGTAATCACAAAATTGACAGACATAATTCCCAAGGGAGCCACACTGTTCTCTTAGATGCCTGTACAAATCACCCTTGTATTTGTAGATTGCTTTGCAGCATTTTTCACATTTATATCTCCCATCAGTGGTTTCTGATATCAATTTTGGATTGATTTTTCTGATATCTAGAAATATAAAACGTTTATCAAAAGTATGCATTAAATATTTATCAAGAATATGAAAATATAAAACCTGGCAGAAGAAAGTTATGAAAGCCTAAGAAATAGTTACTAGGAAATGTTTTTCCGAAGTTGGAAGAAGAATAAATCATATAGACAAGAGATATTTTATCTTATAAATTTTCTTGGAGGTTCGCTACGCAATCATTCAACCAAATTCAAAACCTAAAGTCATAAAAAATATTTCAAGTAAATAGATATGTTACCAAAAAAGTACACAAGCAAGGATACAAATGACAATAATAGCTGACACTTTTTACGGTCATTGGCAATAAATTAATAAAATTCATTTCAAAAGAGAAAGAACCTAGGTACTCATTGCTCTGGCGATCAAGTTTCAACTTGAAACCTGCAATGGATCTTTCATTTACCTGCCCCTGGTACTTCCAGGCATATTTCATTCAGAGATAAAGAAAACCTGTTCTATAATCCTTTGATAGAAATTAGGAGTGAGGAATGACCGATTATTGATTTTGATTTGACAATTAATCACTGAATCAAAATCTTATAACTAGAACTCGAAAGTCACGTCTCTAAATTCAAACATCTTCTAACTCACATTGAGCCCTTAAGTTTTTAAAATTTCGCTGGAGTATATCCAAGTATTATGATCAACATTTTATTTGGCATCTACTTTACAAGCATTAGCAAATTACAAAGTAACACTGGATATAAGAATAATAACTTGTAATATTGGTCACTATAAACTATGACCAGAATGACGGCCGTATCATTGGAGAAAATTGAAAGACTTGAAGGTTCATTAATTTTTCATGCTTATATAGAAGGTGTTTTTTCAAAGTTCCTTTATGCTTAGCCCTATAGTCGCAGAACTGACACATATGACTCGGCAGTAAACCACATTCTTTTCTTAAATGTCTATATAAACTGGTCTTATTTTGGTATTCCGATTTGCAGCATTTTAAGCATCTGTATTTTCCGTCAACCTCTAATGTGTACTCTGCATAGTTTATTTTTATATCTAGAAACATAAGAACATCATTACAAGTATTTACTATGAAGATTAAGAATAAGATTGAATCAGAACGCGTTAAATGAGGAAAATTATCAAAGTTAAAGCCACTCTAAAAAAAACTTACAAAATATTTCATTCCACCCATGCAGATTATAGAATCAGAGACAAAAGATTGTCAATATACTTACCTACTCCAACTGAAATAAAATCCAAGAAAAAGAAATCCTTGGAAATAAATAAGCTTTTGACCGGATAATTTTGCAGATGAGGATAGACAAGATCGACCATATGGGCTAACAATCAATTACAATCATGTTTTGGTATCAGAGGCAGTAGACTCAAACTGAAAACTTACATATATTCATTACCAGAGTTGGTTGAGGCGCAAATGTACAGTTGAGTCCCACCCTAATTTTTAGATGAGGGCGTATTGAGTCCCGCAATGTAGGTGAGTTCAGTACCAAATATTTCATATTAGAAAAACAAACGTAAGTATATAATAATTGATTGTAAGTATGTTATGGTAAAAAAGTAATGAATAAACATGACTCGTGATTGTGTTCTGTTAGCTGTTGCAAAATTTCACTGCATTGACCAATTTTAATGTAACTTTTACAAATTTCACAACAACAAAATCTATCTATGTTATTTGCTATGAAACCTGAACTTATAGTTGTCAATTACTATTATTTTCTTCAGTTTTTTACTTCATATTTTATACAAAGCCATTTTGAACACAGAAAATGCACCTTGATATCCGCACATTCAAAAACTAAAGTTCTTTCAAGTATGAGTCACCGATTTCAAGATACTAGTTTAGCGTGCTAGTATAACTTGCTCACCAAAGCACCCTTTCTCTTATACACTAGATGTTGATGAAAGAGAGATGGATAAATAAATAAATAAATAACACGTCATTAAATAACTCTTCAAGATTAATATTATTGCTGGGACTCCACTCGAATCCCCGGTGGAACGGAATTAGCATATAACTGAGACTCAATTAGTCTACAGACCGGACTCAATCAGAAAATATAGGACTCAATGATAGTCTGGCTGATTAAGGGATGCAGAAAACCACCAAGCGTAAGAATTAAAAATGAGAAATAATTTATGTCGTCTAGATGTAACATGTCTACCTCTAAAATGAGAAATTTTCCAAGTCTCAATAACCCCAAAATATTTTTCATAGGTTGACATTAAAAAATCATCTTTCTTATTATATTTTAAAAGATAGTTTCATTCTTTGTAGCTATTGGTCAACTACAAGCTAACACTGAAAATAAGAATCAGAGAGCATACTTGAATTACAATATTAGTAATTGAGATGAATAACAATAAAAAGATGATAGAAATAGTGATAAAAATGGCTGATCGGTGAAATACTTTTCAATGGGACTAGAGAGAGAAGGGAATTGAACAAATATGTATTATCAAGCTTGCCAGTAATGATTGTAAGAAATACAAGTAGCAACGTATTTGAAAAAAGTAATTTGGGAATGAGAAATGAAATATAAAAGCTGATTATACTGACGCAATTTTGAGAATGACGTCAACTGTGTTTCATAATGGGTTTTCAGAGAATATTTTTAAAAATATGACTTTAGGAGGTACGTGTTTTTTCAAGAAGTTGGTTGTAAAAAAAATATACAAACCAGTACTCCGTCCAACTAGATAGTAAAATGAACACACAGACACGTAACACAATTAAATATATTGACTAGGAAGACTAGAATGGAAGGATAAACACGGGAAAGAACAAAAAAAAAAAATTTTTTCATAATTTTCTTTATGGTTTCCGTATACCTCTGGCTCCACTTTTGACTTCTTAAAATTTTCGTATTTTTCAACTTTTTAATCTTTTCCTCCTTTCAATTTTAACCTTGTGTTTTTTTTTTGGTTTTTTTTTTGTATTTTTTGTGTCTATCCTTCCATTTTAGTCTTCCTAGTCAATATATTTAATTGTGTTACGTGTCTGTGTGTTCATTTTACTAGCTACCATGGCTCGTACCCACGAGAAAACTGTCCAAATTATCCGTCCAACTAGCTCAGGAAGTAAGAGATTCGTCGTAGGACAAACTGGGGACAGGGGGAAGACAAATTTCTTCAGAAGACCGGACGGAATAAGAAAAAAAACTAGATTACTACCCTCCCCGAAAATGCAGTTTCCCAGACATCTTCCGACCAGTACAGAAAAATCGATCACGACCGGTATATCACCCCCCCCCCCCCCCCCACCGATTATATTTACAACTTAATCCACAATTAACTTGACGTACCGGATGATGATGAGTGAAAAGTTGATAATCCCAGCAGTTAGTTATACAGTACATGTATTATTTAAAATGAATAGTTACAAACACATTTTTATCATCGCACAAAAAGACGATAGAACTCCTGAACTTTTGAACTGAACTACACACAGCGACCAGAAACCGACCGACGAAAGACAGCGTCAAGTATAGATAACACATTTACGCAACCCCACTCAATCACAAACGCGCTCTTCCGACAAAGCCTGCATCCATTCAAAACACTTGCACTCATTCAAGAAGATTGTCTCATCACAGACGATTAATATAATCATATTTTAGTATTAGAGGCAACACACTAATGAAATCCATCGCAAAAGAGAAAAATCTTGCGAGTTTGACAACAGAATTAATTATTGAAGGATGTACGAAACCAATTATACGAGCCATAGGCCGGAATTATAGATACAAAACACTCACGCGGTACGCGTCTTTTCATCGCACAATTCAAAACTCACCGAGAGAGCCACCCCATTCTTTGGATTAAACACCAAACACCAATCAATCGAGCAAGATATTTGTAGAATTGAACAATAAAACTCAAGTTCATGAAGTCTATCACCACGAAATCACATCGATTGATAGCAGAGTAAAAATACCCATTATAAGGAAACCTGAATTTTATTTTATTTTAGGCTAGAAGTAATCTAAAACCTACAAAACATGATACCAAGAAAATTCATTCCCCCCTCGCCCTGTCCGGACCTTCCTATGCGGGGCTACAACAGTTGTTTAAGCTGTTGGAAATGCACTGATGAATTACTCATTCGATCATCAAACAAATCGTCGGTGGTTATCTTCAGATATGAGACTATCACTTACCTAAGTCATGAAAAAATCTATTCAGTAGTTTTGGAGGAGATACGCGGACAAGAAAAATCTTATAGGATTAAATATAAGCCTATATGTATAGAGAAACCTGAAATTCTTCTACCCTAAAAATGATCTAAGACCTCCAAATCGTCCACAAGGTTCGCTACTTTCTCCCCCAGTTAACCTTGCTACGGTTGTAATACCGAACTTTTTGAGCTAGAAGGAGCTTCACGATTTTTCTTATACGTCATTCTTAGCGTAATATTAGTCCAGTATACTGTATATTAGGCTGAATGGCTTAATTCTAGATGTCCTCTCATTCCTGGCATCACTAATGCTATCTCCATCTGCTATTCTTTTCAACCACTCATCAATTGTATTCACGCTCTCATCACCACTTTCTATGCAAACTACATCCCAAGATTCTTCATCTGTAATCCAGCTACAAAGACAATGCGGAAAAAAAATCTATATTGAAACCAAAGAAAGAACCAATCACCCATCAGTCAACCCCTCATCCCTTCCCTCGTGCTCCGACCACTCCAAACGCATCAACAAACAAATGTATTGCACCCGAGCCTGGTTCACTCATAGGTTTAACCTCAAATCTCACTCAAAGAAGCTAGTCCAAATTGAAAATAACATTCCCATCTCCTGAGACACTTCAAACAAACTATTAACTACAATCAATTACGTATACACGAAAAAATGACGTATAAATCAATTATTATTTGTAATTAAGAATGAAGTCACCAAGATAGTCTCACAGTAGGAGTTAATTTTTCATTCAACCAAATGATCGGTATCTGAAATTGATAACACTACACAAAAAAAAAAAAAAAAAAAATTGAAAACCACATGAACGAAATAATATGATTCTAGAAGTATTTTCGACGCTGATCACGATGCCGTTGCCCGTTTTTCAAAATTTGGCCCAGTTTTCGAGAAATGATCAATTCCAATTCCCGCGATTCGTTGCGGCGCGCAGTGTATGTTCCCGTTCTCGCGAAATTCGATAGCTGGGTAACATACGCCGCGCGTCGCAATGAATCGCGGTAATTTGATTTGATCATTTCTCGAAAACCGAGCCAAAACTTGAAAAACGGACGACGGCATTGTGATCAGCGTCGAAAATACTTCTAGAATCGTATTATTTCGTTCATGTGGTTTTCAATTTTTTTTTTTTGTTGTGTAGTGTAATTAATTCGTAATTGAATATCTTTATATTTGCTCGGTCTCTTTTTTCACCCGTGAATCACCTCGAGGGCGGAGTTTTAATTTACTAAGAAAATGCTAGAGGAAGATGAGCTACGTTCCACCCTCGACAATGATGCAGAGATGGGCGACCCCCATTTACTGGCATTGTGTTTCAATCAATTATCATTATATTATACACAAGCCAGCTTTCGTGCTTGTTGTCATAAAATTATGGAGTTTCGTGTTGGCTCTGCGCGCACAAAATTGTGACAGTTCAACGCTTCAATTAAAACTAGCAGTCTTTATTGGAACCAACAAACAATAAACTTCATTATCCATACTAGGGGCTTTGGCGCGCTTGCCGGCTAGGCTTTTGGCGCTGGTGTGCTTTGCACTCGCTGTGAGGATCTACAAAAGTTATTCCTGAATCACACAAATAAATATTGAAAGTTTGAAAGCGATCAGGCATAACTCATCACATACACATTTTATTTAAAGCAGAGATTAGATTATACACTGAGAGAAATCTCTACAGTTTAAATGACTATAATTATAGTCCCGGCGCGCCGGTTTGTAAAAAATTGTCAATTTTACGATAAAAAATAGTAAATATCACTACATTTTATCAATGTTCCCGACTTTTTATTGTAAGTTCAAGTATTTTTTTCAGTGAATTATACTATTTTGTGGAGCAGCGCACCGGTATTATAATCAGTAGGTAGTCATTTCAACTTTTTCTCCCCCCCCCCCCCCCCAGTGTAAAAAAGTGAATATTTGAAGTAACACAAAGGAAATACGCATTCTTCCAATCTAAATCTCAAAAAATTAATTCATGCCAGATAAAGTAAATATCTACCATGGTACAGTAGGAGAAGCTTTTTTATATTTTTATTATTGTTTCACTTAATTGGATAGAAAAACAATCAACAACATTAGAGAATATAATATGTCAATGACTAACTTTCAATGATGAAACTCAAGTAGATATTCCTTTGATAGATGATACAATTTATTATTAAAAGAATAAATTAGAAGGTCACTATTTTTCCATGAATCGCTCCAACGTGAATCTTTAAGTGTTCCTTCCGTTTAGCTCGATAGCCACAATATTGACACGCATAATTCCCTAGCAAGCCACACTCTTCTCTCAGATGTCTGTACAAATTATACTTATATTTGTAGATTGCTTTGCAACATTTTTCGCATTTATATTTTCCATCAATAGTTTCTGACATCAGCTCTGAATAGTTTCTTCTGATATCTAGAAATATATGAAAAATTTATTAAGAGTAAGTATGCATTACAAATACTCCACATAGGTAGTTGAGGACTACCTGGTACAAAAGAAATACTTGAAACAAAATTATACAAGCATCTTAAAAGACACTGACAATTTTAACAGCATAAATTACCACTGAATGAAGACAATATATTTTTCAACTACAGAGGAAAGGGAATTACAAAGTTAAATGAAGAGGGTTGCTGATAATTTGAAAAGTCAAAAACTTTTAGAAATTAGTTAATGTTGGTCTGGTAACAGTCGTGTGATAAAATTCAGCTCACAAAAGAATGGAGGAAATGGAGTATCAACAATTTCAAAGGAAGAGAGATTAAGAGCACTTCTTCCCCACTCAAAACTGAATTTTGCCTAGTCTGTTATAATTCAACACTGGTGAAATACTGAAAATTGAAGAGCGTGAAGATTATGTTTCATGTCTTATACTAGCTGATAATCTGGGGAAACAGCCAGATGGTAAGTAATCCTCCCAAGCCCTTTGGTAACCATCCCATGCGTTCGGAGGTCATCAATTTTCCAAGCTTTGAAAATACGTCAAAATCATATAACATACGGGTTTGTACAGAGTCAGATCATGAAAACAAATATTCTGAGATAACTAAAGAGATAGATAAAGCAGGTACACAAAATTTGTCGATCATTATGGTGAGAGATGTGAATATTTTTTGAAGACGGAACTAAAGAACGAACCTCTAGCATCTCTTTGGTTCTTCATTATACTTACTTTTTTTTTCTGTCAATTTGAACTATATTGTTCTGTTAATGTCAAGAATGTTCAGATTACTCAAGTTTTCAAAATGTGCACCTCAAACGCAGATCAAACTTTGCAAACAAAAATCAACAAAGTTTCAGAAATACAGGTATTGTAAATTTTACAAGGCTATAAAGTGAAATAACAAATCATCTTGTTCAAATATTCAAAGATAATATATTCTTTATGAGAGAAAAGTGATGTAAGATAGGTAGGTAAGTAGATGATGTATTGAGGGCAACATGCGAATTACAATATAATTTTGTGAAGTAATCCAACATGAGTTTTCAAATTATCTTTACGTTTTGTTTGATAATCACAAAACTGGCATTGGTGAAAATGAGGAACTACACCGCATTCATATTTTAAATGTCGACTCAGTGTTCTCATATTCTTGTAAGACACATTACAACAGCGTTCACATTTATATCTACCGTCATGTGTTCGCGACATCATTTTGAAGTATTGACCTCTTGAGCCTTGAAAAAATGAAAAAAATAAAGGAGATAGGTATATAATATTTGTATAATATTATGATATCTCATGAAAAGAAGATAAAACAGACAAGAATAGTTCTAGAAGAAGGTTCATATCAATTTCAAATTATTTGATAGGTACTTGCCTCATTCACCCTGGCAATCAATATCAACTCTGAAGAAAGAATTCTAGACAAGAAGACAATTACAACTTGTACAAAATCAATTATTGAGAAAAAGTTGCCAAGTACTGGTAGTTAATTTCATAGTGAAAAAAAAAGCAAACTGTTCTTCTGATAGAATAGAAAGCATCTTTTTTACAACTCACCCCTCAGTACAAATAAGTACATAATTATAAGCTATGTAGGTGCATTGATCATGATTTTGAATATACGTACAAGTAAATAATACATGATAATGATCTTTAGCCAACAGCAAGGATGAAACTGGAGGTAAAAATTGTAAATAAAATGTTCTATTAGACTTGCGAATGTAGTAGCGTTTTAACTCACCCGGCACTCGCGTTCAGCTTGTGCCAAGGAACCTTCTCAACTCATATAAAAGCTATTTTTTGGTTCACATGAATAAAAACGCGTTCCTTGGGTGCTTTGTTGTAGGACGCGAAGACGCGTTTTCTTACTTTAGAGCACAAAGAGTTAAGTTGCGCGCATGCGCGTATTCTGTATGCGCCGAACATTTTGGCGATGGCGGACGAAAATGATCTTTTAATAATTTTAAATACAACACTTTTTCCTTGTGTTCATCAATTGTAAGAAAATTACAATTTTGTTATTCTATGGGTGTTTCCATCAACAATGTTATGATGCTCTAATAAAAAAGTAAAAATTTTAATTATGTGAACCGAAAAATAGCATACGCCACACGTGAACGGAGAAAAGCGATAGACTCGCGCTGCATGGCGGCCCTGGCCGCGGCTCGGGTCGCCAAAGCGCTCGAATAGAAATCGCTCTCCTCCGTCCCTTGTAGCTTAATAATTATACTATTTCCCGTTTGTATGATAATATAGAAATAACCAAGATCTTTGTTGGCAAAACAAAATATGTATACATTAATTTATCAGTAAGAGAAGACAAGTTACAAAATCTGTCTTACAAAATAAATATATTTCAGAATTTTGTTCTTATTTCTTTCATTCTTTGTACTTCATGAGCGACAAAGCAAGGTCTTTTCCTGAGATTATAACCTGCGCTATATTTTGAGAGAATTGTGTCGCCAAGTGAATGTACGCTGGTGGTTGAGTTGGGCAACTAAATGCATTGACTTCTGTATCACTTTCAGATCTCTCTCGATTTCCAAGATATCCATATCCTTGATCTTTGTAGAAATGGTAGTATTGACATTGTCCTGGGCTATCTTTTGTAAACCTGACGTTTTCTCCCAAAACAGTGTTTATTGCTCTTTTACATATGAAAAGGCGCTCCTCTTTTGTAAGTGCATCTATATTAATTGTTGAATCTTTTTTATCATACATTTCCAAGAAAGTGTTCACCATATCATTAGCCTGTTGTATTTGATAGATCATTGTATCAACATCATAATTTTGGCCTCGAAGCTTATCAAGATCTAAAGCTTTGATAAGATCAGTAATATTATTTTGACGTGATTGATTATGTTTCTGTGATTTGTTATCTAATATCCCGTTGTTTTTTGCAGAAACTGGAACAAAGTCAAAACTATTTTTTTATCAAATGTATACGTGTCAGTGAGTTAGTGATAATCATCCCTTCCTCTGTTATTGTATAGCCCACAGAATAAAGTTAATTTATTGTGGCTCAAAAATGTGTTACATTGTTCTTTGTCCAACCGCTTTTGCTAACATAGTAGCAGTGCGTGGTTCATATATGCCCTTTTGTTGTTATATTGTACATGAGGCAGACTGCAATATGATTGTAATGTAGTTTAAAAATAACTTGGACCTTTTTCACAGTCATTTAAATAGTGTTATTTGTTGTAAAGAAGTTGCAAATAAAACCATTCGACGAGAAGAATTTTCAGTCGTTCAAATTTACCATTGAAAAAGTTTGAAATACAAAAAGTGTCACGATACCATCATAAATAGTTTGGATGTCTCTGAAAGGCTCAAGTAGTGTTAGCCTTAAGTATAGCAGATAGCCATACGTCGCTGCGGAAGAATTTGATTCAATTATCAATCAGCTCTATGAGGTTGATGAAAATTTCAAAGATATTGATGCTGCATTGAGACTACTGTTAGCCCTCCCAGAATACCACAAAGGTTTAAGAACAGCGATAGAAACAAGTGCAAGTAGTGATGACTACAAAATTGTCAAAAAGAAGATGGTGGATTTTTATGTGAGAAAATCATTAGGTCGGAATACATTGGAAAAACGCGAATCCAAAAATGAAACAGTGACTGCATTTCAAACTGATTGCGGAAGATATGGATGAGTAAATTTTTGCTACCCTCGCCAAGGTTGTGGAAATTGCAGTGAGAATTTGATGTTTCCAGTGAGCTCTGAAGGTGGTTTGTCTACGTCATGGTCTTGCAGGAATTGTTTTCCAAATTGTAATTATCCTGGTAATTCCAACTACGCGAGAGGAAATTGTAATTATGTACTAGTATTGTACTAATTGTGAAAATAATTTTAATTTTCGTTGTCGAGGTGGTCGTCAAAATCAGTACAATTACAGAGATAATGCTAGCTCAAATGGGAATAATGAAAATTGCAAAGTTATGTTGGTCGGCTGAGATGATTTGGAGATGAATCTAACCTTCTCATTGTTGAATACGGGTTCAGAAAACTCCTTGCCTGGTAAAATTACATTTGTTGTGGATGGCGGTGCTACCCACCACATGGTCAAAGACAAATCGACATTTACCAGTCTTAGGAGACTTGAGAACAAAGTCATTACAAGCAATGCCAATAAGGACAACAATGGACTGAAAGCAGTCAGTGAAGGAGTCTTATTGGTTGTAAGCGCAAGAAAAAATCGTGGGCATATTGTACGTTCCTTATCTGTGTCACAATTTGTTATTGGTGAGTGAATTGGAAATGAAAAAGTATGCACTAACCTATAAGAAAAAGCCAAGAATTTATAACAAAGAATGATAGCCTATATGTGAAAGGGAATCAAATGAATAGATTGTATATTGTAAAATTTAGTCTATCTTTAGGCACCACTGCATTGCTTAGTGGGCATTACCCCCACAAATCGAGTGATAAAATGTTACAATTTTTACATCGCAAATTTGGTCATCTTAATTATTGCACTTTAAAAGAAATGATCAAGAATGGAACAATTGGTATTATAACGGATAAAATGGATAACGTAGATTTAAGTAAAATAAATTTAGAAATACATAATAAATGTGAAGTATGCGTTTTAGCTATTCCTATAAGGCGTCGCCAACTCCTTGTAGTTGCTGTCCCCTAGCGTTAGTTCACACCAATGTGTGTGCAATAGCGATGGAATTGCATCATAAATACAAATACTTCGTCGCGTTTGTCAATGACTATAGTTCTTTTGAAGCGGTTTATCCTATTGCAAGAAAATTTGAATAAAGTTTTTAGAATACAAAAAATTTGTTACAACGTTGTTTGATGAGAAGTATGAGATTTGTACAATAAGGGTTGACCAAGGAGGTGAATATAGGAGTTTTGAGTTTGTTAATTACTGCAGGAGGAAAGCTGGAATAAATATTAAGTACATTCTGAGGAAGGAAAAACAGTTGAACTGAGTCGCAGAACGTGTAAATCAAAGCGAGAGCAATGATGTTTGACTCTGGTTTGCCGTCCCGTACCTGGAGTTATGCAGTTTGGTATGGATCATATGTTTTGAGCAGGGCTGTGTCTTTGGCGCATGGAATGACTCCTGCAAAACTAGCATATGGCGTGAATATGTTGAAACGGATGATGTTATTTGGTTGTATAGCCTTTGCACATTAGAAAGAGCCTGACAATAAGGTGAATCCTGTCAGCACTAAGAAATATTTTGTAGGTGTGTTAGAAGGCAGCTACTTACTTTACAATGTGAAAGAGAAGATTAGAGAAATATTGAGTTTGATGAGTGCACAACCTCTCAAGTCCGAGAGACAGGGAAAACAGAGAGTTGAGTTGGACAATGTGGATGAAGATTTTGAGAAAAAGGATGAACCGGTAGTGAAAGTAAGTTTGGAGGATGTTGAAAGTGAAGGAAAAGTGAGAAGTTCTGAGAGGCAAAGAAGAAGGCTAGTGCATTTGAGAGATTACAAGGTGAAGGCGCTGAATGTGTTGGTCCATTTGAATTTAAACGATGTTTTGAGCGAGATTTTGAGTGTTGATTTGATTCCAAGCTTGTATGAAGAAACATTGAACTTGCTTAGGCGAGACGAATGGCAAGAGGCTATGAAAGAGAAGTTGACCTCAAAGTACGTGGAAAGCAGATTGTTGGCTGCAAGTAGGTGTACACTGTAAAAAACGAATGAATGGCAAATGAAAAGCTGAAAGCTACACTGGTGGCTTCGGACTACATGGACGGAAGGAGTCAAGGCTCATAATTACAACAATTTGTATTTCCTTTTCAGAACCTAGTTATTAACCTAAACCTAAAAGTGCATCCCTACGACATGAAAACCACATCTCTTCATGGTAACGTCACGTCTCCTGTTATTATGAAAAAGCCACCTGAGTTAGTAGATGGTATAGTAAAACTCAAAAAGTCAATTTCTGATTGGAATTTTGTTTTCAATGAATTTAATGAATAAACTTGGTTTCACTCATTCAGAATCAGACTTCCGTTTATATGTTTGTAAAGAAAAAGATGGTTCAAATACATTTTTAGTGTTATTTGTAGATGATTATTTTAATCGCAGCGAAAAGTGAGAGTATCATTAATGTAATTGGAGATTGTCTATAAAATTGATTCAAAATGTCTATTACTGGACAATCAGATAAATTTGTTGGTTTCACAATTTCTCAGACAAAAAAAGAGCTAATCCTTAATCAAACTTCGTTAATTGGTCGTTTATTGGTGAAGTACAAACGTTTGTGTTCAAGTTTGAATGTATATTCTTAATTCGCAACCCGTATTTACTGTAATGTAGCTTCTTTACTCATTTTGTTATTGTTCTGCATGATTTTATGGAGTAATAATTAATTAAGGGGATGTGTTAGTGATAATCATTCCACCCTCTGTTATTGTATAGCCTGCAGAATAAAGATAGTTTATCGTTGCTCATGAACGTCTCTCAAAGAAAAATTTCGCCTTTGAAATTTCACTCGTGAATCACAAATTGGTACCCAGATCGCAATTACATAATATACAAGTATCCCAGCCAGTAGCAATACTTAGGATTTTCACGTTTACAAATCTCCTGATACAAAATTGGGAGTTAGACATAGAACGTTGAAAAAGTCATTCCTACGGTAGGACGAAAGAAAAAAGTAAAGAGAGGTGAGAATACACATATAGGTAGACGAAAGAGAAAGAACAAGAGACAAAATCAAGTACGGAGAGGCAAATGGAAAACCGGCTCATTCATCATCCTAAAATTGAATATTTTTTTTTTTCAAGAGCTCCCAGGTTATCATGAGGTATCTACACTGAATGTTCAAACATTTTTAAGCCTCTATCAGGGTAAGTGAGGTACATTGTATGAACAAAAATTGTGAGATAGTAAAATTGTCTCATGTTGCCGTTCTTGTTTGAATATGATGATATAAATAAGATATTTACCTTGATGGATAGAATTCGCAACAATAAATTCATAAACCATTATGTTGAACGAAGGATATTTTTTTATTTCGTTTTTCGTCACCATGGCCCACAGAGTACTTTTTTCCTCAGCCTCGGGTGATACACACACGTGGATAAGTGGCGCCGTGGGGCACGTGAATGCTTCCAATATGAGATTATTAGGTGTCGGATCGTACATTCTGGCAGCACGATCTTTTTCTATCATTTTTTCACTCTCAAAATCCAGTCGATTTTCTTCGTTTTTTGTTTCTTCATTTGTATCCTGTGTTACAACAGTCATACGTTCTTTCTCTGGCGCTTCAATTAGAGCGTAGTATTTATTTCTTCCGCACTTCATATGGTCCACAAAATATGCACCAATTTCTGGAGCCATATTCATCACTCTTCTGCACATTTGGAGACGTTGTTGTTCTGAAACTTCTTCATCATCAAACGCAGAAGGCCCTATTTTTTCATTTGGTGTTTCCTCCATTTCTCCAGCATTAGCTGAAATTTGTTAGTGAAAGTTAATTTCCTTTTACTGTTATCATTTTTAATTATTATTGTGGCAACCATATCCTCTAGTTTTCAAATCGATCCAAGATCACTACAAATCATAGATCCATATCCACAGCTCCTTTAAATGGATTTAGGCGTTTTGAATACTCGATCAATTTAATACTTTTATCGCATATTATTTCAAGATACAAAACACCAGGGTGTGTCATTTACCTTCACGAATTTTCTCCAGCAACAGTAGACGATACTCGTTGATATGATTGAGGTTGAAAGATAGGCCACTATCTTTGATAATAATCCAAAAAGTTTGATTTCCTTCCGAATCACAGTTGACGTGAACGTACATTGGAGGGGTGGTAGGACATTGGTATGCTGAGCAAAGCTCCACATCGTTGACACCGATCGGGGATACATTTACTAAAACGTAAAATTCCAATTTGTCGGTTTTCTTATTCTCTATAAATGAAAATCTTTCTTCTTTTTCGTGTTTCAATACATGATCAAACCCTATTTGACAAAGATGAAGACGCCTTTTCTCGGTAAATTTATCGGTGTCAGCATCAGAATGCGTCTTATGGTGTGATACCTTTTTATGATTGGGAACTGAAAGGAGTACAATTTCAAGGTGATTAGCAAAATTATTACTCATTATTGTCGTTATTTGTATTCGGCTACTTTCTTAACTCCGTATGAGTAGAACTTGAGGGACAATTGATAAGGCGTTTTAAGAAAAACGAATTTCAAAGTAGAGAACGCTTGAAAAAGGCGATAATCGAATTGAAGTAAGGGGGGTCAATTATTGAATCTCATTCACGATCGGCGGAAAAACTAAAGGTATTCTAAAAAATCGGTTGCTCTTATGATTTCTACTGGGTACATTCAACACTTTCCTTACGTAAGAGGCGGATATTTTCAGGCTGACCAATCTACTTTTCAAAGACAACCATCAAAAAAACGTTTATTGCTCTTCAAAGTTCCACACGTTGCAACTTGCTTACTAAAAATAGCAAAACTAGAAATTTAAGAATCAAACACAAACAAACCAGAAAGAAGCATTTCGTTTATAAACTGACGGAGAACGGATGGATAACAGACGACGGCGCTGGTGCCTATCGCGAGCACTTTCTGTGTAAGACTCCATCAAGTTATAGGGTCTTACCGGACCTAACTCCAAAAATAATTACTTGTCAAAATGCCCGAACAGCCTGCTTTTGGTGGGTGGAATCAACTTCACGACATCTTCAACCAATCATCTAGAACTGTAAGAGGCGCGGTTGACTCCCTTCCCTCCTCAATCTACATTATAATCAAATATTCTAATTCGCGAAAAGTGATCATGGTGTTTTCCACCATAAGACGACATACTAATAAAATCGTAATTCCACCGTTTCAAATTGGTTTTCATGAAAAATGCAGAGAACAAAATTTGTTAACCTTTCAATTTTCTTTCAGATGAATGTGATTTTAGATTTTTTAAATAACTTTTTTTATTTCATCACTTTTTTTGCAAGCTTCCTCAAGTTGCCGTCATGGTAAACCCAGACGGCGCCTCCTTTGCCCTTATTCGCGAATGCACGGGTATCCTCACTGCCAAAATGCAGCCATTAGTCCCTTCAGCGGAACAGCTCACTGTAAAGAAACTACCGAGCTATTCACCAAATGAGTAACGAGTCCCCACAACGGGATACAGCGGTATCCCATCAACTGCAGTGTCTCAGTAAGGAGGAACCTGAACGCTCTCACCCTAACCAAGGTTGCGCAGCCTCAGCGTCGGATCTGCGTTTTCAGCTCCCGGCCCCAGCCCAACCGATATCCCACCTGTCAGCTGAGAACCTACCGTCTGATTTGTGCCACAACACTCACCAGTACAGCACCCATAAAAAGATACTTTCTCAGAAGTCTTCTCCAGCCTCTCACCAGAGGATAAGCTAGAAACCAAGACCGTCAACACGGTCCACAACTTGGGCTATCTCCAACCACGTTGAAGACTAAATTTCGCAGACAAGACTCGTCCTCCACACAAACTTGATCCACAGGTGCGCTTCTGCGCTTCATCCGGTCAACCTCTTCTTGACCCCTGTAGAAAATCCCAAAATAACCACTGCGTACTAAACGCTCAACTAGTTTAGACCATTACTCAACTGTGCACTGATTCTAAAAACTAAAGTAACTAATATTTTTACTTTACATTAAATTCATAGCGACCTAATAGACTCTTATTAGACCATTAATTAAATCTTAAGGGAAGAACTCAGTGATTACTCACCACAGCCGTATACAAATTCATTTAGTACCCACTTAGCACTCCGATAATACACGTACACTGTTAATTCAGTTATTCGTACTGTCGAGAAGGAGAATGTAACATTAGGCTTCCTCTATCATACAGATAACATGCAGTCGTACTGGGCTTCACTCTCGGGTTTCGGAAAAATTCCGTCCTTTGCAGCTTTATAAGTTAGCGTTTAATATACTATGCCAGACTAGGCTCAGCTACTTAGCCTAACATACTCCTAATTTATAGTATACTAGCGCCACAGAGAGAAAGCGGAGTGTAGTACGACGCCATAAGCCTGTATTAGACCCATAGTAGGACCATACTAGGTTGTTTACGCCAACGTATGGAGTGAAAGAGCTCATCAGCCTAATATACAATATATGATACCTGTACAAGGCTGAGAATGAAGTGATTGAGCCCGTCAATTAGTTATAGCCCAACTTACAGAATATTAGGTTTATACTAAGCTTAAAAATACTGGTAGAGGGGGACGTTCCTATGACGTCATTATGACCAACGTATCAAAAGTTGCAATATCATAGATCTCCAATTTTGATCAACCACCTGGGTATAAATTAATGCAACAATACGTGTCTATGGAGGAGAAATGTCAGCTCTTGTCATTTTTGTAACAAGAGAGCTGTTTTACGGGAGAATACATGGACACAGATGTCGTTATTTCACTAAAATAGTATTAAAGTCGCAAGGACAATACACCGGCTTCGACTTTTTCTCAAGAATTAGAAAGTGGTGAGGTCGTTCATGTTATGGTCCTCGCTCTTTGATGTAATTGTTCAGAGTCTCCCGGGCATTCTCAGACAATCTTGATGACGTTTTGAACAGAACTAATAGTTGGAGCTCGTTTTAATGAATTCACTCTTCGTTCGTCATATAGGTAATTAATTATCCCACAGTGGTGGACGAATCAAGAAAATTTCGAACTATATTTTATTCTCCAGATTACATGCTATAACGTTCTTAAAGAGTCTCGGAAACAAAAGGGTTTTACAACGAAGAGGCATTCTCAATTGTAAAAGATAGAACACCTCTTCCAATTCTTCTCAAATCGTCTCAACTAGGAAACGTGAATTACGACTTCGGTATTGAACACTACGAAGGAACTTCACATGTGAGCCGGCAATTGTCCAAGACAGAAAATTTGTACCAAAATTCCCAGGATTTTAGAATAATTAAAAATATAATTCGCTCCTCGCCTCTCGTACTAGAGAACAGAATTAGTAGAACTGAGAAAGTTTTTCAACATTACACACAATGTACCATACAGAAAAATAAAAAAAGAACAGAAAAGATATGTGGATAATCAGGACTGATCTGAGAAGACATACCTATTTTCGAGACAAAAGGAGTGTTTTTACAACTCGTAGATAGATCGATTTTCCATAACGTCAAGTAGCAGACTGAAGCTTCCAGAGCACAAGTCAACCTTATGAGAAAAAGCAGAGACACCTTTGAGAAATTCAAATAATTTCAAAAATGCTGGAATAATGAGATGTGATGTACTGATGTAACATGAAACTGAGATTCTCGGATTCACGGAAATCAACTTTTTATCCTAAAAAATTCTGTCCTTTTTGAAAGAATTCAAATTTCTCACAGATCTTTATGCTTTCTTTATGAGGTTAGCTGATGCTACGGAAGCTTTGATCTGCTACGCGTATGTTATGTCACAGGAAAATCATTCTATTCTGATTTCCGAATCTCCAGTATACACACACCAACTTCAAACATACAAACAAACTTATACGACAAAATATGAGTATACTCCTACTTTACGGAACTTGAAAACAATTTTAATTGGCTATATATATGGAAAGAGAGATGTGAAAAATATTGACATTTGAGCTATGTATAGTAGGAAGGGAAAGGGCTTAGAAGGAGAACTACGGAGCTATATATGTAAGAGAAGAACTTGGAGAAATTTGGACCGCATTTAGCGAAATATGGATCCAAATGAAATGAGACTCGAAACTTTTCAGCCATATAAGCAACATAGTACTTGAAGAAATTTCATCTCACACGTAATTGTAGTCTTTACTTACTCATAGTGATTTTTTTGAAAATCTTAACTTCAAAATGCTCTTTACAAAGAGAGGATTTTTCAAATAACAAAAAGGTACAACCAAACAGTAAAATCTTGAATAATTTCATTTTAAAAAATTAAATAATCAAACGGGATACTGAAAATTAAAAATTCTATGAAAATTTCTCAATCTTGGAACTCACTAGAAAGTACTACAAGATCGCATGCAGTCAACAAAGAATACATCAAATTCAAGTTGACTAAATATTTTCACAAGTTTATGTGAATGCGTTCAAATAAATTATTCTTCATCTGCACATTTGCGGTGGGCAAAGTGGGGAGGCAGCGATTAGATAGACCTCATGATCTCAGATTCAATAGAAAGAAAAAACGTAGTCACATTTAATAAAAAAGAGACCGGCCCCACGAAGGAAAAGCGCATTCATTTCTTCGACACTTCAAGTTTTGTGAGTAAAAGCTGGAGTTGACGAGTTCAGGAATATTAATGTGAATCTAGTTTCTTTGAAGAGCGGAGGGGGCGTAGGCCTAGTAAGTCGTGAAAGATTGAGTTTTATGAGTAAATTTTGGGACAACGTGAATGTAAATTGCCTCATACCTTCTCGTGACTCGCTAGCAAATCCTTGACCGCGTCAAAAACGTTTACTTTTACCCTTTGGGCGTAGTATACTATCTGGTATCGTTGGAGTTGCCCTGAGTTAGATGAAAAAACAATTGACAGTATTGTAGGATATGAATTAATTTTGACAATGAACTTTTAATGGTAAAACATACGTATACTTGATGAATGAAATAAGATATAAAAATGAAAAATTGGAGGTTCACTATTTTTTTATGAACTATAACGATAGGTGTCTTCAAAACATCTTTCCTTTTAGCTCGATAGTCACAATATTGACATACATAACTCGGAAGTAAGCCACACTCCAGTCTCAAATGTCTGTATAAACTAGGCTTATTTTTGTAGATTGCCTTGCAGCATTTTTCACATTTATATCTCCCATCAATAGTTTCTGACATCAATTCTGTATAGGGTATTCTCAATCTCATACCTAAAAGTATTACATAGAAAGGAAGCGAAATGAATACATGTCAGAATAGCCTAATTGTTTCTTCATAATTTTGTTATCGATAAGTTATGATCCTGGAATAATGATAGTCATCTCATCGATATCCCACATAAAAGAAGAGCTGGTACTAAAAATTTTCGAGAGAAAATACTCCTCTCAGTCTCCTAGGTTCTTGATAGCATTCACTGTAACTCAGTACAAATGTTTGAAAAAAAAAAAAATCCATTCCATTAAAGCAAAATTTTAATTTTTATTACTTCACAGAATAACAAGATTTCTTCAGAATTTCCGTCTTAAATAATACACTGCACTAAATGAAATCAAGGGAGACTGATGATTGCAAAAGTATAAACAAAGGATAAGCTAGCGTGAAATAATCCAATAATACCGAATTGAGCAATGATTTGATCATCAATATAGATAATTCATTTGTCCTTTAAATAACTTTAGTAGATAATCAAGAGAAAAAAGAAAGGAAGGGGAAAAAAATACTACACAATCTTTTTATGCATGTTCAGTATATGAGTCTTTAGTGTCCCTTTCCGTTTCCCTTTATAATCACAGAAAGGACATTTGTAACCGGGTCTTAGACCACATTCTTCTCTCAGATGTGTATATACATTTGGTTTATGTTTGTAAGTTGCTTTATGACACTGTCCACACTTGTATCTACCATCAACAGTTTCTAAAATCATTTCTGCATAGTTTGGCTTTGAACCTAAAAAGTGCAAAAAAAAAAAAAGTCTTACAGAGAAGTAATGAAAAAATTAGATTTTGTTTTTTTTAGGGCACTTGAAACCTTCTTCAGACGGTACTAAAACTTGTTGGCACGCTTAGAATCACATTTTCTATTATAAAATAGCTTGGTCATAGCTCACTTTGTATTGGTTGTTACCACAAAACATAATTTTTTTTACTGATATCCAGCGTGAAACAAGATCAATTGGAGAAACAAAATAGGGTATTATGATTTTGAAATCAAACATTTTCTCTCGCATTTCAGACAAATTGACGAGGATTGTATAATGATACATAATTCATACGCCCTCAATAAAATTGCCAACTTCAAAATGTTGTCTATCGCATTCTTTCTCAACACATTTACAATTCAAACACACACACATAAATAGAACAGAAACCCTAACGAACCAGCAAAAACTAATACTCTATCAATACCTCACTACCTTTCTATATACATATTAGTCTCTACATTCATAAAGTGCCTCATGGCGCCCTCTTAATAAGGGTAAAACTAGAGTCATATCAATCGTGGTTTTCATTTTGCACGTAGAGAGTACCTACCTAGGGAATATTGACGAGCTATCATCTATCTTGTGATCTCCAAAAATACCCTTGTCTTCTACTTTTCGATTGTAAATAAAGAAAAATCTCGTACGCAACACAGTTAGAAACGGCCATTTCTTGATTTGTATGATTTATAGAACACTAAACATCAAACTCATCGAGAAAATGCGCATCTTTAACCCTTGTGGCGTAAATAACTAATTTTCTTTTCTTGTACAACTACAAAATAGATTATATGTGACCTGCGATGAGAAATGGATGCTCATTGCCCATTGACGCAGGAACACCATTTCTCTCTGATTAAGTCTCGCAGGTTACATATATACATAGGGTGCTCTGAATGATGTCAACAATTAAATAATAGGATTTTTGACTGCAAAACGTTAGATACATACTTCAAATGTCTAAAATTTGTGCCTAAATTTCCTCTATCTAGATCGAACTTTTTACAACTTTTCTAAGCCGAGTTATGGGTTAAAATGTGCCAAATTGTCAAGGTTCTCCAAAGTGAAAAATTGTTTGAACTTTCATGATTGATTTTGGAAAAAAGTGACCCTACAAAGTTTCAAAATGAGATAATTGTTGAACTGTTACTTCAAAAACCTTGATAAATTGGTTAATTCTTGGCACATTTTGGTCCAGAACTTGGTGCCAGAAAAGTTGTAGAAAGTTTGGTCTAGGCTCAAATTGTAGATAAAATTGAAATACAAACCCCATACGTTTGAAGTATACATCTAACGTTCCAAGTTTCTCTGATCGAACAAATTCAACTGAAAATCCCATTCCACTGTCAACATCATTTTGACATACCCTATACATGAGGTAGATATCATTTCTTCGAAATTCAAGTCCAAGCGCTTCAAGTAATTTTACAGAGATTACCCGTGATAATCACAGCTGACAAATATTCTATTTTGAGAAACATTACAAAATTTAAAAAATCATTACTATAAATATAACATTGAGAAGATCGCACCCTTGCAATCTCAAATAATTTACACTTGTCAGAAAAAACAATACTTTGAATGTGTTCGATATTCTAGGAATTACACTGAGCTGAATAAAAAAAAAAAAAGATCATTTTGAGGTATAAATTTTATTTCCAAACAAACTGTTCATTATGTGACGCAAACAATTCATAATTTCACAAATAAAATTCAAACTAAATTAAAAGTCAAAGGCGCATTATTTTTTTATGAATTACGCCAACATGTGTTTTCAAATTTTCTTTCTTCTTAGATCGATAGTCACAAAATTGACATGCAAAACTTGGGAGTAAGCCACACTCAAGTCTCAGATGTCTGGACAAGTTACCTTTGTATTTATAGATCGCTTTGCAACATTTTTCGCATTTATATCTCCCATCAATAGTCTCTGACATAAACTCTGAACAGTTTCTTCTCACACCTAAAAACAGAAAAGTGTAAACAAGCAGTACAAGATAAATATTATAGTCAAGAATACGACTGAACCAGGAAGAATCCATCAGTAGAATTATTGGAGGCTGCGCAATACATGCCTAAAAATTTTTTCCAAATGTTGAATAAAAGAAACAAGGACAACCAACAATTTATACAATTGGGAATATACACAAATAAAATATTATATCTTTCAAAACTTACAACTGAACTTAGAACAATTCACATTGTAACATATGTAAAATAAATGCAATGTATTATCATTAATCGCAAGAGGACACAAAGGCACGCTGTTGATGATCTAACAAGGAATTGGATAAGAAAATGGAAAGTAATGGGAAGTTATAAGAGCACACAGAAGTTAAAACTCTTTACATTATTCTTGAAACTAAGAAGAAGTGATAGACGTTACTTGGTAGATGATAATCATTGCTGACAGGTATGGAATGAAATTTTTCAGATAACAGAGCAAAACTTCTTAGATACTAGGATTGATTCAATGTTATTGATCTATTCTACAAAGTCTTATGGGTCGATTTCACTTATACATGACCTACACATACACTGCATTGCATTTACACACACTAAACACCCAACAGGATTTCCAAGAAGGGGGGGGGATTGGTTTTACAAAGGAAGATTTGCCGAGTTCAATTGAATATAACTTGATAATATCTCTACATACATAAACAATCCATACCACAAATGAATACTCAACATTATCACAAGAATGGAGAGAAGATGAAAAAAATTTTTACTTCGAATTTTTGAATGTAAGAAATTTGCTCTGTCCTCACACTTCTAAAAATATACTAGGATAATGAAGAAGATATAAGCTGTTTCCAACAATAACATTGATTACAAATTTAGACTTTTTGACACAGTCAATTTTTCACTACTCATGACGGCTTGCATTAGTTGCGGGAAAATAGTGCTCCTACCACACTTGATTATCATTGACCCGCGATAAGGGAGAGAGAGAGAGAAGAATGACCTATTTCTCAATGTAGTACATTGTCAAGTGTCCTGTTCATAGAATAAAATTAGAAAATGGGACTATAATAAATTAAATAAAATAAAGAAGAAGAAAGTTAAACCTCTATAATTTTCTTATGAACAGTAAGAACATGGCTCCTTAAATGTTGCTTGCGTTTTCCGCGATAGCTGCAGAAAGGACACTGGTGAGCGCCAAGCAATCCGCACTCTTCTCTCAAATGCCTGTACAGATTTTCTTTGTACTTATGAATTGCCTTACAGCATTGATTACACCTATATTTACCATCAGCTGTCATTGAAATCATGTCAGAGTAGTTCTTTTTTACACCTGTAAATAAATATGTACACTCAAAATAAGAACATAAAGAAGATGAGCATAATGATTATGAGGGATATCAATAAACTGAGAAGTCTTATTTTTGAATCAGATTTTTGATCATCTGTTATAATAGAAAGAAGACATGAAATTTTGTATTTGTAATGGCAAATTCTAAAAATTTCACATAAGAAATTTAGAAGGGAATCGATCAAACAATAAAAAGTGGAAACCGTTGAAAGAGAACTAAGCGGCCAATGAGTTAACCAGGAATGCTCAACCTTTTGGAACACAAAGCTACACAGCACAAGTTGAAAGTTGCCGCGGGCTACAAAAAAAAATATAGGATGTTCATTACTTTGTAATATGTAATACAATAAATTAGATCAATTTTTTTATCCCTTGTTATACATTTGTAGCCGGATGGAACCTTTCTGAAGGCTGGGTTTGGCCCGCAGGCTGTGTGATGAGCACCCCTGGAGTAAACAATTGATAGGTGGAATGAACTAAAAAACAAAAGACCAGATGAATGAGAGAATAATAACTATACAGAAAGAAAGAAAGAAAGAAAGAAAAAAAGAAAAAAAGAGAAGAAAAACACGATCAAAAGAGCAAATAATCAAAATATCTAAGCCGTAAAAAGAAATCCAGCTGAGCACACAATTAAACACATTTGTCTCATGACTAATATGAGACAAGCAAAACATACTTTCGGTTTTTGTTGCTTCTTTTATACATTATATATGGAGGAATTTTAAGCCACAGTCTGTTCACATTATGCATGACACAATATAAACCGGTCCTTGAACTATATAAAATGTTCTCCTTCACTAGCCGTTTTTGAAGTGATAACGGTCTTTGCCCACCCCTTACTCTGCTCATTCATTTTGTCCATCAACCAAATGCTTATCTCAATGTAAATAGACAACAGTGCAGTGTGGAGAAGAACCATTTCATCTAGAAAAATGTTCAATCAAAAGTAAACTTGACGCACAAAACAGAACCAGATATTCAGCAGCACTGTCCTGTCCTGATGTTATAAGTTTCATATTGGTTAAGAAAATGCTCTGCTACATATGAAGTAATACAGTAATAGCAACTAAGCAACCAGGCTTGTTGCTTACACTATTCTATTGTTGATGTGCTTAGGTTGCCTTGTTACAAAGTTGCTTCTTATGTAGCCAAGCTGGAAGGGGTTATCACAGAGCCTACTAATAAAGCAGAAATACTGTGTATAAACAACAGTAGGTTGACTTGTAATAGAGAGGAGTGGTTCAACTGCACTGCACGGTGCCCCCTATCAGTGTTCTAATTTCAAGCTGATTACAATCCTTTCTGTAATGCAATCCAAATTTACCATCGAAGAATAGAGAATTATTTGTTCTTAAAATTATCATCTCTTCATTTCAACGCAAGAAGCATAATATTCAAATATGTCTGTCACTTCCCTTAAGCGTCCACATAAATCTGTATTCATTATTTTTGGAGTGCAATGTTGCAACACCGCTACATTTTAACGCTAAATAAACTGGATAGTGGTTGCTATCATGGGGATTTGGATTCAAGTTAAATGATCTAAACATGAATTCGATTTCCAAACAGAACATTTTGGAAATTTGGAAATAAAAAGAGGAAATACAAAAAATTAAGTATTGAATTTATTTTCCAATGCAGTTCATTTCAAACAAGAAAAAGTTACCAAGATATAAAGAAAGTAATTATTAGTACTGTTTACAAGAATTATTCAAACCGTTTATGAACTCTTATTAAATGGACTCTCAAATTCTCTCTGCGTTTTGACTGATAATCACAATACAAACATTGGTGACAAGGAAGTATACCACATTCTTCTTTTATATGTCTATATACTGTGGTCTTATGTCTATAAGTTGCAATTTGACATTGTTCGCATCTGTATCTTCCATCAAGAGTTTTTGAAATCAATTGGGAGTAGTTTTTCCTTTGACCTATGGGTTAATTAAAACTGTTCAATACAATTGATACAATATTATAATGGCTTATTGTTAACTAAGAAGATATCAAATGCATCATGCTTTAAAACAGTTACTACAGTTGCGTAATAGGTAAGAAGCAAAAGTTGTAATTCATGCACATACATGATCATAGATCTTCTCTTTTTGCCTTATTGTATTTACAGGAAACAAAATTGAATCAGTAATTGTCAATTCATTGTATCCTTCTCGTCAGTGATGCAGGTCATTGCATCAAATTAGTCCTAGAGGAATTCAATCACCAATTTTGATATAAGTACGAGTACATGGCATAATTACTTCCAGAATGGATGGATGAATAGGAGAAACTCGCTTGATAAAATTTAGAAACAGCATTCCTCTTCTTTCTAAATGAATTTATTCAAAATTTACTTCAGAAACAACCCTCTTCTTCTTTCTTATCATGTGTGGGAGTCAAAGTACGTAATTTGTTCAGGTCCGGTTTTTTGGGAGAAGTATCCACTCTACCCCCGCTGTTTTCAATTCTCCACCAATCACAGACAATCGAATACACGGAATATTTAAAATGAATAAATCAAAAGTAACAAATCAATTTTACTACAGCACATATAAAAAAGAATAAAAATAAGTGCGACGAAAGGAAGGATTACAACAAAATGAACTAGAAAATTTCGAACAGAGGGAAAGAAAAATATTGGGAAAAAACAAACAAACTTGTAATCAGATGATGAACAAATCTAAACAATGAAAATAACGAAAATAAATTTGATTGGGTGTACATGTCTATGCTTTTACGTATCTTTTCGCCATCCAGCTTCAAATGATGAAGTAAAATGCTTCCAAACGTCGAGTTTTTGAGTAAACTTTTATGCCTAAAACAAGCCGGTTACGTGAGAAAGAGTCTCAACTTTGCTTGTTAAAACTCTCGAGCGTCAAGAGTAGGAAATCTCAATGGAGTAGTTACAGCTTCAATTTCCCCGCGAGGCTCAATATTCGTTCAACGTTCAGACGCTCTTGCATCATAAAATCATTTTGGTAGAAACTCAAGCTTCATCCTCTCGCTGAAAATTTTTTTTCTGCATTCTGATTTGACTAATATAACAATGCGATTCTATCCTACAATAAATGAAGCAAGAACTACAAGGCAATATGTGATGCTGACATAAGGCGACTCGATGGATGTCTGAATTGGGATGGAGTAAAACAAGTAGCCAAAGATAAGCTCAACTTCAATTTATTTTTAATCGCAAGATGAGAATAACAAATAAGTAAAAAAAAATGCAAGTAGATAAATTGAAAGGATGAAATGAATACTTCTACAACAAACAATAATTTATAACAGACGATCTAACTGCCAGGAACTTTTACTGAGATTCAAAGAATTTAGGATAGATCTGAATGATAATCAGCATTACAGGCAAGAAATACTCCGTAATATATAAAATATTTAATATTCATATCCTAATCCAAACAAACCACTAGCAGGGCCGTCGAGAGCTCCAGTTGGGTCCGGGGCAAGGAACACAGCACCCCCTCCCAAAAAAAATCGCCTCTCCCCTTGGAAACCAGAGCCCCTAACAGACCTGGCCCGGAGACAAAATCCCCAGTTGCCCTCCCCCCTCTTGTCAGACCCGTCTGATTATAGAAGTTACAATTTTGGGAAAACAGTTGGATACCTGTTTTCTCCTCCATTTTCTTTGAACAATCACAACAATAAAAACAAACGATGATTCGGAAATTAAACCAAGGAAGGAAAAGGTCTTGAATATTTGTTCATATTTCCGACTCAAGACAGTTGGGGAAAAATTTAACACTTATGCCCTAGACTTGAAGGTGGGTTTTCAATTACAGAATGAACAATGATGACTGAGAAGTATTCTTCATTATTCAAATTGTGCTTTTGTCTAAAAGTCACATTTTGACATGTTCACACTTATATTTCCCATCATTTGAAAATACTTTCCTTCCCGGTAGAACAAAATACTGTTGATATGATAATGGTTCTGGGAACCACCAAACCGATCGCTTTCAAACTTCCATAATTTATTTGTGTTTTCCACAAAAAATTTCAAGATCATAATCAAAACTTCAGCTACCATAGAGAAAAAGTTTTGCTAAAAAAATTGTCCCCGCTCGACACATTCCTTGATCCACAGGACGGCAAAAGGCAAAGAAGAACAAAATAGAGAATCACCTGAAGCAAACGCAATGTCATTAAGGCACTATATTACTGTCATTTGTGTCTTTCTGTTCAGCGCATGCGCAGCGACGCAAAGTTGAAAGCGCAGTGTAGTGTAAATAAGGCGCTATTTACAATAAGTACGCTGGACTGACAAGAGCGAGGGAAGTTTTTGGCTGTAAGGTAAGAGAACGTTTCACACAGTGTCGCGGAAACAACGCGATCGGTTACACTCGCTGTCGCGCAATGCTACGCAGAACATGTTAATACCTTATTCCCAAAAAGTTGTCTCGCTCTTATCGGTACAGCAAAGTCATCTGTCGTTCTCACGTTGTCTCTTTGTCCTATCGTCCATATTCAGGTTTTTTCATCTAGCCGAACGATGAAGTATAAAATGTTTGAAGATTGTGTATAAAGGTAAACCATTCCTCTCTCAATATTCTGTTTCACTTTGAGCTTCAAAGTAAAGACGTTGAGTGCTGAGGTTTATTTTACGAAACAAACAGGTAGATTTTTTTCATTTTATCTCACTTCGACTTTTTGTGAACAGTAAAATTTAAAATAGAGTAGAATTGGCGAAGAACTGCATTGAAAAATTTCATGAGAACGCGATACAAAACAAACGCGTTAGCAAGCTCCAAAATACGCTGCGCGTGAGTGCGAGGCACAAGGACGCGTGCCTTAAGCTCTCCTTCTTATTCAACTAACAAAATATCACGAGTGTAAAGTGCGAGCCTCCAGCAAAGCCCTCAGCAGCTAGTTATACATAATAACAAGTTTAGAGCCACAAATTAGCCATTACGCATAGCAATGAGGAAGAACTCCAATACATTCCTTTCTTTCTCTACAGAATTACAACATGTTTTCAAAAATGTCTATATACACATAATTTTCAAAATTATTTTTTGTGATGTACCCTGCAGATACAAATATATATATAGTATATTAGTACATGGGACATACAAATCATTGTTTGCATTCATTCATACAAGTAGTCAAGTAAGAGGATGATTGAAGAAGTAAAGGTAATGACTATATTTTTTGATGTATTAGGCAAAAAGTAAGACAATATTTGGAATTTTCAGATTTATAATTATGTTCATAACTACAGTTTTATTTCATAGGAAAAAAAAATAATAAATGAGAATGATGATGATAATGATAATATTGAAATTTTTTTTATGCATTCCAAAGGACTTGCTGTAATTCTTAAATATGGACAATAAGGATCAAATTTGAAAACAATAATACTTGTTCAAATTTATAAGGAACTCAAAATTTATAATCCTAAGTAGAAATCAACAAAATGCGATTCTTCAATTATTGTTCTTTAAGTTTACTGCGGCAATCACAAAAATAGCACCAATGCCCGGGAGGAATGCCACACTGAAAAAGATAATAAAAATTAAAAAAATAAAGAAAAAAAATGTTTTACTTAATAAAATACAACAGCAAAATCACATTCCAATGTTGAGATTCAAGAATGACAGCAAGAGTTACAAATAGGAGAAAAGTTTGTAGACACAACATTTGTTTTCATATAAGAATTTTATGAACCATAATGAGATGGGATTTCAAGTGAGCCATCTGTTTGGCTCTGTAGTCGCATAATTGACACTGGTGACCAGGAACAATGCCACATTCTTCTCTCAAATGTCTGTATAAACTGGACTTATTTTTGTAAGTTGTTTTACAACATTTGCCACATTTATATCGCCCATCTGAAGTTCTGGACATCCATTTGGGATATTTTCCTTTTTGACCTATAAATCAATGAATCAGGAAGCGAAAAATATAAGTTGTTGGAGATGAGACTAGCGATTCAAAAGTATAGTTTTAATTAGAAGGAGGCAAAACAAAAAAGGATTAATTTCCTATCGTGTTGAAAGAGCTCTCGCTCATTCTCTGTCTAGAACAAATGCATTCAATTCAGAAAATTTATGATTTGGAGTATGGGTCACGTGACACCTGGGACACTGTCTAATAACAGCAATAGAACGACTTTCAAATTCAAAGTAAACGTCATCAGTAACTGAGTTGTTGCAGCATAGGAGCTCACAACCAGATCTTTCAAATCACCGTACCCTTTGGGTCACGTGACCCTCTACTCCAAATCCCTGATGCATACATACAAAATGATTCAAGTAAATGCACAAGTTGTGACCAATTTTCACCATTTCACTTATTGTCAAAACAATGTACATAATAATCCAATCAAATGCGGAGGTATTAGAATCCTATTATGTGACCTGCGATGAGAAAAGGATGCTCATCGCCCACTGACAGGAACACCATTTCTCTCTTATTAGATATCCAATCAGAGAGAAATGGTGTTTTTGCGCCAAAGAGCAATGAACATCCTTTTCTCATCGCAGGTCACATATGAACTAAAGAATTTGATACTTCAATACGTCATACCATATCTGTCTAATGTAATTGGACCGCGCACACCACTGCAATGGCTACCACAAGCATTGAGTCACTGGAATAAAAAATTGAAAAAACTCCTTGCAAGCAATGAAAAACTTGCAGTGATCACATGGCCCACAATCTTCTTCATCAGAATTGTTACCAAGATAATAATTTCACAACACTATGGTGAAAAGTAGCTTTTTCTCCAAACTTTACAGTACTTTTCACGCATTCGTTTCATCTTTCAACGAACTGTAATATTGATAAAGTGCTATTGAAGAAAATTAGTTGCATCGCATGTTAATTGATTTTGAATAACCTTTTTTAAACAAACAAAATGCGCACTTCAAGTACTTCTTTGTAGGGCACAACAACATACTTGCTGTGTAAGAAGTAAAGAAGAAAGAAAGCAATTGGGCTTAGCAGCCAACATGGTTCCTTTGCATTCATCATGTGAAGCAAAATAATGAATAATCTGCGAGGGAAAAATTAGCAATGAACTTGCGCTACTTGACGGCTCTTGCTGTCGCTCTTGTCAAAACGCTGATTATAAAATCCTTCACTTTGCCTCTCTTCTAGCTTAATACTTTGTATACTAATTCCATATTGTTGTTCATTTGCTGCAGATTGTCTCAGAGCTCATTTTAAAAATAGTAACATTAAAGGTCTGGGACCCTCCATACCAATTCAAAATAATCTGCAATAAGTAAACAAGAATATCAGATTTTTAATTTTGAATTACTGAAAATTAGCATTGAGAAACAAATATCAGTCAATAGATACAAGAATTATTCATAGTTTTCTAGAGTCAAGAATTGGGATTGATTTTCTAGGGTGAACAAAGTACTATCATTTGCAAAAGAAAACATCTTTGCATACAAAACATAAGGTATTTGATTAACGGAAATAGATTAGATTAGATATGGTTTATTTAAAAACGCAACAACCTCAGGTCTTTAGCGAGATAATATAAGAACATTTGTCAAGACTTTAGCGAACATGTAAATACAATTGTCCTACTTTCATATGATACGAGTATTTTTATGTATTCCAATAATATGCCTCTTCAAGTTACCTCTTTGTCTAGTGCAGTAGTTGCAAAATGGGCATTTGTGACCAGGAAGTATACCACATTCATGCTTGAGGTGAGAATACAAACTATGCTTGTTTCTGTATGTAGCCTGATAGCATCTTCCGCATTTGTAATCACCATTACTTGTCCTCAAAATGGATTTTAAGTAA
This sequence comes from Aspidiotus rigidus, assembly GCA_035079385.1. Classification (NCBI taxonomy): domain Eukaryota; kingdom Metazoa; phylum Arthropoda; class Insecta; order Hemiptera; family Diaspididae; genus Aspidiotus; species Aspidiotus rigidus. Next base: position 1,947,631 of record JAVHKY010000044.1, on the reverse strand, counting down.
TCAACCTTTGAACCTATAAAATGAAATTGCAATGTGCAAATAAATAGCATATTTCTATTTGAGAGAGTGAAATAGGGTTTCAATGAGTTGTAATATTTCCCATGACAAGCAAAATGCAAGTGACAGGGAAGCAATATAATTATGTTGAAATGCCAGCGCAAAACAATTTTTTCTCACTTTCAACCAAAAGAATATAACTTCCAGAATAAGCTAAGATTTTAATATGAACCCTGAAGATTTGAGATACATGTCCACAACCAAACAACGCAAACTTCACATGTGAAGAATTTATTTAGATTTATTTATTTAGCTATGCGTCGACACCAATGGTCTTCGGCGGCCGCGGTGTAATCAAACATAACATTCGTGCATTTTAAATTACAAAATATTGTACATGATATTTAGATCAGGCCTAAGAAGTTTGTCGAGTGCTGTTCAACGCAGGAACGTGAATAAAAGTTCAACTTTCTCAAGTGTACATTTCTACTTTATTAGTTTAAAAAACTCAGATTTAAGGCCTTGTTCTTCAGTAGCGACACAATTGATGATGAGGTAATACCTGGAAGTACTCAAAGTAAAATTGGACACTTGAGAATTTTTCAACATTATGCTATACTAACACCTCACTACAATCAATGTGAGTCTCAACTTTATGATTTCAAATTTTATAACGTCGTATTTATGATGAACGCAAAAATATGAGAGCGCCTTAGTATCGGAGTCTCCTGTATTGTTTTTCTTTTTTTCCCTCGAATGTAAGATAAGGAAAATTCATCTTCCTATTTTCTTTTGATAATCAAAACCAAAAAGGTTTGAGCTTTTTCTTCAACTGAGATCTAGATCTAAGAAAATCTAGATTTTTTTCCACGTCAAAATCAGGAAACCAAAGACCCGCGCATTTTCTCTTTCCACTCAGACATTAGTACTGAGGTTTTGAGAAGAAGAAACTTCCAAACAACTAAACATGGACTAAATGGAATACTTGGAAAATTCACACATACACACACACACACAAAAAAAGATGTATTTTGTCAAGAACTTATGGTGTTCATGTGGAATATTTTACAAAGGAAATATATAAAAAACAAGAAGGAATAGTCTCGCAACCAATTTTTTTTTTTTTTTTTCTCTCTCTCCAAAATAAAATACAGTCTAAACTTGGTAATTTGTTAACTGTCACGCAAAATTTTAGCGACCAAATACAAATAAAATTGATGTGATAATACAAAAGTATTTATAATACTCTAAAGTTTCCTCACAAATGTACAAAAGAAAAATAATGATAAAAGAATATTATGAAGGAACAAACAATATAAGAGACAACTGAAGATAAATTTTGGAGCTTGTTGTGACTAATGGAAAACAAAAATTATACAATTCTTTTATGAATCAAACCCATATGTGTCTTCAAGCTTGCTTTCCACTTGGTTTGATAACCGCAAATATTGCATTGGTGCTGAGGAAGTACACCACATTCATCTTTCAGATGTGTGTACAGAGTCCGTTTGTTTTTGTAAGTTGCTTTGAGACACCTACCACATTGGTATCTACCATCTGTTGTTTCCAAAATCATTCGAGAATAGTTTTTTTTTACACCTATAAATATGTACAGAACAAATCAGAATCTAGAACAGGATATATGAAGAGAATCTAAGCTGGAGAAGTAAATGGTGATAAGATTGAATGAGCTCTTGTATAATCCAAACTAGGAGAACGATAAAAGAGTAATCAAGTCTTAAGAAACATAATATGCAATAAATTTACAATAAATGAAACAAAGAGATATACATTGATACATAGGGTTCTCATATTGTAAGTCAATAACCACAGGATAGATTCCCAAATTGAACAAGACGTTGGAGGACCAATCATACAAAGGACTTCGTGCTTATTCAAGGATAGAGCAACTCTCATAGAATGATACTAAAATCTTTGCAGAATAATCTCAAAATAGATTTACCATCTCACAAGAGAATATTACAGTTCTAAAAAAAAAAAAATTCGGCATGGAGGCCCAAATTATATCCAGTGAAGAAATGAACGAATTCTCTTTAAACCTTTATTAGACTTACATTCTAACAAATATATAAAATTTGAGCATTTATCGAGAAGGCAATGAAATAATATTGGACAATTTGTTCGCTGTATCAATACTGTAATGAGACTAGTAAGAAAAACTATACAATATTTCGATGTACACTGATAAGATGTCTCTTCACACTCCCTCTTTGTTTAGCTCGATAGTGACACAGGTGACATTGATGACTAGGTGGTACACCACATTCATCCTTCAAATGAGTGTACACACTTCGTCTATTCTTATAAATTGCTTTAAAACATTGTCCACATTGATATCTACCATCAACTGTTTCCAGAATCATTTTAGAGTAATTTCTTTTTGGACCTGTTGAAGAACAATATAATATATATTCATGTGATATAATTATGTAACGTGATGATGAGAAAATTCTTTTGCCATCGTTTCGCTACTACTGTAAAAAAAAAAAAACAGTTTCACTAATATTTTCTGTGGCAAAACATCTAAAATACAAAGGACCGCGAAGGCTGAATAGTATAGCATGCAACAAAATGGAAAATTGAGTAATGACTACCATTGTGCTGACAGAATGAGCTGGAAGCAAATGAAGCAAAGAATAAAAAAAAAAAAACAATTCTCCACCCTACTTGCTAAATATTTGGAAAAGTATCCCAAGATATGTAAAAATTAAAAATTGAACAGAACTACACCTAACTCATTAATGCTTTCATCATAATTGGCTCAAAGTTTTTTCAATTCCCCACTTGTTCGTTTTATTATGAATGAATAGTGTCGGGCTGTCACAAAAAATATAAGCGCAAAGTTTTCATATTGATCAATGAAATCTTATTTTGTGAACACAAACAGAAAAATTATTTACATCAGGTTCCAATTAATCTAATTGTTGAATTTTACTTAAGAAATAGGAACAATAAAAACGTACAGAAAAAACTTTGAAATTCAGAGGAAGTATAGAAGGATTTCCAAACAGAGGATGAAGTCCATTCTACTTCCAACTCATTTCCCGTTGTCACAATGTTATGAAAAAGGTACTTTTGCATAGGCTCCCGCTACAAATACATGATGCCCACTTTCTCCAAGAAGAAAAAAGGTCTCGCAGATTCAGGTTTCCATGCTTCCATGAAAAAAGAAAAAAAAAATGGGCTTCAATTTCAGAGCAACTGCAGAAGATAGTACCGTCATAGAAAATGTCATTCAGTCTTCTCTATAACTCGAGGCATTTATTCACTCTTCCGTTTCATTTCACAACAGTTTTATTTCTTTTCATTTTCATCAACATAATTCACTTAATGGAAGATATAGGTAAGTACAATCAAATTATAGAACTCTTTTGTGAACCAGAATAATATGGGTTTGCAAGTGACCTTTCTGTTTGGCTCGATAATTACATAAATTGCAATGGTGATTAGCAATAACACCACACTCGTATTTTAAATGTCTATAGAGATTGCGCTTGTGCTTATAAGTTGCTATACCACATCGTTCACATTGGTGTCTTCCATCAGCAGTCTCTGACATCATTGTTGACAGCGAGTAGTTATTCTGCGTCCCTATAAATTAAGATGATATTAATTGAGTACAATATTAACTAAAACTGACATTGCCGCTTGCTCAGCATAATGGTTCTTCTATTTGCATGAAATATCTTCATCACTTGATGGGAGTCCCTGGATAATGAACAGTTTTGCCTGAGATGAATTCAAAACTCAGGGACATTGGAAGAAGTAAGATTTGATTAGGGTTACCAACCAGAATGAGAGAAAAATAAGAGGAGGAATAAAGGAAAAGGAACACAAACAACTGAAAGTTGCACTGACAACTTGTAGCCACTTGGAGACTTACCGTAAAAACCCATTGGAAGAGAGGAACAAGAAGAAGATGAAACGTACTTCTGCACAATTTATTCCATCCTAGAAATTTGCCATCTTGAAAATGCATTCCAGATAAAAGTTTTCAATTTCTTTTGTATTTCCTTAGTCTGAGCAATTTTTAATGATCAAATTATTTCTATTTTCAATCCATCTTTATCCTACAAGTTTTGCAAATCTGGATGTGTGAGGGAAGTGGGTTTGGGGTTGAACACATTATGGAGAAATTTGAATAATGAAAAAATAAGAAAAATAATCAATGAAACAACAATGTTTTCCATTTATTCATAATACATGAAACAAACATCAACCAGAACAATGCCTCAAATAAAATGTATACTCAGAACAAAACTGTAATAAGCCACGTTAGCCAGATTCATTTTTTCAGAATCCTGAATTTGATCTAATCACAGAAATAGATGAGATCTAACAATCTTAAGGATTAAAGAAGTTTCATTCATATGATTTAGACAGAAGCGTTGAATCAATTTATACACATAAGTACAATCATTACTATAAGTCTGCTATCATTTTGTGAACTGAAACAATGTGTTGTTTCAACGTTTCCTTGCGTTTTGCTCGATAATTACATACATGACACTGATGACTAGGTGCTTTACCGCATTCTTCTCTTAAATGTCTATATATATGCTGCCTATGTTTGTAAATAACTTTACAACACTGCTCACATTTATATCTGCCATCAATTGTGACTGAAATCTTCTGAAAATAGAATTCTCTCTGACCTGTAAGATTTATTCATAATCAGCAAAAAGCAATATTTTGTATACATAATTATTCATACTGGTAAGCACAACAATTTAAAGATGCTTTGGAGGAGGATGATAGGAAAGAGTGAAGAACACGCTTTTGAACTATCCCATTTTAGAAACTTGAAATAAAGTAAATTCCTAACATGAAAACAAAATGACGGCTACCTTAACAAAGTTGAACAAGGAACACAGGAAACCTGTTCTTTTAGAAATTCTTGAATTTCTCTCAGTCCCTTGTATTTGCATCGTGGAGTATACCTGAAAATTTTTCCAAGTCCCTTTCCTATAACATTAATGCGTTCTAATAAACAGGTGTCCGTCTCGTACATCAAGAGGAGAAGTTTTAGGAAATGCATTGCATTACACTGGAGACTCTCGAAATAGAGAAGGCCATTTTCGATGAAAACTTCACAACAGTAAACAAAGATATTCCACAATGCATACTCGCTGATGCAATTTACGGTAACCACCGAGGCGCTGACTAATTTTTTCATGTAGACACTTTATTAATACGAGTATATCATTGTATTACAACTCTACCTTTATCTAATTTTTTGATATAATTATTGTTAGTTCAAAAATGACAGTCGAGTCAAAATTGTTCCCTGTACTTGTGAATTTGTGAATTATAATCGTGACTTTATGTATAATTTTTTTTTTTTCTCATATTTTATGTAATTTCCCTTTTCTAACATTTCAGCCCCCTTCTATTATATATCATGAATCGAGAGTCAAAATTGTTATAAGTCTTCCCCCAATCATGAATGGCTCGAAAGTCAAAATTAGTCAAGATTTTTCGAAGTTCCTTCCCAATCATATATTATGACTGAAAAGTCAACATTTTCATTCAAATCCTCGCCCTTTCACATAACTATTATGGCTCAAAAGCCGAAATTTCAACAGAGAACCTATTCTTTGGGGGGCGTTTCTTTTGGAAAATTTGCCGTGCGCCGCATGATGTCCAACCAAAACAAAAATGGTCCAAGCGCCCCTCCCATCATACATAGCTCAAAGGTTGGACACGGCGAAGGACTTAGAAAAATGTTGACTCCCGAGCTATAATAATTCTGTAATAGGAAAGGGATCTGGAAAATTTGATAAGAGGATTTGGAAAAATGTTGACTTTTGAGCCATAGTGTACGATAAAAAAAGGAACTTACGGCGCACGGCAAATTTCTCAAATACCCTCTTTCCCCTCCCAACCCCCTTGTACAAATTCCCTGATAATATCAAAAACCTCAAGTATATTAATGCCACTGCTTTGGCCTCTATTGTAGATGACGGTCTCAGATTGAATCTTTGAAATGTTTCAAGGTAGGGCGAGAGATGGACTTGAAAAAAAATATATTAGCATCGGATCAATACGGCTGAGCAAAGTGATAAAAATTTTAGAAAATTAGTCCATATTTATACAAACCAATTATCCAACATCACCCATAATTTGTTTTTTATATTCCCCTGCACTTTTCTACTTTAATTCAATTCAGTCCTAATTTTCTATCTGAAAATAACGCGTAAGTGTTAAAAGGTTGTTGTTTTTTCAGTTTTTTCCTATTTTCCAAATTACAGCGCATCTCTACAAACTGTTCCTATAGTCAAAACTCTTCAGCTTATAGCACAAAACGATAGTTTTCTTGTATATTTATTTATTACAGCAATCGAACATCAAATAATTATAAAAATTATGATTTGCTCATAACAAAAAACAATTAAGTTCACCTATCAATTATATAAATTGGTTTCAATTGATAAGAAAACATTTTTCAATGTATGTCTTTATTTCACAAAAAAAAAAAAAAAAATCAAAAATTTAGACCAGATGTGCCAAATGTATTGATAATATTATGACAAAAGGCAAATTTAACAACGAAAACGAAAAAAAAAAAATGAAAACATTGTTTCAACAATTACAAGAGAAAAAAGAGAGGAAGAACGACATAAGCTACACAATTATTTTGTGAACAGTTATTATGTGGGATCGCAAATTTGTTCTGCGTTTTGCTTTGTAGGTACATAAACTGCACTGATAATTTGGAGGTACACCACATTCATACTTCAAATGAGCATTTAAAGAATATTTATACTTGTATGTCGCTTTAAAACATTGTCCACATTTGTATCTACCATCACAAGTTTCTATTATCAATTCAGAATTTTTTTGCTTGAAACCTACAAGAAAACAACACTTTGTTAACATTTACCTATACTTAGCTATTGTTAGAACATCTCAACCATACAAAATTGATTTTTGAATTCACGCGTAAATTAATTTCACTTTTTGTACTTGCACATTCAAATGATACTCGACCGATTTCTCAGAATTTTTCTTAACACTGTAATGGGGGTCATCAAAAAGGCTAGTATAATACCATCAATTTACAAATAATACACAAGAAGTTTTGAAACAAGAAAGATAAAAGTCTAATGTTATAGAGTGCAAATTCATCGCAGTATTGATTTGACATCTAAATAATTGCTGAATACTACAATGTAATAGTGAGAGTTCTGAGATCTTGTATTGGTGGGTAAAGAGTATACAAAATATTATGTATTGTGAAGCAGACCGTTGTCAACTTTCTCATTGTTCACAAAATGATAAATTTAAAAATTTAAAGAAATTAAGTAATTTGAAGAAATAAATTACACCAATTATTTTAATTTCACCATTTGTCGTACTGCAAAAAAAGAAAATTAGAATTTATTCTGTATTTCAGTTTATTTGTATCAGAAGTTGTAACTTTCAGAATCAAGTTCAACTCACAAATTTCAATTGTTAGGAATCAAATACTTTATAGTACCATTCTTGTTACAAACAATTGTTTGTTAAAGTTGCTGATTTTCCTTGTTTTAATCACAGTGTGAAATTACAAATCAACAATAGTCTTGTGGACTGCAATAATGTGTTGTTTTAAGGTTCCTTTACGTTTTGCTCGATAATTACAAAATTGACAACAATGACTTGGAACAATTCCACATTCTTCTCTTAAATGTGTATATAATGTTTCCTTATACTTATAAGTTACCTTACCACACCTCTCACACTTGTATCTACCATCAGTAGTTAATGAAATCAATTTTGAGTAGTTGATTTTGTGACCTGGAAGAAAATACAGATACTTGAACAGAGAATATAAACAAATGACAGGTACCAGACTTTCAAAATCATATTTCATGTAACAACCATAAATAATATACGTTATGATACAAGAGTATTTTCAAAATAAAGAAACATGATGGTTATCAAAAAAAAAAAGAAGTAAAAGAAATCAGTGAATATGGGCACCAAAGATAAAGAGACCTAATATTCTTCTTATTGAGGCTCAGAGTTGTAATGCAACATGTGAACACTTGACTATTATTCCGCAAGTCTCATCAATTTCAGAGATTATCAATACCTTGAGTAAATCCAAATAGATTGAAGTCAGCTAAATAAGAGTGAGTCTGGAAGGGATTCATATTGAAACAAGAATTTCTGGCACTTGAAGACGTATATGTATTTGACTGTTCATAATTTTTTAGAAATTATATCCAAGCAATTTTCACTCAGTTGGTGATTTTGCTTGCAAGACAGAGGTTATGACACTCATCAGTTTTTGTACAGAAAAAAGTTCTGCAGAAAATTTACAGGCGGCAGTATTTTTATAAATTCAAGTCACAGTGTGACAATTGCGAAATGATTGCGCCCAAGGCGTGAGTTGGGTATCAAAAAATATTGGGATAATTTTCCACATTTTTTATCCAGATTTGTGTATGTTACATTTGCCCTCAAAATGAGAAATAAACTCATTATTGGAAGAGCTTTTACACCTTGATCCGCATACTCAAATATTGATGTAAGTTTTTCCTTGTTGAAAAAAAAAAACAAAGGTTACCTAATAACCAAATTAGCAAATCACCGTGGTTTGTACCAGATTTATGAGTATTGTACAAGGAAAAGTTCATACATGATAGCCAAAGATATTTGAATATTCAAATGAGAAATCAAAGATTTTTTGCTTCATATCAAACACATAGCTATTTCTTTCTACTGCTGCGTATAATCATACCTTTCCTAACAACTAGCAAAACTACCAAATGATATTGGAATTATGAATCAGCTGTCCTGTTTCTTCTTTCTTTAGCTTGATAACTTGAAGTTACATGTTGTAACTAAGCAGTATGCATTGGGAAAGAAAAAAAGAATATTATTTTGTTATCATAGTATATTGTGGAAAAAAAGTGGTTCTCCACCTATCATTTGTTTTACAACATCATAATTCAAAATAATGATATAACAAGTGTAAAAATGACAATGAATCCATTGTTCCAAAAGTTTTCAGACAAAAGTGAAACCGATACTATTTAGAAAAAATTGTAAATTCTAAGGTTAATGACTTATTGATATCCAGTTCAAAACACAAAAAACTTTGAACTAAAAATGACCCATAGAAACAACTAGAGTTGGTAGAACGGATTTTTTCTCTAAAGTCCTTTTCTGGCGTTCTTATCAACTTGGGGGCAAAATGGTACAGGTTCTTAGGGGCGTTTTTCGGAATTATCAATTCATCTCACAAACGGTCAAATTTTATGAAAAATTGAAGACAACTCAATTTGTTCTTCTTGTAATTTTCTATCTGATGAGACCAAAACAAGTGAAAGGGTCTCTTTTTCCTGATCTGCCCCCAAGTTTGTGTTCTCTGCATCCTGCTCTACCCACACATTTCTGTAAAGTGTTGACACCTTATGGTCAGTCAACCTCCATTCCTCACTACAGTGATTTACAGAAACAAAGATATGAAGATGTATGAACAGTACCTGTATAAGAATAGAACTATACATTTCAACTTGATCACAAAAATCTAATATCATAAATCAATAATTGTTTTATGTACTGCAAGAACGTGCTTTTTTAGGTCTCTCTTCCGTTTAGTTTGATAATCACAAATATGACATTGATGACTGGGAACTACACCACACTCCTGTCTCAAATGCGAATACAAATTACGTCTATGTTTGTAAGTTGCCTTGCAACATCGTTCACATCTGAATCGACCATCTGGTGTTTCTGAGATTAATTCATTCAATTCGCATATATCGGGATTAATTCTGGGTCGAAAACCTAGAATAGAAAATATTCAATTAAAATATCTGGGACTGTATCTATATGACGAGAAATGAGGATGATATTTTGGAACCATTTTTATTTAATTAGTTTATAGTAAGCCGTTCTTCTTTCCACCACAACAAATTCATTCTTCATCATAAATTCTTCAGCAAAACTGTTCACAAGCTACTCAATCAACTTAAGATACAGAAGGTATATCGTTCCGGAAAATAATCACTAAATGTTACCGACGACCACGTCTGCTTCTCCTCTATGTCTTCACAGAAACATTCTCCCCGGCAATTAGGTTTCATTATTGAGAATGTTGATACTCGGTTATAATTTCATTTCCATTCATTGTAGAATACAAAATTATAGAACCTCAATGGATGATTCTATAAGAGTTTTTGAAGGTGCTTGAGAACCCCCTCCCCCCCTCCCCTGTAAACATGTCCACTGTTTATTTGGTTCAAGTTGGTCACTGTTTGGCTCGAGAGAAACAATATTCTACTCGGCCAAAAGAGGAAACAGAGGCAGCCAAAGAAGACCAGTTTTACCTTGCTCTGTGAATAGATGAGTTCAAAATAAATCTCATTATAACTCTGTGAGACATTTTTTATTCATATGATTTTTTCCTTCTCCGCTTTTTCTTTTTTTTTGGGAGGTGCATATTTCACTACGTTCAAACTCTTATTTTTAGTATTGGTCATCATTCCGCTACGATTTATGAAACTTCCTCGGCGTCATTGAATAGTAGCCAAATCTTTCTATCAGACAACTCACAGCTCACAAATTTGGTTTTAGCTACCTCCAAATTCATACTTTTCTCAAACTTCAAGGCCCAATATTTTTTTCTCATAATTAAAATCTCATCCACTGTAAAAAATAAGTGAATAAAATGAACCATAACATATTTCGATATTTTAATGAAAAAGTAATCACAATGAGAAACAAATCAAACAAAATATTAAGGGGTTCAATTTCTTAAAATTGGCAGTAACTCATACAAAGAAAGAGATACTAATTTTTTAAAAGATGAGAATTCAAATCCAATCTACTCTTTTTTTCCAGGATTTTTTCCAGAGAAATTGAAATTCATACGTCACAAAGAGTAAAAATAAAATCAGCCTTTTCCTGCACAAAAATTATTAGAAACAGCAATGCCTCAAACTTATAGCCTCGATTTTTAATTTCATTTTTTGTAATTCCCTCAGATTGAAAAAAATTTTCACTTGTAGCAGAGGAAGAGGCGGGGACAAAAATGATTGATGAAAAAGTTTATTGTAAAATACCTTTGTTACAATAGGTGGGATAAGAGTACGCATATAGATAACAAAGCAGTGTAATTATTACTATTCTACAAATTGTTGTAAGAACTTTTCATGAACAAGAATATGCGCTTTCAAATTCCTCTTGCGTTTAGTCTGGAAATCACAAATATGGCACTGATGACTGGGTTCAACACCACACGCTTCCCTTAAATGGGCATATAAGTTGTACTTGTATTTATAAGTAGTTTTGCAGCACCTTTCACATTTGTATCGACCATCTTCTGTAACTGACATCATCTCAGAGTAATTCATCCTAAAACCTGCAAATAAGTGACCACAATTACTATAGAAGATCACAATCATCCGCTCAGTTTATAGTCATAAAGATCTAACGCTAATACTGTATGCACAGCACCAATGAAAAAACACTCTCTACTTGCAACTTACTTCTTATAAGAGTCTGAAAGCAATGGAGGCTCTTCTTGGTTTGAAGCATAGAGAACATTTCTCAAAGGCCAATACATTGATAGAAAATAAAAAACCAACAGAATTTGAAAAATTATTTTGTTCTCAAAATATTGAACAGAGGGCAAAATGTAAGAAACAAAGGATTATGCGATTAGATTAGTGAGCACAACAAATTGTAACAAAACAATCATATAATTTTATGAACAAGAATAAGGTGTTTTTTCAGAGTCTCTTGGCGTTTACTTTGATAAGGACAAAATTGACATTGGTGACTGGGCTCTAAGCCACATTCATCTCTCAGATGTCGATACAAATGCCCTTTCTGCTTGTAAGTTTTTTTGCAACATCTCTCACATTTGTACCTACCATCAGTTGTTCTAGAAAATAGTTGGAAGAGGTTATCTGAAAATAATTGAGAAATACAATTATACATGAAGAAGAAAATGAATAATAGCTTGCACAGAAAACTGGGACATAGAATATGTATAAGTTATAGGCGTGAAATCATTGTTTTTATGTATTATATAGTTTTAGCATCTGAATTTATGAGATACTAGGTAAATCAGTTTAATAATTACAACAAAAACAAATACAATCATCAAAAATGAAATCAATTAAAAAATATGCCCAAACAATTTTAGTTGCAAAATTATTCTGGTGATTGTATATTTTGCAAATTATTGAGGAAGAATGAAAGATAGATAGATATGATCAATTTGAAATTTGAGTTTTCACTATAACAAATTTCCATAGGCTAGATTTTTCAATAAAAAACAAATTAATTGTTTAGATGTCTCAAAAATACTAAATGAATTTGTTTGATTTTATCAAATTGGCAAGATATGAAAGTGGCACTTACAATTAGGCACCCAAAACAAAATTTTTCACACATATAATTTTCATTATAAATTCATTCAAGACCATTGGATGTGGTTCATTTATAGAAATGCATACAATTGTGAGTAAAACATGAGCAATAGATAGAAAAGAAAGTTTGACTAACGGGTAACAACAATAGAGAAATATACTCACAGAGAGTAACAAAACAATCCTTTCTATACCGTGAGAATGACTGTTTAGTCGAAAGCGCTCGGTTATTGTGCGGTTCTTGTAATTGTTTTGTTACTCTCTGTGAGTATATTTCTCTATGATGGATGACCGTAAAATTAAAAAACGCATTGATTCGGGTAACAACAAGTTCTTCCAATAATAACCAAGGTTAGAAGGCTACCAATTACAGCTTTAGTCTTTATCAATCCAAATTTCCTTAAGATACAGAAGAAGAGCATACAAATTCACATTTTCTACACTCCAAGAGTTTGAAGAGTGATACACACAAACTCAGACATAAACTAGTTTAAAATAAAATCAGCCAATCCGAACCAAATGGCAAACTAATCTAAGAAATCTGATATCACTTGCAGAAAAAAAAGTTGATCAACATTTTTTCCTCTAAACATAATATAAAATGCTTCCCCTCTAATTACCACTTGAGTTTAGTTTTCTAATATTTTGATGCAGATTTTGAAACAGCAAATATTCATTGTTCATTATAGATGTTCTGGGTAGCAAATGAGAAAATGAAAGCAGTGTGCATCTTGTATGACAAGATATAAATGCTTAGGGGAAAGAGAAAGAAACAAAAGATAATCAAGTAAAGTACCTAACTCACTGAAAATAGGAAAATGAGCACAAAAAATTGATAAATTATTGTTAATTCTACAGCAAAACAATCATACAGCTTTATAAACAATAATGGTAAGATGTTTTTTCAAATTTTCTTTGTGTTTACTTTAAGAAACAAAAAAATTAACAATTGAGATGTTAACCCAAGTTGCGTAAGTTGGTAGCCGTGCTCGAACATGTGGGGGATAATTTTAACCTACCATGCTTCATGATGGGGAATTCGCAATTTTCAAATACGATTTAAATTATTACAATTCGTAATATCAAAAAATTATATCCTATAAATCGTTTAAACACTTCAAGAGAATTGATAACTGAAAGAAGTAATTCTAATGGTGAAGTATTGAGTCATCTACAACTAATTGAAAATCTCGTTTCTTATGGCCGAATACATTGAACGTAAAATCGTCACCCAGAAATTCAAGCGAGTGCGGCGAGAGAGGAAGGCGATTCTAGCGCTACCAAACATAGGTTAACATCCCAATAGTGACTTGACTCTAAGCCAAAATCATCTCTCACATGTTGATACAAATGCCCTTTGTGCTTCTAACTTTTTTTGCAACATCTCTCACACTTGTACCTACCAACATTTGGTCTACAAAATAATTGGGAGTGGTTTTTTCTAGGACCAAGAAATAATTATGGTATACCATTACATAAGAAAGAAAAATTGATCAGGGCTTTTGTAGGAATGTGGAACAAGGATTGTAACCTATAGGTATCATTTTTTATATGTTTGCACATTTTTGGATACTTGGTAAATTACGAAACACTCATTTTTAGTTCATTAGTAGCTAGAACAAGATGAATTTACTCACAGAACATGTACATACAGTCATCAGAAATTTGAATATTATAATGAAATTGAACAACAAAAGAAAGATTATGTTCGAGCGTTTCTGGTCAGAAAATCAGCAAGGGACAACTTTGATGGATGTATGTTTTGTGAATGATTGAGGAAGCACTAAGGATTGATGGATACATTAAAAATTCAAGTTTGTACTACAGAAAATTCCTCCAAGCAAAATGTTTCAAAAGAAGTTTATTGTTCAGGTATCTGAGAATTTTATCTTACTTTTTCAGTCTACAACCAACATCCTCTTATCTAATCAACGTTTAAACCAACCTCTTCAAGGTGCCTCTCTCCCTTCTTATAGCAGCAATTTGGAACTATTCCAAAACAATCACAAATTTCCCGGCAGTCTAACTAGAGCCCTATAATAATGAGTGAAGACATGGATCGCCATATTTAGTCTTTACGTCATCATTAATCCTTGCAGTTCCCTAATAGGGTGAGAAATTAATACAATTGGTGGAACTATTTTGTATCACCTAAAAGCACTATGTTTTGAATTTTGCTTTGGCACTGATACCTGTATTCTAAAACAAATTCTAGTCGTTCCCCTATCATTTTCAAATTGTGGTAAACTGTTATCAGTCAATGACATAGGGAAGTCTGAAGAGAAATAATGACGTAACGACTAACTATGGCGGCCCATGTCCTCACTTGTTATTATAGGGCTCTAGTCTAACTATTCCTCTTAAACACTGTAATCTTTATAATCATTTTGTATTTCCTCTCAATTCTCGCAAAAAATTCACAATAATTGAAGTCCAGAATCCTATCAGTAATCAGTAATAAGTAATAAGACAAAAACTGGAAAATAAACAATTTATTTGAAAAAAAAAAAAATTATTCAACAGCGAAATCTTAGCAGACTTCCAGATTCCAATATAGATGCAGAAAATTTGACCAATGAAACCACATTTCATTACGTACAAGATTAGTCAATTACGAGTTTGTGGACTATGATTAGGTGCGTTTTCAAATTACCCTTTCGGGTGGTCTGATAATTACAAATATGGCAGTAGTGACTTGGAAAAACACCACATTCCTTCCTCAGATGTCGATATATATCATGTTTACGTTTGTAAATAGATTTGTTACACCGTTTACACTTGTACTTTCCATCAACTGTTTCAAAAATCATTCTATTCAATTCAATTAATTCAGATTTTTTTTCTGTGAGACCTATAAAAAAAGCACGCGGACCATTAGTACTCGCAAGCAATAGGTATTAGAATACAAGTGTGCTGCTATCGCATACCGATTTTAAAAAACTAAAAATTCTTTAAGCCGACAAATAAATAAAATATAATTAGATCATAAGGACTGAGAAATTTCCTCAAAAGTAACAATGCACATAGAAGCAGACTGGGAACGCGCTATCTAGTCAACCTCTTCAGAGGAGATTAAGAATTTTACAAGTCTCGTTTTCGATAGACCTCCAAGCCTCTCTGTCGACAGGAGTCGAGCCTCAACTTTTCAAGTCATGTTTTTACAAGGGTCATACAACAAAAAAAATTGAGTAGGTACTTTTGAAGACTCAAGAATCAACATATATACATGTTCCCCCAAGAAATGAATCTGCAATTAATGTAATAGTGGGTCCCACGTTCAAATGACGCGGAAGCAAAAAAAAAAAAAAAGAAGAAAGATACAAAAGTTTACACTGGAAATTCTTTTATTTCAAAAGTATCACCCATGTAATACAATCTGAAGAAATAAATCACAGTTTTTCTACCAGTAGCTACTCGTAATAATGAGTGAAAAGGTATAAACTAGAAAGTAAACAATTTATTTGAGCGAAATCAATCTACAGTAAAACAATTGCAGACTGTAGACTACAAAATGAATGCAAAAAATGAGCCAGTAACACCATTTCTTAGTAGACAACTACTAAATCATTTTGTGGACAGTGATACAGTGCGTTTTTAAACTACTCTTTCGAGTAGTCTGGTAATCACAGATATGACAGTAGTAACTTGGAAAAACACCACATTCCTTTCTCAAATGCCGATATAGATCATGTTTACGTTTGTAGATAGATTTGTCACACCGTTTACACTTGTACTTTCCATCAACTGTTACAGAGATCATTCTTTTCAATTCAATTAATTCAGATTTCTTCCCTGTTAGACCTACAAGAAAACGTATGTAAACCGTTAGTACTCGCAGCTGACACGTATCGGTATATTATGCTGCGATTGCATGCTAATTAAGAACCCAACTTTTTAAACTACCAAATGACTAAAATTTACACTCGGGTTGGAAAATTTTGTGAAGTAAAATCCTTTTACTATGGGCTATGCCTTGCTCGTAGAAGCAGCGTGGTAACGTGCTATCTAGTAGCGTTTTTGTAGAAACCAAAAATAGAATTTAAACTCCGACAATAGCGGTGGTCTCTACGGTATTCCTCCACGTCAAACCAAGTCCCTTCTACTGATAGGAGTCAAGGTTAAAATTTTTTTCAAATACCTCCACTACTATGGTTATAAGCAAACAAATTTTCTAAGTATTTTAATGACTTGACAATACAGATATGGACTTTTTCCCAAGAAATGTATTCTCATTTTATGTACGTAATAGCAGTTTCCTCGCCACAAAGAATAAAGATATAGACAAAATAGGATGTAACTATAATATTTACATTCAATGAAGGAATAAGTTAGTACTAACGTCACAACACAGTAAAAGTAAGTATCAACTGTCATATGAATACGGGTGAGCCAAAATTTAATGAGAATTTGTCCTAAATTTGTTGGAGCGCAAAAGCGCGAAACATTATATCCGTATTATGTATACTTGGAACATATGACAGTTGTATTTCAATTTTATCTACAATTTGAGTCCAAACCAAACTTTCCACAATTCTTCCACGTCGAGTTATGGACCAGGATGTGCCAAAAATTGACTAATATGCCAAGGATTTTGAAGTGGAAGATCAAGAATTTCCTCATTTTGGAGCTCAGTAGGGTCATTTACGGCGCTAAATTTCACTAGTAAATCAAGTAAAATAGAAAGTTTGAACATTTTTTGTCTTGGAGAACCTTGGCTAATTTGGCCCATAACTTGACTTAGAAGAGTTGTAGAAAGTTTGGTCAAGCCTCAAATTGTGGATAAAATTGGGATACGATTTTCATACATTTGAAGTATACAGATTTAGTTTCAACTCCTACTCAACTATCAACATTACTTTGGTGCACCCGGTCCAATTGCTCGAAGGCAAAATTAATTTGTGATATTAAATTAGGTTAGGTTACCGGACAGCAGTCAATTTGTCCAACGGTGACGGCTGCCGGCAAAAGCCAACCACGTTTTGGAAAAAAAAAAAACTCCCAAAAAAACTACTCCTTATCACAAGATTGCTATTTAAATTATTTTGTGAACTAGGAGAAGGTGTGATTTCAAACTACTCTTGCGTGTACTCTGGTAGTTACACATATAACAATAGTATTTCGGGAATACACCACATTCATTTCTAAGATGTTGGTATAAAGTTTTCCTGTGCTTATAAATTGCTTTATTACATCGTTCACATTTGTATTTGCCATCACTTGTTTGAGAGATCATTCTATTCAATTCATCTATGTCCGAATTCTTTCCTTTGAAACCTATAAAAAAAATATTTAGGAATATTTACAAGCAATATGTACTCGAAAATGCCGTTATTCTCAGCCATGTAAATGGAATATTATAAATTTCTAATATAATTATATCATTATAGCAATTAATCTACAAATACTGTACATTTCATGAAAAGTGACTATTGAACAAGTAAGTCTAGCTTGTGCTTTGACCACGTGGTACCCATCGACCAGCAAAAAAGCTCCTCAAGAGCTCCACAAGGCTTCAGGCACTAGTGCACAAGTATTTACAAGCAGCCTATTAATCTTAGTCATTCAAATGGAATAAACAATACAGTCTTTCAGGCTTGCTGGATAGTGAAAATATTAATAAACATGACAAGTAATACAAAATCTTCTTAAAGAGAGAACACCAATTGACAAATTGAGATCAAATAATTTACAATTGTACTCTCAAACGTTCCTTATCCTGTAAGGAATCCTAAAATATACAAGGAGCAATTCAAAATTTCCTCAAGGTACACCTTGTGATCCAGTTTGAGCATTCCTGTAACCCAGGGAAATACTCACAAATACATTTGTTGACTATGTACACTGTAACCCAGCAAATATAGTTCACTTCTTGGTGCATAAGTTACCGCAAATGCTAAAAGTAATGCTGAAAAAGAATCAACAACATTTTGCCTAGTTTGCAGGGATATTTCACAAGGGCCCCAAATTTTCATGTATTTTTGACGTTGGTAGATGGGCTCATTCGGCGTTGCATCAAGGTTAAATTCAACTTCAGATACCAGTTTGTAGACGACAGAAATAGAGTAATGCTACTTCGAGATCATAATGAAGGAAAAACAGCTGATATCATGGAATAAGTGACGCGACATCATTTGATAAGTAAACAATTTATTTGAACAAGATCATCCAACAGAGAAATCATTGTAGACTCCCAGATTTTAACATAAATGCAAAAAACATTGGCAGCACAGGGTCGCTACTTCCTTCTAATAATATATTTCCTCGACGTTTCTTTGATTTTACCAGATCTTAATTTGAAAAGTAATTTTTTTTCCTCCTTTGCTGGTTTGAGTATTTTCTTGATTGCTAGTCGCTTGAGCTGAGTAGCTCACAGAATCTCCTTGACTTTCATTGCTTTTTTCAAAAGTCCAAGATTTTTCCCTGATCTCCGGTTTTTTCGAAAACGTAGCCATCATCTCCATTGACTAGACACGTACCAGACAAATATTCGCATTGTTGAAAATGTAGACGGTTTTTTGGACACTAACACGAGATCGCATTGCATGTTAAGATGTGGATGTAACAGAGAGGGAGCGATGTTCTCTCTCTTTTACTCTGCTGCTTAACACGCAGCGCACTCTTGTGGTAGTATTCAACAAACCGTCTACGTTTTCAACAATGCAAATATTTGTCTGGTACGTGTATAGTCAATGCTATCTCCCATTACAAGACTACCAAATTATTTTGTGTATTGTAATGAGGTGTGTTTTCAAATTACCTTTTCGATTAGTCTGATAATTACAAATATGACAACAGTGACTCGGAAAAACACCACATTCTTTCCTTAGATGCCGATATAGGTTATGTTTATGTTTGTGAATAGAGGTATTGCATCGTTTACACTTGTACTTGCCATCAACTGTTTCAATGATCAATTTATCCAATTCATCTGTTTCAGACTTCTTTCCTGTGAGACCTATAAAGAAGCGTATGGGTACTATTAGTACTAAAAAACAATAGATTATGGAAAATGCTGCCGTAGCACGCCGGATTAAATACTCGAATTATGCAAACCACCGAATGAATAAAATCTACAGAACACTCAAATAAAATGAGTATTGGAAATCTTCGTGAAGAAAAACTAAACGCTACTGCACTACCTAATCCTAAAATATATATTTAATACATGTTACAAATTAAAAGAAAAGTTAGAAAAATCACTGTCGGTCAACATTCATTCAAGGCTCCTCGAGCTTTGTCGGAGTGAAAGAGAGTGCACGTTCATACCTTGTGTAGGACCTTATATACTCTTAAACTTCTCAACATTGTTTGGTAGCCAAAGAAGGCTGAGGAGTTTAGGAGTTTCCTGGCCAACTACATTTGCATATAACATCACCAATATTATTCATATTGATGTGAAATAAGATTACCTATACAATGGGAGATAGGAACAAAGAAGAAGGTAGATCTTATACCACTGACAAATAAATGATATTGAGATACAAATAAGATAGTAAATAAAAAAGGAATCCAAATACAATGCAAACATATGAATTTTTGTGCAAAAATAAGGTAGGGTAGGTTGAAACTCTTTTGCTACATTCAAATTTGATAAAATTATCAATGTAGAAATGTTGGCAGGTTTAGCATTCTACCATAAGATTGTCAGGAAAATTATTTCATTTTGTAGATCACAATAAGATATATTTCATACCTCCTTTATGAGTAGTGAGTAATCTTGATACTTACAAATACTAGCTACCTACAGCTTTTTGGACATATCTGATAATAAGTAATGAGACAAGAATATGAAACTGAACATTTATTGGAAATAAAATAAATCACTAGCAAAACTTCGACAAGATTCTACAAATAGATTCCAAAATCAATGAAAAAAAAACCAAGCTGAGAGAACCACTTCTTATCACAAGACTCCTACAATATTTTGTGGATTAGTCCGAGGTGTGTCTTTAAATTGCCCTTGCGTGTACTCTGGTAGGTACACATATGACAATAGTATTTTGGGAATACACCACATTCATTTAGATGTTGATATAAAGTTTTTCTATTCTTATAAATTGCTTTATTACATCGTTCACACTTGTATTTGCCATCACTTGTTTGCGAGATCATTCTATTCAATTCATTTATATCCAAATTCTTTCCTTCCAGACCTACAAAAAAGAACATTTACCAATATTTACAAAGCAATACAGTACACCTATATACATACTTGAAAATGCTGTTATTCTCAGTCATATAAATGGAATAGAAAATTTCTATAGATCAACATGTATTAATTAATGTACAAATATTACTTATTTCAGGAAAAAAAGACTACTGTAAGTCTATTTCATGCTTTGACCAAAGTACCATAGACCAACAATGCTACATAAGAGTTCCACAAAATTTAAAGACAGCTAGGTGGATAAAAGCAACAACTCGACGTGTTTTAGAGGAAAACTGAATTTAGTTTTTTCACGTGGTCCGCGTTGATACTGCACTGTACTGTAGTTGTACATTCACGTGTAAAAGAACCAAGTTCAATTTTCATCAAAATATGTTGAGTTATTTACATTTGCTTGTTTGTGTTTCTTATACAGATACTGTATCTTTGCTAGTTCGTGTATTATAATGGTTGCAAAATTTCATGAAATAAATGTTGTCAATTTTAAGATAAATATAGAACACCGTGTCCACAGGACAATCAGTGTTCACAATTAAGAAAAAAAAAAAAAAAAAACGGGTAAGCAATTGATATTAATAATCATTTCTTTGCTGGCTCAAAGGCCCTGAGATAAGTGCTTCTGTAAGTACAGCTAGGCATTTCAATTGTTTACAGAAATTATTTTTGGTATCAGCATGAGTGACGGAAAATGAATATTGATCGATTTATTATATAAGAATTCGAGAAAAGAGACAATGAAAAAAATTACATCAAAATGGAAAATGTCAGCTAAAGTAACAAATAGGGATGAAACCACTTCAGGCAATATTATGTTCACATTTGATATAACTTTTATAGGTTCTGACAGCCCTTGATACACATTAAAATATCTTCAATTTGTTCACGTTGTATGGCTGATTACTGCAGCCCGGAAGAAAAATCAACCACCAATACAGAGAAATGTAGCCACGAAAATTAATCGCATGCGTTTGGTATCAACAAATCCAGATGGTCAGTCTGAGATTAAGATGATAATGTGTTCTTTAAAAATAAAAATGGAGCCTTTACGAGTGAGTCATCATTCATTTTAAGAAACACTACTGCAGTTTGAAACAAAGCGGTAACTAGATTGACGACAATCAAAATTGAGACGGAGAAAGAAAGATTACAAGTAAAAATTACATGGTTTTTTCAAGTTTTATTCTCTTAATACGGCTCGTAAATTCAAGAAAAGAACTTCTTTCTTCTTCTTAAATCAGCCATTTCTCATCAAGTGCAAAGTTAGCAACCCGAGCCAAAGGCAAGGGTTGATATTTGCACAGAGTTGAGAAATACTTTTTCGACCGTGTTGCACATAACGTTTTTCTTTATGCGATGAAAAAGCGATGAAAAAGCCTAAGTAGTAGTTTTGTTACCCGCGTATATTCATTTCTCAGCAAGGGTAGATATGAAAATTCACATCTACCCTTTGCACATGCGCAGTACTGATTTTGACGCTACAAAGACGCGCATTCACGGAGTGTCGTTTCGCCTATGAAACAAAGCGCTTTGTTCCCATAAATTGAGTAGGATAAACGGCGTTATCGTATGTGTGTAAAAAAAATTTATTATTATGTGTAGTTATTGCAAAAGTCATATAAGAGTCAGCAAATATTTTATAGGTCAACAATTCTCTTGTGAACTCCAATGATATGCTTCTTCAAACTTCCCTTCTGTTTCGCTCGGTAATGACATAAATGACAATGGTAACTGGCAACTACACCACACTCGTCTCTCAAGTGCCTATAAAGAGTGCGTTTGTGCTTATAAGATGCTACGCCACATCGTTCGCATCTGTATCTACCATCAACAGTTTCAGACATCATTGCTGACAGATTATAACTTCTTCTCCCTAAAAATTATAACAATCAATATAAAATAGAATTAGTCATTGAAACAAACATGTCTAATTTTACTTCTTTTATTTACTTTTTTGTACCACAAATAAATGCTCTATTTCTTGCCTAAACAAAGTCAAATTTCTACTCCGCATGCGTATCTTCATGATATCATGAAAACCAGGTTTTTAAACGCTTTCACCCAAGAAACTTGTAAGCTCAAAAATTCAATTTCGACAGGCAGAACCTCTTTCAAGAAGAGTCATTCGGCACAAAGCGTCTGCAGTCTCCTAGGCCCTGTTGTAGTTTCATGTTGAGTGAAAAAACCTTTGACGCAATTTTTAGAGATTTAAAAATATTTCTAGTAATTTTGGAGGAAGAGGCTCCAACTCGAGTGAAAGAGAGTTTAAGCTTAGATTAGGAACTTGAAACAAATTTTTGAAGGACTATTCAGCAATTTTAGAAATATCATCGCGTTATTGGTTGGTCTCATAGACCAGGCTGATGGAACTTTTCTCCAGTTCAAATTGAAAAATTACAAGTGTTTTGCTAAGAATATAAATATAATAGTAATAGAAGAAAAAAATTTCGGGTGGGCTTATCAAGCTTGAGGAGAGGTGAGACTTCACAAAATTTCACCGATAAGGTTAATACAAAGTCTACTGGGGAAGGCGGTTATTTCCCTGTAACCATCGACCAAAAGTGGAGTACTGGACATGCCCTGCGGATCTTTACTTACTACTATTACAGGTATAGAAGTAAGATTATAACCAACACATGATTTTACAATTGTACTATTTATATAACACTCAAATATCTTGTAATTATTATTATTAGGTCCCCCCTACCCCACTTATTTTAGGGATATGTAGAGGAGTCCCCCCCGGTATTGCACCTCCCAATCTACTTTTTCTCCTCCCAGCTGCCCTGAGATCACTGTTAGATCAATTGGGGCAACTGAGTGGATGATTAATAGCCGAAGTACGAAAGGGAAACCCGTCCAGTGCATAAGTCACCTGGATGAGTCTCTGCGGGCAACCCTTGAGTATGGAAGCACTAAATATAAACTACATTTAAGATGATAAAACCCCTTGCAGAGAGCGATCTCTCTGCATAATATTGTCTTAACGCGGAATAAACTCGCCCCATGGAGCAAGTTCCAATTGGGGAAACCCCCCCCAAAAAAAAAGGTTAATACAAAATAATTGCAATAAGAATGTTTGGGAAAGTGATCAACTTGAGAGCAATATATGTAGTTGCACTTCAAAAAATTGGGCTAAACTAAATGATCGATTGAAATCAATTATTGGAATTCAAATTAGAAAATTCTGCCAATTGGAAGATGTTACAATAAGTCAATTTGATGAAATGAGCATTTGGATATTTGACACCACCTATAAACCACAATAAATTATAAGCACCTTATGAGGAAAAAGAAAGAAGAAACTGTGTGTCTGTGAGCAATTAGTTGGCGGCTGATAGGGTCGCGTTTTTGTTGATGCACAGGCGGATCCGTACGCCAACTGTTCACAGATTGTAGTACCAATTAATACAAATCTACCATAAGTGATAGAAAAACATATTTACAAACGTCATAGCAAAAATAAAGCTAAAGGAGACTTGAAGAATATTACTTCCAATTAGGGTCATTATTTCCAAACTAAAATGTATCATCAATACCAAAAACACCATAACAAATAAATGGAGCGCTAGTTGTTCCATCAAAGCACCGTTTAAATCAGTTCTAATTCCAGCCGTCAGAGTCACTAGTTAATTAAATACGCTGTGTCAGCTAGTGATGATCCCGGCAATTCATTTTATTCGCTATTTTACAACAAGAAGAGGAATTACTGTTCGTCAAAGAAAATCACAGTCAGATTCAAAAAATGTATGAGTTTTCAACGGGTCTCTGTTCAAGTAACATTCCAGTTGGTAGGTAAATGATGGTTAATAAAATACGAGTAGAAAGTGAACAATTTATTTGAACAAGATAATTCAATAGAAATATGAACTCACTTCTGGATTTTAATACAAATACAAAAATATAGCCAGTAAAACTTTTGCCCAATACAAGACTACAAAATTATTTTATGGGTGATGATGAAATGTGTTTTCAAACTACTCTTTCGAGTGGTCTGATAATCACAGATATGGCAGTAGTAACTCGGAAAAACACCACATTCTCTCCTAAGATGTCGATACAAATTCCTTTTATATTTATGAATAGATTTATTACATCTTTTACACTTGTACTTGCCATCAACTGTTTCAAAGATCATTTTATTCAATTCCAATATATCAGAATTCCTTCCTGTCAGACCTAAAAAGAAATATCTATTATTAGTGTTGATCAACTATGGATAGCTAGCTACTTTGAATTAAATTCCAACAGGAAACCCGTTTCACGGGGAGAGGTGAAGGCTTTTTTGAAAATTTTAGCGTCCCGTCATCCGTCAAAAACTGACCCATCCAAATACCTGTTTTGAATGTATTAAAGGAGTTGGACTAGGACAAATTTAGAATATGGAACTATTTAAGACAGGGGGGACTCAGAAAAATGTAGACTCTGCTGGACTCCAACTGTGAATTCAGTTCTGAACATCAAAATTAATTTGCCCCGTAGAATAAATTCCCGGCGTTCCTTGGTCAACGTTGCTAAGGGTGCCTGCCCATATCTTTTTCCACCCTCAATCCAATTTAAAATCCCACAACAAAATTAGAATTCTGCGAACACCACCCTCTCCTCAAGGATGGCGACACTTTTTTCTTCTATACAAGACTCGACATACAGTATACTAGGATATACTGGCCCGATATCCAGTATAATGAGCCTAATATACATACCTTCGATCTACTGGATTAATGTAGGCCCAAATTATACGAACGGTGGTCCAGAGTTATGCCGAGAGGAGAGCCCGTAAATGAAACTTGAGCCTCGTAATAAACTAGGCAGAAGTAGGTCTTTGCGGGGTCGGGAGAGATCACGTAAACAGATATGGAATTTGATCTTCATTTATTAGGTTACACCAGAGAATTTTTATACGGCCTTGTAAAGTAAAATTTACGGCACCAAGATAAGCTTCAAGTTATTCATAAGAGCAATAAGCATTGAAAAGATTCAACAAATAAAAAGGAGAAAGAAATAGTAAACCGCAATTGCTATCAAAAATCATTTTTTTATAAAGTAACTCGAAGAAGTGAAGATATTCTCATCACAAAAGCCCGCAGTACACGATCATTAAAAATGAGGTTCAGAAAAATGATCGGAACGTCATTAAAAATTCAAAACCATTTGAATTATTAATGACGCTTCATCATTTTGTTGGTCCGTTCGTCATTTAAAATGACGAAGTACTTAAATAATGATCGTTTCTATTGATCGTGTACAGCGGGCTAAACAAACAAACATGGTATGGCAAGAGGTAATTCTTATTCAGTTATTTCAGAAAGTAATTACAAGTATTATTATTTTTCTATATTCATAATATTGGAAAAGAAATCTAAGAATATGATTTATCATACAAAAGTCGGACAAAGATTGAGGCACTAAACTTTCATCATTTTGGATTTGGATACCTATGCATTAAAATTGCGGTAAAATGTGCGTTGAATCTTCCGACCATACTTTCTTTCTTCAATTTTGTGCCTCAAATATCAAATTTCGAAAACTTTCTTGTTTTGGATGTTAGATTTCTAGAAAGCAGTGATGCGTTTTAGTCGGGGACTGCTGTCCAAGTATGTAGTTTTTTCATATTATATAAGAACAAATCTTGTTCAGTATAATCAACTCTTTCAACTTTAATTTGTTTAGGGCGTCTGGTAGCGTTCTTTTGGCAGTGCAGCCTTTAAAAAGTAGAAAGTTTACCTCACAAAAATTACAAGTTTACTACAAGTGTTAGAAAACATTTATAGGTCAACAATTCTTTTGTGAACTCCAATAATATGCTTCTTCAAACTTCCTTTTTGTTTAGCTCGGTAAAGACAGAAATGACAATGGTAATTGCCAACTACACCGCATTCGTCTTTCAAATGTCTATGAAGATTGCGCTTGTGTTTATAAGACGCTATGCCACATCGTTCACATTTGTATCTACCATCAATAGTTTTTGACATCATTGTTGACAGCAAATAGTTACTTCTTATCCCTAAAAATAAGGTGAATCAATACAAAATGGCATTAGTTATGACACAACATTGATATGCTATCAAAACTACTGATATAATATTTTTACAAAATCAATCATAAATGCTATAATTCCTTGCTTTTACTGTTTTATCTCTTCATTGGAATCACAGTTCCAAGAATATTTTTGCCTGAAATTACTAACTCAAAACTTCAGATTCCTGACAAGGTCTTCTGTTGACTTTAAAGAGGTAAACTTTTGTAACCTTTAAAAACACAGCTATTATGAAGAAAGAAGAACTGTGTTCACTACTGAGTGCTTGTCATAAAATCACTTATTCTGCTCTGATGTAGTGTTATGCATGAGGCAAATGAAGAGGAAGGATGGAAAACAAATTTATTTTCTGCATGAGGGACACAGTTCATAATGTTTCCATCAAAATTAAAACTACAATAGATATTACAAAGATATGAATCATAAAATTTCTTTGTGAACTCCAATAATGTGTCTCTTCAAATCAGTTTTACGTTTTGTTTGGTAATTGCACAGATGACACGTGTGACGAGGAGTTAGACCACACTCTTCTCTCAAATGGGTATACAGATTATACTTCTGTTTATAAGTTGTTCTATTACATTGTCCACATTTGTATCTACCATCCTCTGTTATCAAAATCATTTCAGAATACTTGCTTCTTGTACCTATAAGACAGACATTATAGTCAAATTAGGACAACTTTGGAAAAATATTGCAAGTAAGTACACATGAGAAGACAAAATTTGAGATGGTTTGACAGTAATTGACAGGGTATAATTAGCCACGAGTACTCATAACCCACAAAATGTCTGAATTGTCTTTTAGTGACTTGTAGTAGCTGAAAGTACATAGAAAGATAGAAACAAAGTCAAAAGAAGAGGAAAAAAAAAAACACTAGTCAAAATACAACTAGTACCTACAAAAAAACGTTTTTGAGAATTATAATTTAATAATGTATAATATAATTATGAATCCAAATACAATATTGTTTGTAAAAATATTAAAACACTTTGGTTTTGCCTCACATGAAAAGAACAACAAATACTTCAAGATCAAAATCCTTTCTTCTTCTTTTTCTGTGAAATCCAATTTGATGTGTCTTCGAGCTTCTTCCTTGTTTAGCACAATAGTGGCACAAAAATGAAAATAATAATTGGCAAATAAACTCACGTACAGTAAAAAATTGATTCAATAAAATCACTCCAGTGGGCTACATAGAACAAATAATTCTCATTGCTACAAAATGATCGCTGTTTACTTCAAAATCTGGTATCAGGATCGATAAGAGAATAGAGCACTTCAAAATAAACTCAACCACAGAGTTTTTGTTTATCATCAAGTTGATTTACTTCATGTTTGTCCATGAACCTGGTTTCACTTTGTTGTAGATGGGAAAAACCAACAAACTTGAAAAATTGGAAATTTGTAAAGTTGAAAAAGGGGACAATACAGACACCCATTCTCTTCAAATAGAGAAGAAGTGGAAACAAGTCAGGAGAAGCTTAATCTCAGCAAAGCATAAAAAGAGAAACAGAAGCTTCAAGCACCAAAAATATGATCTAAGACATGGTCAAATTGGCTTTCTTCTGTGAGGGTTGACTGCAAACATTCCTTCCTTCTCACATTTTGCATTGAAAGATTGAGAAAAATATTTTCAAAAGAGAAAACAATATCAATTTGTAAATTCATATCGACAATTAAAAAATCTTTTGGGAATAGCAATGGATTGGATGATCATGTTTTGTACTCCTCCCATACATTTATACTTGTTTACAAATTACTTGTACTTGCAAATAAAAGCGACAATTTTAAACACCTCGAACCTGAATTTGTAAAAATATGGGTAAATTTTGAATAGCTTTTTGAGATATCTTCTGAATATACCCATGTTTTCTTAGAATTATTCATTAATTAAACAGTATACGTTCATAAACAGTTTGAAGAAGTACCACAAGCTCTGTACTTGAGACTCCTGCTTGAAAAGACGGTATTTTTGGAACCACAGATTGAAGAGGTAATCTTTAGTTGGACGGTGAACTTATATGTGTAGGTCAATAAATGTAGTCTGGATGGAGTTTTTTTTTTTTTTTTTTTTTTTTAGAATAGAATATCAGGATTTTACGCCTTAAAAACGATTTCATTATAATATTCTCAAACTGGCTACTAGAAACTAGAATATAAACCAATTGACTCACACTGTTCATCTCCCAAAAATCTAGGAAGATATAAAAAGCAAAAAATGATTTTGGCTTCTGAGAAATTTACTTCAAAACGAACAATTCTTTTTTTCATTGGATTACAAGGAAAAAAAAAGAAAAAAAAATGGTAGCACACGGGAATTCAAGATTGCAAATCAGCAGAATGCTCTCAAAATGTTAATGCAATCACAAAACAAATATCACATCTACTCAGAAGATATTTAAGAAAAGAGAGCAAAGATTGCTTCTGAAAAGAAGATTTAGAGTCTTTGCCTTAATTCAAGCAGTACTTCAAGATGGAGGATCGATGAAACTTCTACCCCCAATCTAAAAAGGAAGATATGACAAGTCTACTATGATAGCTTTCAAAGACAAAGATGCTCTTGTCTTGTACAAGAAGAAAGAAGAAAAATAGGAATCCAGATAGCCTTCATTTATAATTCATACACACCATTTTTCAACTTCATTTGCTTTTTTTTGTTGCACCTGAGGCAGAATACCTCGCGGGATTTTTCCACAATACAAGGTGAATATGTTTTACGTGTCTTCATTAGCATTTCCTTCTCTTGTAAACTA
Source organism: Aspidiotus rigidus (assembly GCA_035079385.1). Lineage (NCBI taxonomy): Eukaryota > Metazoa > Arthropoda > Insecta > Hemiptera > Diaspididae > Aspidiotus > Aspidiotus rigidus. The sequence goes on along the minus strand of JAVHKY010000044.1, from coordinate 1,918,285 downwards.
TATTTTCCCAGTTTTGAGCTTTTATAATCTTCTACTCTTCCGTGGAATTTCTTACTAACAATCTAAGATTCCTCATCAATAAACATTGGATGTACCGACCATCCTGTACTCGGATTGCACCCCAGTGTTGCTTTGTTTCTTATGTATAATCTTTATCAAGCGATTTCGAGAACATACATAATTTATGGAATATACTATGGAAGTATGAATACATATCAAAAATATCAAAATTTGGGATCTACTTTGATTGTATAAGGAAGAAAAAGAATTGTCGTCAACACCTGATAACAGTCATCTGACACAGACTAGGGGGCTTTTACTTCAATGGCATTGAATACATAAATGAATTACATAACAGAGAAATCGATAAAATTCAGTTTTATTCAAACCGTTTTTGTTTCCTTCTTTTGATAACACGACTACAGAAACAGTTCAGCAGTTTAAAATATGAACAAAACAAAATACTTAAAAAGATTGCAAGTCATAAATAAATATTATATACTTGCGACTTGATTGCCACGTATTTAAAATTATCCGTTTAAAGGAAATCATTTATAACCTTGGGAAACTGTTTGACAGGATCCTTGTAATCATTATGGAAAAATTGAGAAGTTTGGGTGTATGGATATGAAAAGTGGCTTACTCCCGCAACTTTTCCAAGTAGTATAAAATTGTCTAACAATCTGAATACAAGAGTATAAATGTAATAAGGGTAACTAGATAAGCATTTCTCCTATGGCTTTCAACCATATTTCAACAGTAATCAAATGACTATTACTATTTTGATGATAATTATTTTGCAGCCAATGAATGGAGAAACATACATCCAACGGTTCGCAATGACACAAAATACAAACAGCTTTTCATAAAAGTTTGCTAACACTAATTACATTGTTAGTTCTCAGAGATAATCTCTGGTGAGTAAGATACATTGTTTCCACTGACCTGGGTAAGTCCTTTTCAAGAACTTACTAGTCTTCTTTTTCAAAAATTCTGCTCCATAAATATTCTCTTCTCTTTTGTTACAAGTTTTGGAATGTCATCATCCTCCATTAAAAGTATTCTTCAACAAGGCATCAGAATTTCTTCTACTTCCTTATCTTCAGACTGAAAATGGAAAACAAAATAAACGGTCAACACGGAACATAAATTTTCTAAAGAATGTTCTTCTTACAGAATTACAATCAGTGGAAATGATATACATCTGTAAAGTTATAGGGTTATACAACTTTGGTAAACGTCTGATCTTATCATTTTTGGAAAGGAATTCTCTTCGACTGGATTAATCCCGTCTCATTGAAGTGCATCAGGTCAAAACAGGGTCATAGATTATGACGAATGATGAGTAAGACTCGTGACTAGTTTTGGAAGTATCATTTTCTTGTAGATTCGAGAATTCGTTTTCATTCAGACCGATCATAGCTCTCTTACGAAACACGTTCGTGTTGATCGGCCTGTCGTTAAATTTCATTCTAAGTGTATTGTTTTAATTTGTTATTGAATTTGGCATAATTATTTTGAATTAATTCATTTTACTTTTAGATGAAACAAAACGGGTTTTCTCAAAAGTGTTAACATATAAACTAAAGATAAACAGGATCAATTTGGACATCAGTTTCCTTAAAGAGTGATGTATTGCGGGTTTGATACCGCATCAATTACATTTTCTTTCCGAAAGATGAAATACACAGTTTGTGGTCATAGTCCTACCGGGAAAACATTTCAAAATTGGATACACAGATCACAGAAATTTGTGTTCAACTACGAGATCAATGAAAGATATAAAAAACTGCCACACAATAAGGAGGAGTTGAAGTTTTGGTCGAATAGATTTTCAAATATGGTGTGGGATGATAGATTATTCAATTTATCTTTCGATTACATCAAGTTAAAAATGTCGCTTGAAACCAGACAAAAGACATCACGTCTAGCCAGAAAGTTTGAAGCTCTAAAGACTGCCAGCAGTTTGACTTCAATTTGGAAGAAGGTACCAATAAACAATAAATGGTTAGTCAACCCTACTAATATGGTTATTCCTCAGGAGGTGAAAAGAGTACTACAAATGGGAACAAAGTTTGCCGTTAAATCTCCATACATCCCTTTTGGGAAAATAATCACTAACGCTGAAAATGGAATAGGGTCTACAAGGATTGAAGAAACGAAGAAAAATGAAGTTTGTCAAAAAATTGTGCATCACCTACGAAACATCCAGTCACATTTCAACAGCAAAAAACATACTAATTGGAACAGTATCGATAGGGACATCCATTTGGACATAACAGCGACAAAGAAATTTCTGGATACTAATAAGGATTTGATGGTGATCAAGGGGAAGAAGGATTACCACTTTAAAATGAGGAAGCTGTTAGATGATAATACCACCTACAAAACGATCAAACGTGATCCCACGCTTTCTTTACAATCTAAAGCAAATGAAATATTGAAAAATATATATTGACTCAAATTTGAACAATTACTACGTCCAACATAACTCCCCCCCCCCTAAGATCTATGGCCTTCCAAAAATTCATAAGAATGACTTTCCTCTCCGTCCTGTTGTTTCATTTGTTAAGTCTCCTTTGTATCATCTTTCCCAATTTATCGCCCAGATACTTGATTCTATTAGAAATTATGATTTGAATATGGAATTTAATACCTATGCTTAGTACTATAATACTAGATCCGGATGATATTTTTGTTTCTTTTGATGTTATCGCCATGTTCACTAATATTCCTGTTGATTTAGCTATAAGCATTCTCAGAAAAAGATGGAAAGATATCGAACCTAATACTCTTCTCCCAGAGGCTTTATTTTTTGAAATTGTAAAACTTTGTTTAAAAAACAGTTTGTACTTCGTTTATAATGGTCAATGTTGTTCGCAGATAGCTGGCCTCGCGATGGGCAGCCGGAGCCCCCTTTCCGCTATAATTTCAGAAATTGTGTTGGATGAGCTTGTTATTGATATTATGAATACTTCTATACTGACAAGATTGAATTTATTAAAAAATATGACGTGGATGACAAGTTTTTTTTTTAAATGACAATTCTAATTTTGACATTATTTTAACTCATTTAAATAACTTCAATGACCGTATAAATTTCACTTTTGAAAGAAGTCCTGCTTTTTTGAATTTTCTGGACATAACTTTTATTTGTAATAATGACAATAATATTATCTTCCGACATTTTAATAAGCCTACTTCTACTGGTAGAATAATTCATTTTCTTTCGAACCAGCCTTTTCATTACAAACGTAACTCGATAATTAATATGATGAATAATTGGTTAAATATGTCTAGTCCTGTCTTCCACAATGAAATAATTTCAGAATTCACGGATGTTTTGAGAAATAATGGTTACCCGTTGACTTTTATAAATTGTGTAGTAAATAATAAGTTCAAAAAGACTAATACGTACTATTCATAATCCTAACGTTAATTCTAATTGTACGAGTAATAAGAAAATGAAAAAGGTTTTCTCTCTCCCTTTTGTAAGCCAAAGTAGTTTAATTTTGAAAAAATATTTACAAAGTATGAAGGATGATATTGGTATAGCTTAGAGCCGAAATAAATGAATAATAATATTGAAAAATCCTTGCACGAAAAAATTGATTTGGATTTTTTTTTTAATTTGATTGTAAAATTCCGGTTACGAATCTTTATTTTTCGATTTCTTAAATTAAAACGCAATCGAAAGTAGTTATTCTGCGAACTTATTCTTCCCCTGATTTCTCGGGATTAGAGCATTGTTATACATGTATACAGTATGAGCCTGCTTCTTATATTTGCTAATGATGAGCGTTTAAATTGGATACCTTTTCATCATCCTATTTTAGACAATCATTCGCTGCGTTGGCATTTTCTTAGTTGAGAATTGAAGAAGTAGATTTTATAATAGATATGTAAAATTGATTGCAACATTGACCGAAGAATACCTGTTCTCTGGATATTGTCACCTCCTTTGTAGGATACAATCAGTTCCCCCTATTTTTTAGAGGGTTACCTGTTATTACTTTTGTTGTGGGTACGTTCTCAGAAAGTTTCCCGTTGGCGTTTGTCCAGAAACCCAACCGAGTTCAGAGACGTGGCAAAATTTTTGAGCTCATCTTCCCAGGGAAAAGATACGAGACGCTATCAGAAGGACTTGGAAACAATTTCGTCGGAAGAGCAAAAGAGGAGAAATCGTTGACCTGGAAGAGGGCGTGATGTCATCAGAGCACATCATGAGGAAAAATTTTGAACAAAGGGCGAAGAAAAAAATGGTTGAGACATCATCAGCACGTGACATTATTAGGAGGACTCAAAATTTCAATTGAAGGGCAAAAGGATGGAGGAGGAGGAAAATAGCAGACCTAATTGAGACTCGAAAAAATCCAAAATCCAACGAATAGCGAGAGGTGAGGATTGTCAAATGAAAAAAAGCAAAAACTTCTCCTTTCCGGCGAGGTTTGAACCTGAATAAATGGTTTTGGCGATCGCTATGAAGACGAAAGCCACAGGAAAGGAACAGAAGTTTACACATTGTTCGTTGTTTCGTAATCCTCTTCTCCCTATATTGCCGAGACCGTAGAATAAAAAATGGAAAAATTAGAACTACTAGAGGCTTCAAACACCGTATGTTCGGCTAACTAGGTCATCCTGCCCGCTCTCTTCTACCTTTACAGTTTTTCAACCGGGAACCTGTTCAAGGTTTTTTTCTTTGTGAAAAATTCGCCAAGTAACGTGCGCCGTCCGGCGAAGAACTTGGAAAAAACGACGGCTTCCTTAACAAAGTTAAACAAGGAACGCAGGGAACCTGTTTCATGGGTTAAAAAATAATACATGATTTGATCCGCATTACAATAGCCCCTTCAATGGGCCACATACGCACTGCTTCAAACACCTCAAGTCCCCCTTCTATGATATATTACGGGTCGCGAGTCGAAATTTTTCCAAGTCTCCTTCTATTGTATACCTATAGTTCGAGAGTCTAAATTTTTCTTTTTGCCGGACAGCGCACGGCAAATTTCTCAAAAAACCCAGGAGTTTTTTAACGGAGTTGAACAAGGGGGTGGCAGGGAACCTGCTTTATGGGGCACGTGGATCTGAAGAATCCTATGACGCCATCAAATTGTGACGTCATAGGCTCCGCTCTCAAGCTATATATTGGTAGCAGTGGAACTTGAAAAATTTTCGAGCCTTGAGCAATACCGGGTGAGGCCAAAAGATGTTACCAGTTGAATGGGAGTTTGTGCTTAATCTCTTCTAGCACAAATCTACGAAATTTGTATCACAAATCTACGAAATTTGTATCTCAATTTAATCTTCAATTTGCGTCCCCACCCAACTTTCCACGACTTTTCTGAATTGAGTAATGCTTCAAAATGTGGCAAAAATTGACCAATCCGACAAAATTCTCAAAAATTGAAAATCGTTCAAACTTCGATATTTTACGCGATTTGAAAGTGAAATTTAACGCTGATTCCGAAAATAGTATATTACGCTACGGGTGAAATAAAAGCGGTAAATGACTTTCGAGTGCAAATTTTGCTGAACGAGGCGAAGCTGAGTGAAGTAAATTGCACGAGAAGTCATTTACCGCTTGTTTTCACATGTTGCGTACGATATTTTACTGTATAAAGGGCGTTAAATTTTCATTGCACAATTTACCGCCCTGCATGCAGTAAAAAAAAAATACTTTAATAACCCTGTGAAGCTTGAAAGTGGATGATTCTTCAATCCTCTTATTACGGAAATCATAGCAATTTGGTCAATTTTTGTCACATTTTGGTCCATAACTCGACTCAGAAAAGTTGTAGAAAGTTGGGAAAGGGCGTAAATCTAAAATAAAATTGAGATATAAATTTCGTCTCTTTAAAGTATACATTTAACGTTTCGCGTTCTTGAGCTGAAATGAATTTAGTGCGAACTCCCATTCAACTGGTAACACCATTTTGGCCCACCCGGTATAGGTCAAGAGTCAAAATTTTTCTGAGTCCTTTACCTATTGTATATAGCTTGGAGGTCAAAATTTTAGCAGGGAACCTGTTCTATAAGGGGTTTTAACAGAGAACCCGTTTTATGGGGGGGGGGTTAACGTCCTCCGTCCGCCGGCCGGATTTTCCAATATACAAGAATTTTCTTGCTGACAATTTTTTTAAAATAGCAATTTTTGTGCGTTTCTCGAGCGGGAAAAAACTCCCATTCAACTGGTAGCATCTTTCTGGTCCACCTTGTATATGTCGTAGGTTGATGGTACAAGTAGGTAAGCGCGTCTTTAGCCACGCTTGTTTGACGCGTACAGTGGTGCTATGTATAGGAAATACTATTGAATTATTTAGCGTGAAGCCTAATAAACGAGCTCTCAATAATATATGGTCAGCAATTGACTGCACATTAAGTGATGAATATTCGCGTAATATGCTTTCAAATCTCTTGTCATAGAAACAACTTTGGAAAAACGCTACGCTATGAAATTTTTGTAAGTGGCCAAACTGCTATCAAAAACGTGCGAAATGATGAAATACTGCTGCGGAAACGTGTGCAGGCATACCCGTCTCTATACTCTGTTCACATTAAGGAAGGATGGAAATATGACCTTGAGGACGGAACGGTAGATTAAAATTATCCGGAGCGTTCCGTTCTCGAGGTCATATTTCTATCCTTCCTTAATGTGAACAGAGTATAGTATATCGGAATACAGTGAAAGCCGCTTAATGTGTTCACGCTTAATAGAATAATTTGGTTAAAAGAATCAAAATGGGTGGGAACGGTCCGGCTGTATCTAAATGTGTACTAATTTTGCCGCCTAATGTGATCAAAAAATCGTTTAATAGAATCGATTTTTCTCTGAATGCAGTGAATTTTTCGGCATTGTATGAAAAAATTCTCACGTTTCAACTTGAAATATGTACAGTTCATGAACAAAAGCGATTGTTTATCACCCGACCAACCGACTACCCGATTACAGTACAGTACTTCTATCATTCCGTGGTGGTTGTTTTATCAAAGTGCATAACAGTTTCTTGGACAAGTTTTGATTTTTCCGGAATGAGTGAGCCTAAACGTCGCGATTTGAGTTTATCTCAACGAATTGATCTTTTGAAAAAGTATGATGATTTGCCAAAGATGGGGCAACGAGAGGCAGCAAACGCTTTAGGTATCCCTCAGTCATCCCTTTGCAAGCTGTTAAAAAACAGGTACGAGCTTGAAGCTTCTTTGATCGATAATGAGTCAACTTCGCGGAAACGGAAACGAGCTGGTAAAGATGTTGATGTGGAAAACGCATTGAAAAAATGGTTTACATCAGTTCGCGAAAAAGATGGACGAGTGAGCGGTCCTATTATGAAGCTGCAGGCTGACAAATTAGCGAGAATGATGGGAAAAGAAGATTTTCAAGCGACTGACGGATGGCTTGCTAGATGGAGGAAGCGAGAAAACGTTACATGGTCTAAGCTTCAAGGGGAAGTAGGCGAAGCTGATGTTTCTGCTGCAGATACGTGGTTGCGAGATGTATGGCCTTCACTCATCGCAGAATATTCTCCCGAAGACATTTATAATGCCGACGAAACAGGACTCTACTTCCGTGCTCTACCCGAACATGCATTCATTTTCAAAAATGAGAAAGCAAAAGGTGTGAAAACATCGAAGGAACGGGTCACAGTACTCTGTTGCGTCAGTATGTCCGGTGAAAAGAGGGAGCTGATTGTGATCGGAAAGAGTAAAAAACCGCGATGCTTTAAAAATGTTAAAAAGCTTCCAGTTCAGTATTTTTCAAACAGTAACGCGTGGATGACGTCTAAGATTTTTGAAGAGTGGTTGATGAGTTGGGACAGACAACTGAGGCGGAAAATTCTTCTCTTAATCGATAACTGTTCGGCACATACTGATTGCAGCGCCCTAAAAAATATCAGAATTGTATTCCTGCCAGCGAACACGACCTCCCTCATTCAACCCTGCGATCAGGGAGTTATTCGTACGACGAAACACTATTACAGGCACGAAATGAGGCTCATGATCTTGGATTCAATCAATGAAATGTTGGAGAAGGGGGCCAGTGACATTCGAGCGAACGATTTAGCTAAAAAAATAACGCTTCTTGATGCAGTTCATTTACTAGCGAAGTCCTGGAAAGAAGTTTCCGACAGTACTGTACGTAATTGTTTTCGTAAAGGAGGCTTCACAACTCCTTCTCTAAGTCAAGACGAAGTCCATAATTCTGTTCCCCTACCAATTCCAGACGGTATTCATGAAACTGAGTTCCAAGAGTGGGTCGCCAATGACGATGATCTCGAAACAGCGAGTACTCTGACTGAAGAAGAAGTGTGTTTGCAGGTGATGGGTTGTAGCGAATTAGAAGCTTGTTCAGATGACGAAGACGATGACGATCCTGCTCCTGAAACCCCTTCTCATAAACAAATGCTGGATGCTATCGATGTTTTGGGTCGAGGTTTCAAGTGCTATGGTGAAAATTTTGATTTACACTATACTTACGAAAAATACATTAAAAAAATGATTGAAGATAGTAAAAAACAAACGCGTATCAACGAATTTTTTCCAAAAAAAAAGTGAGACTGTATATTTCGTATGTATACGTTAAAAATGATCTAAGCTACGATTTTGTGTTGTAGTACATAAAATAAAAAAATTATGACGTTAAAAATTTTTTTTTTTTTAATAAAATTTCCACCCCTGGATTTTAGAATCAGTCGGTTATTACGATCACTTTGACCGCGAACGAAAGCGATCACATTAAGCGGCTTTCACTGTATTTGAAACTTGACAACAATGGACGGGGCTGAAATTTGTATAGTATCTTATAGAAGAACATTTAAAAACTTATTTTACACAAATATATTGAAGTTTTTGAAAAAAATCAAGAGAACGTCATTCAAAGAGCCGACGTTTTTCGATATTTTGAGCTTGGTCTCGTTGAGATTGATCAACTACAAAGCGAGTTATTAACGTTTCAAAATAAAAAGCCAGACATAGGGCGAAGCGCGGAACATTTTGCCCTCTGTCTGACTTTTTATTTTAAAACGTTGAAAACTCGCTTTGTAGTTGATTGATCTTAACGAGACTGAGTTCAAAAAATCGAGAATTTTTTACTCTCTCCATATATTTATGAACCTTTTCCCTGCGGAATTGAATACCATTTGCAAATTAATGATTAACGCGTTTTTCGACAGTTTTTCCGTCATCGCGACGTTGCCAACTTTGATATTCCGGCCTGATAATAGAGACGGCTATGGTGGAGGTGTCGTACAAGTGTACAAGTACATATCGTCGTTGGATCGGAAAAAACCTCCTATGTGGCAAAAATAAAATTTTACAGGAGAAGCAAAAAACTGATTATTTTGTGAAAAGAAGGCCAAAATACTTTGGAAACGTCTCATTACATGTGGAAAAGCTTCTTTGATACAGTAGTAACAAAAAATTTTCAAATGCGGCGGTATTGGGCGATAAATGCACATAGGAGGAATTCCTGGCCCTAAATATTGCACATAAGAGGTTTGCTCTGCACATAGGAGGTATTCGAGACCACATTTTCTGGATGGTGCACATAGGAGGTATTCAAAACCGCTCCTACCGGCGTAATTTTGAACTTAGCACATAGGGGATTTTTCCAGTCGATGCGCCTTGAAATTCCGCGTCCAACCATATAAAAAAGTGCATTTCTCAAAAAATGGCACGTAGAAGGTTTTTTCCGATCCAACGACGATATGTATCTCGATGGTACACAACACATTGATTATATACACTCAAAGTGTATATTGGGGTTTAAACCTTCACTAGAGGGAGGGCGCTACTGAAACAATAAACAAGAGAACTCATGTATGTTTGCGCATTGATTTTCGAACGGCCGTTATTTTTTCAATATCCCCCTTATCACTATAATTTTTTTTTGTATCCAAAGTTGATGATATGGATTACGAAATTTATGCTTGTATTTGCTATAAAAATTGATATCCGATTAATTATGGCGATCGAAATTCCGCCTTTTTAAATGCATGGAATGAAAAGGTGAATTTCGTCAGAGCTACCAACTCCCCTACTCGAAGTTTAAACCCCAACAGTCGATGGTACACGGGTAAAAGACGGAAGACAGAATGATGACGACGAGAAGAGAGTGGTGCGTCAGCGCTCCAGTTGGAAACCGGCTAATATTGGTGCGACGCGTGGTGCGTTGAAGGAAGATCGTCCGTTAGCGACGAGAATGTCGTCAAGTTGATTAGAAAGCGATAGGGAAACTATCTGTACCATTATCACCCTAGAAAAAAAGGTTTGCCCACAGTTTATTCCCCACAGGTCGACAGACAAGCAGAAAGAGGATCGCGCGGCCTTTCTTGTCCCTTAATTTCTAGCTAAAAAGGGGTCACCGTAATGCACCACCCCTGTACTTCCTAAATATTGCCCTGGCCGACTTTTTCTTGTTTCCAAATTTGAACGTGGCAAGTTTTTCAATCGGTTTTAGAGATTTTGGCGGCTGTCATTTGAGGATTGAACACAATTCTAAAAATAACCTAACAGGGAGGTATGGTAGGACTGTGTTAATCGATCCAATTTGGATATTGACTCTGGAAATACTCGTATATCAATTGAACCCTTCAAAAGAATTATGATTGTTTCCTGCGTTACTTTTTTTTTTTTTTTTACAACACCAGTCGCATTACTTTTCTATTGGACTGTGTATAATATGTATTAAGCTAGACTAAACTTACTAGTTGGTATAGGCCTAGTATAATGAAGACTAACAATCGAAACTTTTCCATGACCCTACAACAATATAGAATTAATTCTTCCTTCTAAATTACTGCACATTCTGAGTACGAAAGAGAATAAATAAATTATCTAAAGAAATTTATTAATTCGATTTAGTTTAATTTACAACCCGTATAAAAAAAAACGAAAATGTAGGCTGAGCCAGCTTTCAACTAAATAGCCATTCTCAAAGTGTCGAAAACACGTACTGAAATAATTACATGTACAGTGCGAACAAGAAAACAAAAACAGGAGAAGGAGGGAAGGAAGGAAGAAGATGGCGGAATCATGGTGATTCATGACTAGAGCAGTAAACCTTTTCAAAAAACTTATCTTCTGGAATAAACTGGTTGAGAGGAATAACCCTATTATCATGTTTATGGCGGACGGTTTCAATATTTTCGAGGGCAATACGTTTCCTGTAGTAACTCTCATTATGAAGCAATGTAATAGAATAGAACCATCTTCAAACTTATGATTTTGCGATACAAGGAGGTCAGCAAAAGCAGACTCACCTACAGAATTATACTTCCAAGCCTTAATATGCTCTTCCTCACTCATTTCAAGTTGGCGACTGGTCTCGCCTATATTAACGTCCTCACAATCCTGATATTTAATTTTAAAAACAACACTCGACTTATTCTTCGGGATGCTTCCTTTAGTATTACTAAAAAATTTTTCAACAGTAAGTACAGTAGTAGGACAGAAATAAACTGGTTTAAAGCCAAATGGTTTTAAGACTCGACTTGATACAGAAGAAAATTTATCCAAATAGGCGAGGCGAATCCATTTATTAGATTTATCAGTAGCACTACATGGGAGGTATTTTTTGATGATTTTTTCTTGTCATACCATCAACATCGATATCTAAATGATCACGAATGGCCAAGTTTTTAATGACTGAAGCCTCTTTGGAAAACTTTTAGGAGCTCATAGGAACGGGGACAAGCCTGTGAACTGAAGAATTATAAGCGGCATATCTAACTACATTGAATTAATACATTTCTTTTAATAATTTATTTATTCTCTTCCGTACCCTGCAACAAGTCAAGGTCATTGATAACATCATCAGGCGTGACAAAAACCGTAAAGATTTTTGCAGGAATCACCCTTACCAAAACTTTCCAAAACCCATCTAGCTGTTTGTAAAGATTTTGATACCACGTCTGGGTTTTTCCCCGACGCTCGAAAAGAAGCTTGTCGGTAGTAGATAGTAGTCGTTCGAATAGATAGTCGTCGTTGTGATTCGTTGTTATATAGAATTGTAAAATATACATTGTTCCTTATAGAAATAATTAGAATTGTTAATAACCCAAACATCATCAAAAACCCATATAAGTCTAGTATACTGTGTATTAGGCCAATATAATGAAGGCTAAACCTACTATAGTAGCCTAGTTGGTATAGGTCTAGTATATTGTATATTAGGCTATAACGAAGGCTAAAATCGAGTATAATGATAATGAAAGTTGAAGATCGAAATTTTCCAAGTCTGTATTAGGCCTATACAATGAAGGTTAAATCTATTATAGCAGCCTAGTTGGTACAAGCCTAGTATACTGTATGATAGGCCTAGTACAATGAAGGCTAAAGGTCGCAATTTTTCCAAGTCCCTAAAAAAAGTCAAGGGTCACGATGACATTTTTTATGACGATTTTCGCTGGAGTACCCCCGCCAAAACTTTCGGAAAACCGTCACATAATGGTGACGGTTTTTTCAAGAGTAGTCCCAATCTTAATAGCAAATAAAATGTTAAAATAATTTCTTTCAATATCGTGAAATCACGTCAAGGAGTAAGAAAATTTCGAGGAACACAACGAAAAAAGAATTTTTTTTTTCAATGTGGAGACCACTTGTCGTGGTTATTTATGAAAAAAAAAAATGATAATAATAAAGATTTCCCATTGCATTATCGATTAACAAAGATGAAGCGACAAATATTCAACGCTCAGACAATAAAGTTCAGCAAATTTGTGCCTACGGGTAGGTACCTACGAAGGTATTCGAGTGCGAATACTTTCGCTAGTTCATTTCATTATTTCTCTTTCTTATCTTCCCGCTTCGTCTCGATAGCGATTTCGTAAGAAAGAAATTTCGAGATAATAATTTTTCGAGGAATGAATATTACGAAAAAATTAAAGTTCATTAATTACGTTCAACAAGAAAAACGCTAACGTTTACGTGACGACGAAATGTCATCGCAAGTTCGATTTTAGTATTCAATATGACGTATTGTACTACCAAAAATAGTAGGTAACCAAAATCACACACAGTCGTAAAGAGAAGGGAAGGGAATCGTGTTATCGAACGTCTCGCAACGGAAACGTTTTACCAACATTACACTAGTATTCATGGTAGGCTTCATACATAGGCTATGGGTAGCAACTAGCAACACATGTTTCTGCAGGCCACGAAATAACAATCGATTTTGTGCTTCCTACTCGCCCGTAGCACGAAAGCAAAAAGATTTAGCACGCAAAGCAAGTGCGCGAGAGCGGACTAGTACGATAGCAGAAGAGGGGAACGATGCGATGCGGAGTTGCCACGCAATACAGCGACCAGAATAAACGAGATACGAGAACAGAAAACACTTCGAGTTGTCGGTTTTGTACGGCCTTGCTTCAGGAAAGCAGTAGTTTCTTTACTTTGGGAACGTTCTGTTGTACAATAATGTGAAAATACGTGCATGCGAGTTCTTTTTCCTTTTATCTATCATATCATTCGAGAAGTGGAATTTCGTCCGAGTATAAACAAATCATATCTCGGTGCCGCAATGGATACAATCGAATACGTTGATAATTTTGAAGAAACGGAAGACGATAAAAGGTTGGTAAAACGACGCCGTGCGAATCGCGTTTGGTGTTTGAAACAAACATTCGAAACTCCGGAAGCCGCCGAGGAAGCCGTTCAAGAGCAAAATTTATGGAAAAAATGTTCTTCGACGAATACACCGGCGGGTAATCGTATCACCTTTCGATGTACAGCCGGAAAATACAGAGACGATGAGTGCCCGGCCGGGCTTTATCTACTATATCACGCTAGCTCGGCCAAAGTTTCGCTATACGAAACCGACTGCGAGCACGCGAATCACAACAGAGAGCCAACACGCGGTCTATCTCACGAGATGAAAAATTTCATAAACCAAAAATACGACGAGGGTATTACGAAACCGAATTCAATTTTAGTTCTCATTAAAAAAAAAGGATGGATCGAACCAACGAAATCGCAACTTGCCTCTTATCTGAAAAAGATAAGGTTTGAAAAAGATAGTCCACCGACCGTGTCCGCGAGGGAAATACGTAATTGTTGCGAGGAAAGGAAACGCGTTCCTGAAGAGCTCGATATCCCCTTCGTACTAGCTTACAATGTGGACGCGCAGTCCGTCAATGTTGAAGAACAAGATTTGAAGATAGTCGTATCTACGAGACGACTATTATCTATGGCCAAGACATCACCGTTGGTACAACTTGATACGACACACAAAGTGACTTGGCAAGGATACTCCGTTTTGATCGTAGGAACCACCGATACGAACGAGAAGTTCCATCCCATTGCGCTGACTATCATGAAGAGCGAAACGACACAAGATTACGCTTTTCTTTTTCGATCCCTAGAAGAATTTGACTCCGAGTACAAACCCACTCTATTGCTAGCCGATGCCAACGACGCGATCACAGCGGGCTTCACCACAGTATTTGGTCTGCCGGAAGTTCGCCTCACGTGCTATTCTTCTTTAATGCGCGATATCGAAAAATTACTTAAATCTTTTATCGAACGTGACAAACGTGACCATTTGAAAGCAGACATACAAGTTCTACAACAGTGTCAAAATAGAGACACGTTTGTAAAAGCTTCGCAACTTCTCATTGAAAAATGGGAAAAAAGCAAAGATCAACAAATTGAGTCATTTCTTAATTACTTATCAAAACAATGCTTTGTAAAATACCCAAATTGGTTTGAAGGAGCCGCCTTAGGTTATCCCTCCACAAACAAGGAGCTGGAGGCGACTAACTTATGGATAAAAAGAAGTCACCTATTAAGGGAAAGATTACCAGTTGACCAATTCTTTGACGGTATTGTAAATGTATTAGAAAACTGGTCTCGGCAACGTGATTCCTATTCTTTTGCTGACGCACCAACCAAAACGCTACCTTTTTGGACGGAGGCGTATCAATGGGCTGTGGAAAACAGAACAGTCTTACAACAACCTCATAACGAAGAGGGTTGTACCCAATACTTTGTAGGCTCATCCACCTTCAAGGGACCTCTGACGAAAGACCTATTGCTCCAGTTTCAGAATATGGAAGGCGTGTGGGATACATTTGAAAGTTTCAAAGAACATAGGTACGGTATCTGGAGAATAATTGTGAACGCTGAACGATTGAACGAGTCCAATTGTTCGTGCCCCACTTTTTTGAAGAGCCGTGGATGTAAACATTGCCAAGGAATGCTAATAAGATTGAAACTAGTCTCTGTACCGGCCGAGGCGAAAAACGTACCACTCATTCAAAAACGAAAAAGAGGAAGACCTTCAAAAACAAATCAAGTGTTCATGACACAATAAAACCACCTAATCTAGGGATCTGTCAAATCAAGAGATTTCATTGTACCCTTCTTCTTAAATTGAAAGGTACTTTATTTTGTTTATACAGTAATAATAATAATATTTGTTTTTGGAGTCAAGTTTGTCATTTTTTACACGTCCTTTTAAATTGGGAGATTATTTTGTTTTATATTTTGTTTTTGCATTAAAGATTGAAATTTTGTTTCTAAAATGTTTTGTATAACGCCAAGTGATGAGCAGAAGCAAACAATACATGACGAGAACGATTCTTCTTTTCTAATTAAAGATGCATGTCTTAATGGAAATTACAAAAATTATATGAATTCACTTGATTGGTATTTGATAACAGATTGGTGTGGCTCAATTTTTACCAATATAGTTTTTGTAACGGACGAGACGCCAATCCTTCTTCTTATCTTTTGTATCAGAAAAAAAAATTTCTATAGTAAAGATCAGTCCTAAAGTTATACCGGTTCAACATAAAAACAGGTTACTAATCGTAGGATGATTTAAAATAATTTTAGGGAGAAAAAAGGTATAAGAACACGACCACCACTCTGGTGGTCTGTCCGTAAGCGACGTTATCAATATCATGTAATGTATATAGTCTAAAGAGAATCATCACCTCTCACCGCTAAAACCGCAAATTGTTAATGACGAAATTCTTATTATCATTATAAACACAACTCGAATTTTCTAGCCAGAAGAAAGAGGAAGGTGGGTAGAAACAATCTGCTGTTGTCACTAAACTTGCTTGAATTTTTCGCAATTGGAACCAAGAGAGAGAAAAAATATCAACCTTAATGGCGTGAAGATTTGCAAAGCCTCTTTTCAAAAGAATGAAATTGATGAAAAATTAGCGGAGGAACTCAGTATGAAAAGTGGAAAAGCGAAACCGAGTAGGAACCCGTCTGAAACAAAATTCTTATGAACTAGAGGACATGAATTTTATAGAATTAATATAAAATCGCGTGTATCCATTCATTGTTAGCCGACGCCAATACATACACAATATGCACATGTAAACACAGAAGACGCGCTCGACACTGTCACCCTTATTTAAATTTCAGTACACCACATTAATACGGTTGGAAATAAGGCTAAAAATAACACCTTCTTATCTCAAATTACCAATTCCTCGCCAGCACCAGCACGTGATCTTAAGAACTTTGTTGCCAACCTTTAGGTAAAATTAGTTTCACGACTTGGAAAGATGAAAATGGTCTTTCTGCAACAAAAATTTCCACCTTGAGAAAATCATTCCCTCGCGTCTCAAGATTAGCCCAATATGTATTTCTATAATTTTTCGAAGCTCCATCCATTATTTAGCTACCTAGCCCATCAGCCAAAACATTCGAAGTCTCACCTAAGAGAAATGAGACAACATGCGGCGATAAGAGACGAAAAAACTGAGGAATCGAGTAGGGAGTGCGAAAACCATGATTTTTTTCGTTAGCATGTACACATTCACTGAAACAGTACATTCATAATCAATGTAAGGAAAAATTAAATGATAAAACTAAATTCACCAACTGGAATCAGAGCGGTATTTACTAACAATTTTTTCAATTACCGTGACGTGGATGAGAAAAAAAAAATGAATTCGATCATTTTTCGATTATCAAAAATAATAATAAAAGTAAGAAATCAAAAATTTATGTCCAAATACTTGGAAAGACACAAATTCTGAATGCGATGTTGATTCCCTATTGATTCCCTAATCTGAAATATCAACAAATGATGAAAAATGTTTCCTGTGCATTCTTACAAGAACCAATACTTAGCGACCATCTCACTACAAATAAAAATACAATCGCATACTATCAATTACGACATATTAAATACGGGTGCTTTTATCTTAGTTTTGCCGATGATGTTCATTCTTATCAGCGGGTGATATCAAAAGAATACACTTCCATCACAGAGGGTTCAATAGAATGTAAATGTATTCTTCGTCATTTCTCAGTCGCTCGCAATCTCCAGTAGTTTTTCCGCGATTCGATTGCCACGGTGTCAACAACTTCTCTTCACTGCTTGAACACCAAAGCATCTCCAGAGATGTGGATAAAGGAGAGATGAGAATTTGTTCATACCGTGACTACGTAATTGCAAACGTACTACATTTGATCTACAGAATAGAAGTTATATTTTTCATATTCATAAAAATAGGACGAAAATTATTTTACCACAGAAACTCCATTTTGTTTGTTCAACGCTTTCATGCGCAATGAATTTTTTCAATACAATAAATTTCATGGATGTGATAATATTTTTCTAGCATTCTTTTTCGTTCGCAGTCAATTTTTCTAGTAATTCAATAATAAATTCATACATGTATTTACGGGTACGGGCTGTAATTAAAATTGAAAACTAAAAATCAAAAGAAAAACAAGATGAAATCTTGACGTTTCTGTAAGTATATTCTCATTTTACAAGATGAATTTTTATTACCAGAGCTGCATTTTTTTTTCGATTTGTATTTGTTATTATATCATATTTTCGGGCTATATCATTTATGAATTAGTTCTTACGTTGCTTTTAATATAATTCCTTAAACGTTTCGCGCACGTTCCTCGAATATTGTAAAATGAAGAAAAAAAAATCTCAAGTACCTATTATGTACTCAAAAACGATCCACAATGTCATTCAAGATAGGATTTAACCAGGAAATTTCTTTTGAAAAGTAGAAAAAAAAAGAAGAATCCATTTCTATAGCTGGATTACAGATATCAAAGTTTGAAAATTTGGAGATGCGTTTCTTCTACTGACTACCATTATTTACACACCATTGAATAAAAAATTAAAAAATACTCCAGAAATTTTCTTCGAAAAATCACAAATCACTTATTCGTCCTTTCGAATTTCTTAAAACTTATGATTCCGCCACTTTTCCTCCACGACCTCAGTCTAATTTTTTTAATGAAAAATCTATGGATGTTAGAAGAACAAACATTACATTCATTATTGAATTTCAAGGAACTGCTCCGAAGATGAAGGCTATGCCTTAGAAACTTTAGCATCATCAATAAATTTTGTGTTAGTAAATGACGGTAGAGCCCTTAAAATTCAATAATTAATGATATATTCCGTCAAATTAAAGTTTTTCTTTTCTGTTTTAACAAACATTACAATCCCAGGCAAATTTTTTTTCATTGGAAGGTTAATGAATATTTGTAGTGCAAATATCATAATTCCAACGATTTTACAAGAGAATTAGACTAACCTCCTCGCGCTATAGAAATCCCGATAAGAGATGTCCAATTGGTTAAAATACATTTTTAATACAAAGATTAGTCGACCAAAGATATTTTACCAATAGCCAATCGATTTCCAGGCAGAACAATCGAAAAAAAAACCTAGGTAAACATTTCTGCTAACATGGCATAAACAAGATCAACCTAATTTTCAAAATGGATACAATAAAAATTTCGAGTCACAGACAACCAAGAATTACTTACACAAGTGTAGCATTTTGCACCTCAAATTTTACGTTTCATGGTAATATATAGAGCACAGATTTCTTGGCATTTTTGAAGCTGAGTTTTGGCTATTAAACTTCAAAAATTGGCATTATTTGGCACGGAAAAAAAATCACAAAAATCTTGAGTAAAAGTAAAAAATTAGGGATTAGATTTGACTTGAAGCTCGTTTGTAAAATTAGTATAAAAGGATAATGAAAATGAAAATCTATAAAAAGCGGGAATTATGTAAAATAATCAAATACCCCTTAAGGCTTTCATGCATATTCCTGCCTCCCGAGACATGTATCCGAAGTATGTTACATTGTTACAATGTTGCACGTTACATCTCAAAATTTTCATACTCATCGTGAGAAATGTGTCATCTTTTCCGTTCTTTTATGCATACAAGGATTTTTTCGTTGATATTGGTCGTATTTGGCACTTTATCCATTTCTGGCATTTATACCGGTTTTTGGCGTTTTTGGCAAAAAAAATTCTTCCTTAGCCTCTCCATATCCTAAAACGTGTTCACCTTTCATTCCCAATCCTCCCGCCTTCATGCAAGCAATCTGACAAATGCCAAAAAATCCGTGCTCTAGTAATATACCTTGCAATTCGTATTAGAAAATTACTGAGAAAAACCTCCGCGATTACGCACTATTTGGGAGAATAAAATGTTCGTGCGTGTCCGGACATTTTTTTGAATCTAATTCTTTCGGGTTTGATTATTTCCAGTTTTCATCAAAAGTCTCTTGTATAGAAAAAAGAAAGAAAACCGGAGCCAATGAAATTCATGTCTCAAAATATCAACCTTATAATCTGCGAGAGCAGCGGAAAGTTGAAATTTATACTAGTTTTACGTTTTTTAAATGAGGTAGACCACAAATGGTCAGCAATTTCTTATAATTCTCACGCACTTGTAGAACACACAAAAATCGAAGTAAAATTGGAATACTTTCTCAAGTAGAAGAATTCATACACGTAAAATACAAAACAAAATCGAACAAACCTAATTCCTGCTTTCCGTATTGCTTGCGCAGTATTCATTATCGTTTAGGGTGGATTTTTCATTGCACTCAATACAAGGATCACAATACCGACTTTCGTTCGGCCACAGATATCCTCTACAACGATCATACCTAAGGAAAATGATCTACAATAATTTTCCAGTTAATGAATAACAAGTTAAAAGTAATTATAATAGGCTTACGGCAGATATTTCACAGCACCCCAACAAGGTTCTGTATTCTCCATGAGTTCAAATACTTGATTCAGCAACACAAAACTGTTCAGTCTTTTGTAATCGACAAAACGGCAAGAAACTCCACCGAACACTATCTGCAAAAGTTATCAGCGTTTAATTATTATTGGACACGCGAGTTTTGTTAAACTCTTCTTCAACATTCTGCGTTCATACCTGTACACATAAGTCTTCTTTCACTTGTATCATTTTAACGGGTAAACCGGAGGGTAGAGTATCTTTCCAATATTGGTAACAAACATAGTCGGTCTCTGGTACGTGAACTTTTGACCAATAAGCTCTGTCGATGGGTTGTCTCACAACAGCTTCAAAATCAGTAATATCTTCGTCAAAGTTATTATGGTCATTTATCGAATGATTGTCAAGTTCGATTGATTTAGGGTTTCTGTTGACTGAAAGCTCGTTGTTTCTAGATTCATTTTCGCAACAATCGTCGTCTTCGACGTCGTAATCGTTATAATCGATCAACAGAGGCGTCTTCTCGGGTTGACTTTCTATAACAAACTGGGTAATATTTGAAGAATCATCATTCACTTGAGGTGGTGGGTCTATCGAGTTCGGTACATCTACATGAGCAGATCCGTCAGGTAGTTGAGATATAATCGATGGAGTCATCGTATCAGTCGTACTCATCTTTAATTCTGAAGTTTCACCTGATAGAAATTCATTGGTCCATTCAAATGTTAATGAATTGTCGCAATTTTTATCCGACTGAGTTTCGTCAGTCGTTTCATCCGAACGAAGAGGTTCGAGTGTATTGGTGAGACTTTTGAACGCAGCCTTTGCTCGTCTATTCGAACGCGATCGAGATATTTTGGGTGATCGTTCCCGAAAAACAGTCGGCTTGGCGTCGCTTTTCAAAGCTGGTCTTGATCTGGGCTCCAACTGATAACGCCCACCCATTAATGGTAACCGGTAGTATCGCTCTAAATAACGTTCCTCAAAATGATGCTCACAAATTACGTGTTTTGGTGTCATTTCCTTATCAGTCCTACTAACAGCCTGTTTCCATTCAGCAAATCTAACAGGATCCTAAGAACAGTAGTTACATTTCTACAACTAAATAATTCAAGGACACGATATTAAAATAATTCGTTTACATTATACGCACTCTCGGAACACCAAACATGACAGGATTTCTTTGGTTGTTCTGTTTGTTTCGCAGACGAGCGGACCTGCGGCCGGACTCACAATGCGGAACAAAACAGTATCGGTATCGACAAACTTTACGCTTGAGTTTATCGGTATTTGTAATAACAGAAACATCTTTCCGAGAAGTTGTAGTAACGCTAGAGTTTTTCAGAGAAGTCATGATTATTTCGACATAATTTAAAAACTTGATTCACCCTGAAAACATACAAATAGATACATTATTAAATGACTCGGATAGAATTAATAATTCCTGTTGAAATTGAACTAACACGAAAAATAATATCATGAACCCATCGAGTGTCAGTGAATTCGGCGTTATATCGAGGAATACTCAATCGTCAGTCGTCATTATTACTGATAGTGAATTCTTCAGCAGTTATCAACTACAATCGAAACGTTGAATCTTGTCGACAACCGGCTGAGCAGGCTACAGCTAAGTTGAGAACAACGTGTAGGTAGGTATTCCACAGTCCACAATCCACATCAACACGGGAGTACCGTGATCTGTGAAGTAGCCTATACGAGTATTTCCGAAATAGAGACGCAGTCCGCATTCACGCATTCACGTCACCATTCACTAATGTCAGTCTACCTCGTTTTTCGCTTCATGAACGTCTATTCGCCATTCGTCCATTCCGGTGTTCGAACATCGTGCTCTAGCGAAGCCGACGTCACGTTCATGTTGCGCGGTCTACTCAACGTTTTCAAATCCTAGTTTTATCAGAATGATGTTTTGTTTATAATTATTAAACACACATCATTACAAGCTAAACCAGGTTCAACTTATATTGCGCAATTTTGATCAATCAATTTAAACCTGTAATAGGAATTAGCTTTTTAAACTCGGTTCAACTTTTGGTACAAGCGGTACCTATAAATAAACAATAATAATATGAAGGATTATATGTCAATAGCTGCTTAGCTGGGAATTCAATTTCAATAACTTTATGACTTCCTACATTTTTCTTAAAATTCAAACCTAACAACAAGCAGGATACAAGTAGGATCAAATAAACCAGTATCTACGGTGCGGTATTCAAAGAAGTTTGTAGTAGGATAGTTCATAAAGGGTAGGCCTTTCTTTGCTCAATTATCGCTCGCAACTTCAAAACATTTGAAGAAAATTTAAATTACTTGACATCAAATACCCCAAAAGAGTCACCATGCTTTTTCACTATTTTCTACAGAAGATACAAATTACAATCAAATACTTGAATAACTTGACTTGACTCACCATGTTCAATATCTTCATCTTGAACTCTTAGGAGTTACCAACCATCTTGCGGGTTGTTCAATTAGAAGAACTTAGAAGACAGTATGGATGTTAATGATGAACAATTTTACAGAACAACAATTAAACGTACAACATTGAACTTTAAATATGAAATGGTTCCAGCTGATGGTCTTCGTAATTTCAAAACAATGTTTCCCAATAATAAGACGCGTATACTATGGTGGCCGTCTGATGGCAGAGATTCAGAGAACTTGGGTAGCGGAGAACAGACGTAGAACTAAGAAATCTCCTATAATAAAAGAACACAGCTTTGTTTGCGGTCGATACAAGATCAGCGCCTGATCAGCGCTCATTGGGTCATATGAAAGACGGCTATTCCATAATTCCCACTCTACACGAGTAAACTGTGAAGAACGCGTTACGCACTACTACAAACACACACACGTACGTCGCTTGCATCAAAGTTAGGATAAACAGACAACGCTACATGAACGTATGCAAAAACTGAAAATCTTGATTATCTTCTATTCAATTCTAAAGAATTTCTTAGCAAAAACGTGTCCAGGGTTGCGTTTACGAAGGTTCGTTACCGAGTTAACGCAAAACGAAAAATATTGAAAAATTCAACCAATTCTGCTTAACGCATATTAACTTGGTAAAGTGCGTTTCAAACGTTTTTTTCAATATTTTTTGTTTTGCGTCAACTCGTTAACTTACGTTGGTAAACGCCACCCTGAATATTATTGTCGCGTTATTAAGTTAAATAATATTCCTCTTTTACTTGAAGCTTCAAATAAATTTCTGATGAAATGAGGCTGAAAATTGAGATTTTTCCATTCCAATGCATGGCAATGTTTCCATTATCCTCCTGAACTCTGACAAGCTTAGTGCGGCGAGGGAGGAAGGCTCGACGCTAGCGCGACACTGCTGTGTAGAGTCCAAATAATATGAACAAAACCCTCGGCACTGCAACCGAGGTTGTCTGTATAGAGTTGTCTGTCGGCATTTCGGGAATATTCATTGACGTTCGGGAGACCTGTCATTCGATCATTGACCCACACGCCGAAACGCTTGGAGGTATCATTCTTTCTTCACAGTTGAACGTTGATTGTGTGATTTTTGGTGTGATTAGTGATTACAAGAGCAAGTGTTTTGAAATTTGTTGTAATTTAAATTTGATCGAGAATTCCAGTCCTGCATTCTGGACATAAGGTGTAACTTCAACATCTGAATCAGGTAAGTTTGCCTTCATTGTAAACACCGTGATTGTAATTATAATAGCGTTTCTTCATTGTTTGTTCAAGAACTTTCATTATTGTTATGATACCTAGTATTTGTTGATTGTTCAAAGAACTTCTGAAATATCACATTGGTTCAAGTTTTTTGTGAAACTTCTGAATTAACACTTTTTTCCTTGGTCTGTAATATTGCAAGAAGAAATCAAGCTATAGCCTACAAAGTTTGTTTCAAATACCTATCAATGCCTTGGAAAATCACCAGAGTTACATCGCTGATCGCACGCGTTCCAAAGTTTTGGAAAATGATAAATTGGCCACCGTACTTTTTCACAAAAGTTTTGGTAAGACTATGTAAAATATTACTAGGCTATGTTGTTTTAGAACGTTTGTTCAACCATAAAATGAATGATATTTGATAACAAAATGTGATGAAGGTTTGTTAAATGATTGATGTGAATTCATGAAACAGAAAACAAATGTTTTTTTTTAGTATCAGATCTTATACTCGTGTCTGCCGTAAAAAAAAAGAACTGACGTATATCAACAATCTGAAGAATGAGAGGTATAGTCAAAAAGATAGTATGTAGGTGTGGAAAGACAATCAGGCTGTATTTTACAAGAGACGATTTGCAGTTGTGTCCTAATTGGATGTATTCACTTTCATGAAAAGTTTTGAAAAAGGAATGTAGATTGTTATCCTAAATCTATGACTACATCAAATATTTGTGGAAAATGCTTCTCGGAATTTACCTATGTATACTTTGTATTTACAGTCATATATCAGGAATTTTTCAAGGAAATTAGATTGTAACTTATTTTTATCGTGATCCTTGATTCTGTAGATAGGTACGTCAATTCTACTTTGTATGGTATCAGATGAGATATTCACACTTCACCCGCTCATGTGATTAGGATGTGTTTAGATCTTTCTTATTCCCTGGTGTACCTATATTTTTATATTGATTCAAACGTGACGTCTAATCTGTGAAATCATTTGTTCATGTGAATATTGTTGCCAACGGCATATCAATTCCCATAAGAATTCTACAGGAACGCTTTGATCATTTATCAGTACCTACTTTAAAACAGACAGAAAGTTAGGTAAGGGATGATGAAAGCTTTGAATTCACAATCTTGAAAGTTTCCTGTATATGAGAATGCATTTTTTATTCCAAAGTTCATTCTTATTTTTGAGTGTGAACAAAAATGATCAAAATGTTCCCATGTTAATCATAGATTTGATTGAGCAGAATGCGTACTTTCACCTGACATTATTGTGACGTCAGAGTAAATCAGTCTAAATCTTGAGCATAAATTTTTTGAATGTTGTCCTTCTAAGAATTGTTGAAAATTCCCCTATCCTGTAAGTGTAAAGATTTTTTCAGGAAAGCAAATAGGCCTATTTGACAAGAGTTGTTCCATTTTCTTTTCTTCATTTTTCTTTGAAGAGAGTAAAACGTTGAAATCTCAGTAGGTACCTCAGTACGTATATTCATATGAATTTTTACAGAAGAATATTTGACAACTTCTGTCTTCTAAAAAAAGCTTGGAATTTCTTGAGGGATTTAGTCATTAAAAAAACTGTAATCTGCTTATTTTCAAAAAATGAACGCTGAATTGTTACGTCATATTTTCCTTTTCAAAGAAGGTAGATAATTTAATGCAAGAATGATTGATTTTAGTAAACGCAATATTTAGTGAAGAATGAAAAGCAAGAATTATACTTTGCGCTGCCTTTTTCATTCAATTTTGTATTTTACTAAGCAAAATTTTATCAGCATTAGAAAGAAGTGCATTGACTGTATTGAAAAAGAGAAAGATCTTTTCACAAATCATGTAATTGAGGGAAATGTTGAGAAGTATGTCGAAATTAGGCACTTTTGCTGATCATATATAGAGATTATTGCTGTTAGTTGGAGTACAATTTGAACATTTTTGTGTACATGTTGTCAACAAAGCTTTCACAAACATAAGAAAAATCGATTACAAGTTCAGTGAAAAGGGGAGTTACACTATTGATTTAATGCATTATCAAAATGTTCACTATTGGCCTCTTATTAAAATGCTGAACAGCTGAAATTGAGAAGCAATGTAGAGCTGTAATCAAATGAAAAAGAAAAAACAAATCCGGAAAAGTTGCGAAAAGTAATTTCTGGAAAGAAGGAAATTCTGATAGATCGAGAGGATCATCAAAAGAATAAACAAACTAGGGAAACCTCAAAATGCAACCAAAGTAGAACCCATTTTAAAATAGGGTTTTGGTTAAATTTTAGCAATATGTTTTTTTTTTTAGAAATGCGATCAAAGTAGAACCCACTTTAAAATAGGGTTTGATTAAAGTGGATTATATTTTTTTTTTTAAAAGGCCACCACATGGGGCAGGCTGGCCTTACATGCGGACCAAAGAATGTAATGAAGCTGAGCCTGTTTCAAAAATAGGGAAGTTTTTATAGGTAACTATTTTTCAGAAGAGAAAAAATTTAGTGTCCGCACAAAGAAAATACCTATATTGTCTGTTCATTGGAGGCTATTGGAGCAGTTTCTTTGGTCTTTTTGTTGGTGAATAGAAAAGTATCCTTTAGTATTAGTGAATTGCCGCGTCGTTTTTGATCATATTTTTTTTAGAAAATTTTTGTCGAAAAAAATTAATTTCTTATTCCAAAATTGGTACTCATCTTGCTAGCGGCTGTCGCGTCGACGACAACAGACGCTAGTAATACTATGAAGGTAGGCTGTGTGCAGCTCTGGGTAGGGGAAGACTGAGTCAAGTGGGTATTCGCCAATAAGGGCGGAGTATGGGCTGCTCTGCCGTACAAAGTTGAATATTGACGTATTATGCAGAACTAGTCACTATAAACCAAATGCCGGTTTTGTAACGTTTAATACCACACGTATTAAAACAGTTGGTAAGGCTCCCTTCTTATATTTGTTGTCTACCTTGTTAGTTTATTGAGTACGCGGAGGAAAAGAAAGAGACCCGATGACGTAAATTAGGGCTGCTGAAGCCAACCGGCAAAAAAACCCTCTGCCACTTTGTTTCAAGTCCACCTCTAGACTCGCATAAACCAATCAGAAAGCACCAATCTTCAATAGCCTGTGTATAGAACTATAGATCTGAAGCCGAGAGAGAGAGAGCGATAGAGTGCCAATGAATACATTTTTCTTCAAACTTGGTGATTCTAATTTTTTATTAATAGGTATCTCCGAATGTTATGGAGCCCATAGAGATGCTCAAGTTGAGATTTTAAACTTTAACTTCCGATGATGAGGGCGCGTACGTTATTAGTGAATGCCTCTAACAGGTAAAACGAATGAGGTGAGCATCATGAGGGCAGTAAATAGAAGAAGGTAAAAGAGAGCACGAGAAAGAAATCTCAATCACTATTAAAGAAACAAGAAGAAATTAGGGTCGTTTGTTCTCATCACCACGTTATAAGAATGAAACCCTGAGCTCATGTACGTTCAAGCGTTTTGCGCACATTGTCAACTTCAAAATTTTGTTCGTATTCCCAAATAAAAGACAAAATACTCCTCTCTGCTTGAAAAATCACTTGAGTGCTTGCAATGATTGTAGATTGAAAAATTGAAACAAGAAAGGTTTTTTTTTCCTCAGTGGTGTTCAATTTATTCTATTCATTAGATATAGCTGATTTTCGAAAATTATCGTTTGACAATCAGAAAGAACAGGCTGTTTTTCATAATTTACGCCACATTTGTTTAGTACCGGTACCTAAGAATAAGTATAAGAACCTTTGCACATATTGTTTAAAGAAATATAGGGAAGCACATATACTCGTATTCGCTCATCAGCACATAGTTTTCGAATGCACTCTCGTTCGAATTACATAATCTGTACCTTCAGCAATCCTTAATGTTTCTATAGATAAAAAATTCAGTTTACAATTCTTTCTTATCAACAAATTTGATAAGAAATGAACGCGAGCCTCCTTTGAATAATAATAAAGATTATTTTAGTTTGCTTAATTCATTATCGATACTAAATTTACCTAAATCAACCATTTGTGTTTTTATTTTTTTTCTTTTCAAATTGAAGTTCTCGACCACCATTATATATTACTTAGGGTAATTGAAGGTCTCTTTATTGATGAGTCCTATGATAGCTACTCATCACTTATGGGCCTTCTTATCCTGCAGTTATCGGAAGTGAAATTTTTACATTTCTTACACATTTTTTATTAAGAACTGGAATCATAATTATTATTCAGTACTGCAAATTGAAAATTGTTCTTACTCTAATCGAACTCGAAGTTCTAAATTTTTTTTTTTTTTCATCTCAATAAATTCTTAGAAAAAAATTTGTTTTGTTCCATCGTCTCTCAGAATTGAAAGCTAAGAGTGATTTTTGGTTTTATATCTCTAAACAATAGGATAAATAGAACTCTCGTGACTTCTACTTTTTTTCAAGTCCTTATGGATCGTGGGACTTCGAAAAATCTCGACTGGCGAGTTATATTTATGAGGAGGGAGTTGTGGAAAAATATCTTTCTTGGATGTATAAATGGAAATAGTATAAGCATCGACTCAACGTAGCAAATCGACATTAAATTGACAAAATAATTTATTGCAGTAGATTTTTCTTCGCTGTTATACAATAAATAACGTTATACCTAGAATATACGTACAATACAATTAAATATTCGTAAAATAAATATCACTAACACAACATTTGAACGAATGTAACAAAAAACAAGGAAAAAAGGGGGTAAATTATCCGACAAAGATCAATTAATAAATTAATTAATAGGATGCATCGTTATAAGATCCATTAATACGTTATGATAACGTGAAACTGTTTCGACCCCTGGAATTACGATGTTTCCACGGAAAAGATATATACGTATTATTTGTATTTTCCGTTTGAAAAATCTTCAAATGGTAACTTAAAGGCCCTAACGATGAACTACGGCACATAAAAGAAAGAGAGAAAGAAAGAAAGAAAAAAAAAAAAGCTATAACACGGTTCGCCCACTCCCTTCACCCTATCAACAACACCTCGAAATAGATTTACCGGTACCTATGTTTAAATTTTAAGATTTTACGAGAAGCGGGCGCGCGGTCAAATACTGATTTTTAGATAACTTTACGCTCAACGATAAATTTGATATTCGGTATACAGTATCACGAAATTTATATACATATTTTTTCGAAGAACACATCTATTTTCTCTTCGTAATCCAATGCAATACTGACATGACAAACTTTCAGATCAATCGCCATTAAGAAGAAAACAGAAGGGGGAAGAAAAGAAAGGGAAAAATCAACTTAATTTTTTAACATGATGTTACACCGGGCAGTCTCGAAAATCGTACAAAAGAACACGAATCACAAAAGTGTGTTTACGTACAAAAACTTATAGTTAGTGCATAGCCTAGGTAGACTACAATGTTGTTAGAACGCTAGTTATAAAACTCTTGCACTCCAAGGTGTTACCAATATTATTAGAAATGGGCTTACGTTTGATTTTTACTATACT
Organism: Aspidiotus rigidus; assembly: GCA_035079385.1. Taxonomy (NCBI): domain Eukaryota; kingdom Metazoa; phylum Arthropoda; class Insecta; order Hemiptera; family Diaspididae; genus Aspidiotus; species Aspidiotus rigidus. Next base: position 1,889,141 of record JAVHKY010000044.1, on the reverse strand, counting down.
AGACGTAACTAGTGTTGACGTTAACTTTGATCAAAATTGGAGTGAGCTTTCCTTCAAAAAAATTTCAAGATGACAGATCGTTCCCGAAATATGTAGCATTCTACGAGTAAGATACATGGATATTTATCCAATCATTGGAATGGACGGTATGGTGGAAGATTATACTGTACAATGAACTATGCGACAAACTTATACATACACACACATACATACATATAAACTGTGCAAGTAATACAAGTGGGCTCCTACTTGCCCATGATGTTCTCTGACCTATACCTTTATAGCTTTTACAAACTTAAGAATAAGCTCGCCATGTGTTTAGCAGACGAATGGTGTTCTACACAATACGATACTTATTTTTATATACAATTACTATCTAAATTAAAAAAAAAAAAAAAAAAACTACATTATGTATAGACATCGGTACTTAGAGTTTTTTGGCCACCGAGGTCTACGGCAGTTCAAAAATTTAACGTAAGTAATAGACCTGTATAGTTGAGCATTTCAATACAAACGTTTGCAGACTTAGAAGTAAAGGTATCTTATAATAGTGTTTACATATAAATGTGAAATACATTGCACGCATTACAAAACGTATCAATATATATTCTTATTTGTTTTCCTGAGCGATATACAGCAAAACAAAACAACACAGACGTATACAAAAAAGTTATAAGGAAAGGTAGGTAATCATAATAGAGATACGCAATACTCAATTAAAGATCCAGCGTTGAAAACTTTTAAGACAAAATAGGTATGAATTGCCTATCTGTCATACAAATTACGTTTCCTCGATGAAACGCCTACTGCATACCTTCTTCACCAAAAAGGCTAATGCAGTTTTTAGGGGAGACACTCGATAGCGTAACACTAATCTAGTTTTATAACAAGTTTGTCTCATTATTCACGACACTGAGGAGGTATCTGTGAAGACCGCTCAATCATTTCGAGAGTTTATTTCGAAAAGAGAGAATAGGCACGAGATAATTCCAACCTTGTGGATTAGAAGTTTCAAGAAAAAGTTTTATTAATAATAGAATTGTGGTTATAGTTTTCACAGAACATTCTTCCATATTTTCAGAATTGTTGAAGAAAAATGATAAAATTTCGAACATTTTTCGCTCCTCTCGAAATGATCATAAAGTGCGTTGTTCCAATCCCATTAATGTGGCCCAATACCAGAAATGGTTGGATTCCACCCGCTTAAAATTTTCCCTCCTCTCTCTCTGCATAGCCTATATCTTCCTTCATCGTGTAGACTGCAGCATTCTCAAACTCTCGAGGCTGACGACCCAATTTTAAAATTGGCTAATTTTTCGTGAACCTCTTTTCTTCTTTCAGTGAGAATTGCAGTCAATGGAAATTTATTCCACTTTTTAAATTTTATAATCGAATATTTTCAGAATGTTTTACGATCCCATTCGAATTCGTTTGCGACCCACAAAAAGATTGCGACCGCAACTCTGAAAGAGAAGTACGTTAATTTCACCCATTTTAATCAGTTTTGCAAGTGATGAATAAGAAGGAGATCAGCGCTAGCATCGTCAGTGTCGGAACGACTCGTTTCGTCCAGGGTCCTGGCTTCTACATTTAGTCATTTGATGGATTGCTGATGATGAAACGAGGGAGCAAAGCTTTTTTAAGGTGAAAAACAACAATCTGAAACGAAATTCCTGGCTCTACTAATTCTGTTCTCTGAGTTCTTCTCCTAAACCGATTTGTTCCTAAGTTATTTTGAAATTACTCGATGAGTGTTTGAATGAGATGATTGCCCCTGCTGGGTACTGTTTGAAATTTCGTTATACTTTAAAATAACTCACACCAAATGGAAATATTTACTTGAATTAAAAACCGAAAATATAGTTTTCGATAAATACTTTTATGTGTGGAGAATTCTTCAAATTAAATTAAAGGAAACAAAAGTCAAATTGTTGTTCAATTAGATTGAAAAGGATAGTTGTCTATACAAACAAATTTTTCATTATTTTATTATTTCAGGTCATTAACCATCCGTGACTGATTAGAGAACTATAGGTAGGCGGATATACTCATATCAACTGATTCTCTACAATAAATTACATTACAAGATATCTTCTTTAGAAAAACAAATCGTAATCCAACAAGAGCCCTCTATTCTTCAGAGATAGTTCAAGTTTTTATCAGAATACCTCCTCAAAGAGACGACAGGAGAATGTAAAAAGGATCAAAATGTTCACTAACTACATGTTTACGACTAATATCACATTTGAGTACCGGTATGTATTTTCAATTGATAGAACTCTACAGATTACATACACGCCAATTTTTCAATATGAGAGCCAAAAATTTAAAAAAGGAAAAAAAAACGAAAAATTAAATTAACACGAAAAGTTGCCATTGAAGTCGTCCAAATACATCTCAGTAACGGCCTCATCTCATAGAGAAATTATAAAAATGCGAATCAGAATTTGATGAAGGGTAGGCGAATGTCCCATTCGACAGATGCTTACCATCCGGCTGATTCAGGTCGCGTAGAATCTGATTCAATGCAGTATAAGATCTGAAAGTTAGAGTAGTTAATTTTCAAGAGTGATTACCGAAATACGCGAGGTATTGCCCCCGTACGACGGGCAAGTAGTATACACGGAAAGACTTTAAATTCACTGATGCCTCTTCACACTGTATCTAAATCATGGCAAAGAGACAGCTCGTCGTGTGATTTTAAGTAAAACTACGATAGTATATATATTCCTATTCTATACTGTATAGGTTCTCATTCACTGTACATCAGTCGTATATGGCGATATCGTTCAAAACGGGGGAAGAGGGCGAGATTGAGCTGTGAAATCGAGACTTAAGACTTACACGTAGGTAATAAATAGGTATCCTTAAACTCTGGTGTATATAAAACACGTAAATGAACAAAATTAAACGAAACGAGAGGGGAAAATATGAGGGAAAAAGTCGTAATGGCGATATTCTACTGATGAGATCTGTTAGCGGTCTCGAACATCGACTCATTTATGATCGAGCCGGCGACCGCTGGGACCAAACGCTAGTGTTTATATTCCGGGTATTTGACGGAAGATCTGAGTAACGCCGAATTTTCATTGCCGGACGACTCGATTGTGTCACGAGATGAGCACTCTTCCACGGAAACGTTACGGTGTAGAGACGTCGAAGAGATGCGGCGAAACTCACTATCACCCGGGTAGCTTGGACGTTCTGGTTCGACGTGAAACAAGACCGGAGGAGCCGGAGACCCGTATCTTGATAGGTGCGGCGTTTGCATGGTAGGCATAAGATCTTCGCTAGCCGAACGTCCAAGCGGACGATGATGATCCACAAATCCGTTTCTGTTAGTGTAACAGAAAAGATAAATTTTTTACTCTAAATGGTGCTGAAAGTTTTTTACACTTACATCCAATGGGTAGATAATTAATAATGCAATTAAGGGCTCTTATTTCCGATTTGATAACCGGCTGAACTCGACTCAAATCGGCTATCTTTAATTTCAGCCGATACTTCCTCGAATACGAAGGATAATTCAACAACTGCGGATCCAGGAAGAATTGTGAAAAGATAAATGCCTCGACAAAAACGTCATCTATTAATTCCAGCTTCTGTCTCGATATTTTGCTTTTTCACTTCCTCGATCCTTTCCGTCATCTCGTCTTCGATTCAATATTACTGACGCCGCGAATAAATCGAAACCACCCAGTCGTACAAAATAGGAAAACGTGTGACGGTGTGGATTGCTTACCCTCGTGATGGGCGGCAATAAGTCGGTAAATGGCTAATCAGAAAGCGAGAAAAATCTTAAGTGAGTGTGATTCACAACTATGACGAAAATATTTTTCAAAAAAATACCCGAAGTATAAACTCTAAATGTCCACTTCATAAAATTTTATTGTATGTTGGAAAAAAGGTTCAAAAAAGAATTTGAATTAATTTTTTATTGGATTTGAACCAGCGATTTAATGTAAAATGTGAGCTACGCAATCCTAGTGTCCTTCATCACTGTTACGAAAAATTTTCATTCAACTTCTGGAACAACAAGCTTATCGCAATTCCGATAAAATTTAATTTCCATAACGGTTTCAAACTTTTACAATTGGAGTGGAAATTTTGGCAATTTTAGAGATCGATATTCAAGAGATTTTTGCAGTGGATTTGCGAAAAGGTAAAGGATGTATATATATTTCGCTCAAACTTCCAAAACAGACCATAATTTTCCAGCGAAGCGAGAACAATTCGTAGGGCAACGGTACTCCATAGTAGATAAGACATACAAAGTATACCTTCTGGCGCAGTCAAGCGCAGAGACTAATTTCTGTCAATTTCTGTCATTTTTCATTCAATTTTAAAAATCCTAAGAAGAAGCGCAGAGGGCTAACTTTCAACATTGTGAGGCTATTTTTTTCGCATTTTTCATATAATTTTAATAATCCTAAACAGGAGCGCAAGGACCTGTTTCTCTCATTTTGAGGCAAATTTTTCTCATTTTTCATTGAATTTTAAAAATCTCAAAAAGAAGCACAAGGATCTGTTTCTCTAGCGCAGAGCAAAATTTACCCATTTTTCAACCTCTCCAAAAATCCTAGAAATTTCCTCAATTTTTCAACTGTATATTTGATTGTTTTTAAGCTAAATTCGCTCTATTTTCTTCCTACTGAGATTGAAAAATTTTCAACTTTTTTGTATCATTTCTGCATCAATTTTCTATCATTTCACTAAAAATAAATCTCTCTCGTGAGAGCTACTTTGCAATACTCATAAAAATGTAAGAAATTCAAATTTTTCGTTCTGGCGCACTTACTCATTTCTCTAATTTAGTGAGTGGTTTTCTGGTTTTTGAAGACAGTTTTAAAAATGAGAAAATTGAGAAAAAGTAGAGATTTGGTAGAAAAATTCATATATTTTATTAAAATTTGGAAATTAGTGAAATTGGTAATTTCTATTATTTTAGAGGATATTTTAGTGATTTCTATACACAAAGCTCATTTTTCTATGAATTTCAAAATTCTTAAAAAGAAGCGAAGACATCAATTTCTCTCAATTGTTTCATTCAATTTAAAATTCTAAAAGAAGTGTTGGGACCAATTTCTCAAACGCAGTGAAGCATAATGACTAATAAATCAACCTCCTCATATATCACATATTATTCATATTCAAAATAAAAAATGACTTACCAATACTTATTATCTCTTATATTCCCCACATACATTGATGATGTGAAAAAGGCATCTTAAAATTTCTGGTTTCTTCTTTACATTTATAAGAAGTAAGTATGATTTTATCTTCATCATAAGTACTTATTACTCTAGAGAGAGTGATTTCACATAGAGTGCATGTTCTAATTTCTTTTATAAATGTGTATTTAATTTCTTCCTCGATCTCCAGTTAAACGATCGTGATCCCGAACTTTTATTTTATGTCCTCGATGTTGAAATCGTGATGGATGATTTTAATTTAACCCTCTCCTCAGGTAAAATTGCGTGAAACTAAAGAAAATTAAGTATAAGTTTCCTGCAGCACATACATTGATTCTTGGAAATCATTCTACCTGGTTTATATTCAACTACTTGGACAAAAAATGGGGTGAGAAGGAAGAGCAAAGGGTAGAAGAAAAATCACCGTAAGTAATAAAGAAAAAAAAATAATAAATTTGAATATTGCTACTTCATTTTTCATGCCACTTTTTCCTTCCTCACCCTCTCCTCAACCGAAAAAAATTAACGATGATAAATTAGGCTCTTAATTTATGTAATAGACTCGAATTCTATCCTAGAGGGCGAAAACGTGGACTAGTATATTACGAGTTCGAGCGTTTACATGTTCGACCGATACTACCTTTACTCAATGCCAACTGAATAGTATGATGGATAAAATATACTGTTGAAATGGGTAAATTTTGCTCAATGTGAGTAAGTGTGCTAGAATGAAAAATTGGAATTTCTTACATTTTTGTGAGTATTGGAAAGTAGCTCTCACGAGAGAGATTCATTTTTAGTAAAATGATAGAAAATTGATGTAGAAATGACTTTGAAATTTTTGAACTAACAAGGAAGAAAAATAGGATGAATTTAGCTCAAAAATAGTCAAATATACTGATGAAAAAATGAGGAAATTTCTAGGATTTTTGGAGAGGTTGAAAAATGGGTAAATTTTGCTCTGCGCTAGAGAAACAGATCCTTGTGCATCTTTTTGAGATTTTTAAAATTCAATGAAAAATGAGAAAAATTTGCCTCAAAATGAGAGAAACAGGTCCTTGCGCTTCTGTTTAGGATTTTTAAAATTATATGAAAAATGCGAAAAAAATAGCCTCAAAATGTTGAAAGTTAGCCCTCTGCGCTTCTTCTTAGGATTTTTAAAATTGAATGAAAAATGACAGAAGTTGACAGAAATTAGTCTTTGCGCTTGACTGCGCCAGAAGGAATATGTCTTATCTACTCTCCATCCCTCCCTCCCCACAGTACCTCTAAATCCGCGCCTGATAAGATGTTCGATAAATTTTTTAGATTAAATAAGGAAAAAAAGGAAAAACTGGATTTTGATATCGATAGTGCGAGAGCAATAAACAGAATGCACATACTGCTTATAAATGATTTTACAAACCAACATCCACGACAATAAAAACTGATCAAACTAAACAATATGAATGACGAACGTTTCCTTTTAAAAAGATCTTCCGTATACGATTAGAAGTTTTGTTCCTCACAAAACGGATGTTAGATATTTTTTTCAAAATACGTAAGTGCTTCGACTTTAAAATTAGGGAGGTAAGTATATCTAGTAATTACAAACATTCCGAATATGTGTACAAAATATACATACACCAATATTCTGGTATTAACGATGGAAACAAGAAGAATAGTGAAAAAAGGAAATTGCAGGGACAGAGAATTTTATAAGCATCTACCACGTACGAACAAAGCCATTTGATGTATTGCACTAAAAGAATCTTTAAGACCTCGATTTTACAGAAAAAGAACACGCAGAAAGGATATTATCATGCTTTGAGATTGTTTGAAGGATGCACCTTGAGTAAAGATACAAACTTCTTTCATCGGTATCACATATTTTATCAGAAATAAAATTTCACACCAGCGGTTTGCCGATCAAACCCATGCCGTAATTCTCGAAGTCCAATTCGACTTAGTCTTACGTTTTCATGCTGTTGGTGCAAAAAGGGAATAAAGTACTCCTATGTACTCCAGAAAACAAGGAAATATGTTTGTAGAAAGTTGTTGATCAAAATAGGTAAGCATGCATTGAGTAAAAAAAAAAAAAAAAAGGGGGAAAAAAAATTATACATTAACAGTGAGACTGAAGGTAAAAGTGAATTCGTGAGAAGCACACATTATAATGAGCTGTCTCTTTACCAGTCACCACGCATATTATAAGCCATGGAAAAACACTCGTACAAAATAATACAATACATCATTAGACCTCATGCTCAACATTTTATAGGTAAGCAATTTTTTTTATATCACAGGGAATAATATTGGAAAGAAAAATTCCAAGCCGAAAAATATGACCCAACGATATTATCAATAAAAATAGCCGTACCTTTCAGATTCGTGAATATCCACTTGGATATCCATTGGTTGACTATTCCGCAAGACAGAGTGATCGTTGGACGGATAACGCCTTTCTTCATCTTGCATATGGTAAGAAGATGGAGTGAGCGTTCGACTAGGATGTCTAAATTTACCGAATACAAAACGCGGTTCTTCGCTTCTGTAAAATCAAATGACCAATTGAGACAGTCTGAAGGCAGTTTAAGTGCAGTTTAGAACAAATATTTTCTAAAACCCTCTCCTCTCTCTCGTTTAAGGATTAGTGTCAGTCTAATCATAATTTACCCAGCAGGAATTTCAATCCTATATTGGCGATCGGCTTCTGCTGTATCAGTGAACCTTCCGTCTTCGAGACCAACTGTATTCAAATGCCTTCTCGAATGATGTTCAAGTTGGCGGATTAGGTCCTCCAAGTTACGAATTCGTATAGGTCCAGATTCTTCGTCTTCTTCTTCGTCGTCATCTTTTGAATGAATACAAATGAGATAATTGAAATTTAGTATACTGTACGAAGCTCTGCAATTCCGAACTTACCAGCAGGATGATGGAGATGATGAAGCTGTGGGTGATGGTGGAGAGGATGATGGTGGTGGAGATGATGCGGTAATTGCTCATCTAGACAGTTTCTACTGTCTGATTTGCCAAACTGTTGTACGCCAAACTCTCTTTATTCAATAAATAAAGATAATATCAAGGTAAGTTTTCGTATGATAAAAATTTAAAAAAAAGTTATTATTGTGAATAATCGTACTGGTTTAGAGTAGTCATCACTGGTGGTGCGGATGTTGAACCTGCCTGACTGGCTGGTCGATAAAATACTCGATGACTGTCGCTACTGGTACTACTGCCAGGCCTGTGACTGAGAGGAAAGCGGGAAAAAAGTATCCTTTTAGCATTGAAGTAATTGAAACAAACAAAAAAAAATTGAAGAGTAGCTATATCCGCGTTTCTGTCATTTTTCTAGAATAACATCAATTGATTTCTCCCACATATCTTTTTTTTTGAGACGAATTCATGAAATGATATTGGAAAAGAAATTTTACAACTTTTTTTTCTTCTTTTCTCTCGGAGGGAGAAAATCTGAAGCCCCCTCCTAATCCACCCTTATTTCTTGCTTAGGTACTTTTCATCGAAATTCGTAAACTAACGTGGTATGGATTACATATTATATCTTCACCCTCCCCAAATTTCGATTGTGGGTACAAATCAAGAGGAGAGCGCACAAGATCAAGCATCGCTCTGTGGAACCAAAATTTACCAAATACGATATTATCTTTGAATCTTGATCCAAAAATGAAATCAGCTCCTAAATATTTCCGCTCAAGAGTTTGGGCGAGGGCATACACCTATTTTTACGGGAGAAATCGGTTAAACCTATTTTTGTAAACATTTTTCACGAAAAATTGAATCGAAAAATTTTCCCGAAACGTTAGTATCACTCTTTCGTATGAAAAAATCGACTTCCCATATATTCTGCCGAACTATCAGCCATATTTTTCTGCCTCACCTCACTCTTCTCCCTCAACCAGTAAATTCCTCCTCCTCTTTGACTCTCTCTCTCCTCTCTACAAACCATACAAAACCCCTACTCTTTTAATCTTATTGTTCAATGCATTCTCATCCTCCTGCATACCTTAACATCTTCTCTGTCTTCAATTGCTTTCCTCTGGACCCCTGGTCATATCGGTCTACTGGAATCTGGCTGCCAAGGAAGCTTTGTTCTCCCTCTCAATCACCAAATGCCCCCCTCTCCGGCCTGTGATTTAAAATCTTTTTACCGTTCCGAACTCATCTCATCATCATCGCACAGCATTTGGTTCTCTCAACTGCCTGCAACAAAACCCTAATCCCCTGGTCTTCTTCAATTGGTTCTTCACGCCGCAAAGAAACGGTCGTTACTCGACTACGAATCGCGCATACTCGCCTAACCCATTCCTTCCGACTCCTTGGACTCTCTGCTCCCCCTCATGCCAATACTGCCAAACTGAAAATTTATCCGGCCCACATTTTCCACCCGCCCTTCTCTCGTGAACATCAGACATTCATTTTCTGCCACCTCTCAAGCCCCTTCTGCTCTATTCAACAACTCAGAAACCATCAGTAACACTTTAAAATTCCTCCGATCCACCTACTACTACAAACATATCTAATTCCAATATTTCTTCCCGAGTTAATCTCGTGAAAAAAAAAAAATAATCTCCATATCTATAACGTAAGAACCATTTGAATTTCCTATCCATGGCTTTACCTGCAAGAGGGTGTGCCTGGATATGTCGGTATTTTATCGCCGGGTATTTCAACAATCTCATCTTCATCTTCGGTAGGTAGGGCGTCTGATTTTTTCTTTCTCTTCGACTCGTATGGTGAATCGTATTTTATTTTAGGCATTGTAGTCCGCCTGAAAATGTTAGCAATTCGACCATATATTATATTGTAAGAAAGTACGATAAGGTTGCGTGTAAAGTATTACTGTGCAAAATAATCGTATGCTGAAAATAATATAGCCTACCCCGACAGAAGTAAAGTAAAATCAATAAAAACTTAGCGAAAGAAAAGAGAAAGATCAGAGAGCGTCAGCAGAAAAAATTTGTGGATATTCGAGAAAGCCAATTAAAGTATTTAAAAAAAGAAAATAAATACCGGTAATAATAATAAATTAATAATTAAATGAAAAGATTTTCGTATAGTCGAATTGAAACATTCTTTCTAATTATAAACTATTGAAGCTAAATACTGACGTATTTTTACAATATCTGACACTAATCGACAATTCTCCTCGAGTTCACTATCTTTCATTAGAATACTGATCTATGGTTTCCTTACACTTCTAAAGAGTAAGAAAATTCGTGTGTAGTAATTGCTATGAAAGATGTACGTGAACACACTTTGAAAGGAAAGGAAAGAATTTCTGGATTCGTTCAGAAATTTTGATTTTATAATATCATTAATATGTATTTTGTAAACCCGTCCACAATTCTCCTTCCCCCTTTCTTCTCTTTGCATGTACTCGGTAATCTATTAAGATTCTAAGCTGAAATGAGTCAAAAGGAACCTAAATCAATTTCTTCCTGCTTGAAGGGCGCAATTTTGTTTCAGGTTTAGGACCTCATGTTGATAAATCTCGCGGGATGAAAATTATAATTTCTTAATTTATTAAAAACTATCTCCACGAAGTCATGAGCGTCACTCTTCGAAATTCTAGTACCTAACCAAAAGTGCGCGAAAATTATCGATTAATGTGCATATTAGAAAACTGGATAACTTCACAGCAGACATTTTTAGAAAAATTCACTCTAAGATACACAAGGAGTACAATAAGAAAAAATAAAACGAATATTATAAGTATTAAAAATGCTCTCTGTGAAACGTCGAAAATTAAAGCGAGTTTGTCTCACGGGTAATGCGTCATTGCCCGTATTTTGCATTAGCGCTAATTCAAATCATAATTTTCGAAAATGATTTCAAAGACTCAAGGTCTACCTTGGGAGTGTGAACTTTGAATATTATGAGCAATAGATGGTGTCTTTTTTTTTTTTTAAATTGGTCTTCGGTTATTTCAAAATGCTCTGGTACGCGAACTCGCTTTCTTTTTCGTGTATTTTCCTATTCGTCGTAGGTCGATATCATTAAACACGAGTTTAAAGAATGAAAAAAATAAAGTATATTAAATTACTTAAATGAATTATTACAACACATACCTATATGTGAGATCGTTAACGTGGAAATAATATTTTTGACTTTTCGCTCTGAGAATTTTTTTTGTCTCTTTTTTTTTTTTGTTCTGAAGAACGAATACTTACTGATTCTTCAACTGTAAGACAACTGTTGCCAAAAATCATAATATCTTCTCAAAATTTAGTCCATCACATTTATTCACTCATTTTTTATTTTTATCGAACGATTATTTACACAAATGTCCTACATTTCTAGTCAGGTGTTATTTGGTGTGGTCATGAACTATGTGTGTATTATCATCATTCTTTTTCATTCATAGACTTCTACATATTACATCAGAAAAATGTCCTAATTTATAATTAAATACTGTACAGTTTTGAATGTATTTTTCAGCGATGAAGTGAAAGCGTTCAAGATTACGAGAACAAAAAATGGTACGAGAATAATAGTATCAAGATTTGGTAAGTAGTATAAAACGATGTTTTACACAATAATAACGTGAAAGAGTTCAATCAATCGATCTACGACACTAAGGTTTTATACAAGGTAATTAAATACTATCAATAATATACGAATGTGTGTGTTCATACACATTTTCCTCCGTATTTTGACATCTTTAAATTATATACCAGTTTATTAATTAGCCTCGATGAAATTATATACTTCATTCTTTACATGCGAATGAAGAAAAAGGAAGGAAAAAAAGATGCTTGAATGATCATGCACGATTATTATCTAAGTATTAACTACAAAAGCCAGCTAGAAGCGGATTCCAAATAAAGCTAAAAGTTGATTTTAATTGATTCAATGATTTCGTTTGAGGCGATCGCTCGTTTGGATAAAATTTATCACTCGAAGACTGATCAACAATATTCTTCAATATTGAGTTTCCTTCTCTTGTTATTTGAAGAGAAATGATACGAAAAATGTGACGCCTCAAGAGCTTATGAAAGTTCTAAGTAGGGTTTTTTATACAAGTATAAACTCATTCTACAAGAATCACTAACGTCAAATGAAGTCTCATTTTCATCAATTGCAACACATTCGTACAGATTTCTAAGATAAAAACTCATAAAGGATGCCTCTTTCTTTATTCGACCGATCAAACTCTTTTTAAAACGACCAAGTGACATTTCAAAAATCTCCGATAAGCGATATTGAGAATGCTTGGAATAAACCAAGAAATTCGAACTGAAATATTGTGTGTTTCGGGACGAAAAGTGAGAAATAGCGTCCTGCACGATCCCTACCGAATACAACTCAAATCAACACAAAAGTTATCGAAAAAAAAAAGCGTTTAATCAGATCTTATACGAAAAACCTCTTGAGCACTGTTGGAGTAAAATTCGCCGGGCTTTGCTCAACTCTGGAAATTGAAGGGAAGACGAGGTTAGCCATGAAAGCAAATAAGCTATGTTAGAAATAACGAAAAAGTTCGCCAAAATTTTAAATCATCCTTTTCCCGAAATATTTCCAAATAATAGAGAATTTTCGCATTTGAACGTTATCACGATAAGGTAACGTTGACGTTAAATTTTCTCATGTTGAGCAATAGGAGAATTTAACGTTAGGGTTACCGTGTCAAGATGACGTTCAAATGCGAAAATTCTCTAATATGTGCGCTCTGTCCTTATACACATCGCATACTCAGCGGAAATTCGCTAGAGGAATTTGGAGATTAGTTTTAAAATAACGTCATGAGAGTCGGAACTCATATTGAATGTGATATGGTGTAAGTAAAGCACTGAAATCAAAAAGATCTTGAGAGTATAGATCTACTTATTGGTTAGCTTACAAGAGTACTTTCGGGTACTACCCCATCATCAGTTGTAAGGCCTTAAATATTAGTCTTATAAAGGCTGCTTAGCGATACAATTGATGATAGGGTGACACCGCTAACCAATAAAGTAGAACTGTACACTCAAAATCTTTTTTAACATCAGAAAAATTCTGTGGTTGATTCATTTGAGTTACCCGCGTAAACATACATAGAAAATAGCGACGCTCACTTCACACATACTCAGGACTCAGCCGTGAAGCAACCAGATAGTTTCCTATAATAGTACAACTATCCGTATATTCTAAAAATATATAAGGTTATTTTATTTTTTTTTTGTAGGAAGACTCACGATGACCAATGAAATCAGCCAAGATCTGAGTTATAATTTTCTTTCAAGAAAATTGTAGTATGTAAGTATCTAACAAAAACGATTTCATCAGTCACACAATATTTTTCGAGCCAAGAATTTTCTTCTCACTATTTTTCTTTCTCCATTTCAACGTTGTTCCACTTTCTGCTCAGACATTTTTTCACGTTGTTTAATAATGCTAACGGGGATGTGAGCGATCGCCATCACAAAAATTCACAAAATCACTTAAACAGAATTTCAAACAAGAATTCTAAAGGAATCTGTTTTATAAAGGTTTTAATAATCGCAAACTAACCTTATTAGGCAATGAGAGAAGCTTTTGTGCACCACCACTGACCTGTAGCATAGAGCAACAGTTGTGAATACCGTGAAAACCCCCCCACAAGCTGCCATCAACACCCCGACCAGATTTGCAGTGTTGGTACTGTGTGCGTTTTCTATATTTAAAAGTTTTCATTTTTTTTTTTTAATTTATTTTAATATAGTAGACGGACGTGAGATAATATGTACGTTTGAAAAGTATTATGTGGTCAGCAACAAATGTTTCCGCGCATAGTCGTCGTAACATCCAATAGCCGCAAATGCACAGACATACAAAAAACAAACAAACAAACAAAACAAACAAAAATAAAATATCGTTGCAAAAACACACAAGAATAATAATAGTCTGCATTAAAAAGTGTGTGGAGAATGCTTCTTCCAGAGTTTTATAGCTTTGAGACGTCTACAAAACATGAACGTAAGCATTTAAATGTCATTTTGTTGATTCGAAATGGGGTTTCGTCCCCTATCCTTGTGACAAGAAGAACGACTCACAGCGTGTTTTACAAGCTACTTTTGAAAAGTCCATAAGAATTGCAAACGCTTCTAACTTGACTAATGCAGCTCTCACCGTTGATAACGTATCTCGAGATATCGAAAGATATTCAGCCGTCAAAGCTTTTTAAAACCAGAACGCATAAAGACGAGCTGTGTGTGATATATTTTGTATACGACACACGTGAGTTAATTAAATTATAAATCAAACAGAAAAATAAGAAAAACACCCACGTAATAGAGTATTATATAGAGAAAACATCAAACAAACAAAGCTTTGTTTTTCAAACGGAACGGAAGTGACAGTCACAAAGAAGAAGAGCTTTGTGGTGCGGAAAAACTCGAGAAAAAAACAAATAAAAATCCCTTCTCCGTTATTTTTCACTTTTTTTTTCTTTTTGGTACGATACCTGTAACATACGGCAATCAGGGTGAAACATACAAATACAAGTTTCACGGCTATGGTTAAAATGATCACCATGACGAGAGTACTTAATCCCTCTTTTTCGCCATCTTCTGTAAAAATCATCTTTAAATTGCGACGAAATAACACCCGAAAATACAAAAACAAAAGAAGGGAGAAAAAAGAAGGGGAAAAAAAGGAACAGAGCAAGATAATGGGTTAGAAAATGCAAATTGTATTTTCTTTTCCTTCAAGCGTTTCTGCAAAAGAACCTTCTTGCACCATCAGGAAAAATTGACGAAGATAATTAGAATATTAGATCTATAAAGCTATTGAGAAATAGGCCTATAATGACGATTCTATTATTTCGATTGTATACCTAACCACGAAATTTTCGAAAATTCTTATGGGTTAGTAGCGGTGCGTGCAACGCATATGAGAAAAGGAGCTCGACGAAGCTGAAATTAAAAGAAAACTTTTACAAAGATTTGAGCCATTTTCCCAGGAGCATCGGATTACTCAATTTTCTTTCACCCAATGATTTATTTTCATATGAGATCGCCAATCAAGTAAGCATCATAAAATTAACTGAGTTGCTAGTGGAAACTGAAGTGAAGACATATTTTTCTAGCCTTTAAAATCGTACGAAATTATAACGCAAACAATATTAAAAAAAGTTTCTAATGAGAATAGAGCACGAATAAAATATTCATAGGTACGTAAAACCTGCCTAAGAGGGAACTCGTTCGGACTGGACTTTTTCTTCCGTGACTGTTAGACACCCTGAATTTATGCTTACAACTTCTTTCAAGCTATATTTTGAACGTATAACTGATAACAATGTTTTTCTTCGATGGCAGATTTTCTCACTATCTCAACATTCTCCATTTTATGGAGTAGGCCTGCTACGATTTTTTTCCGTTTCAATAGGTTTCCGCCATAATCAGGTTCCGTCTTGGGCAGGTTGAACTGTACAAGAAATCACTTAATATTTCATTTCCGAAAGTTGAAACAAGTCCAAGTTCTTCAATTATAGGGCATTACTTGTTGTTACTATTGTAACCGGAATTAGGTTGCAGCTTCTCTCTTCAGCGTTGCTCATTTTCCTCAATAGTTTTTCCTCTAATCGAGTTCAAGATACACACGAAAAATTAAAGGTATCGAAAATTCGTTTCCTTCTTTCATACTCGATTTCTCCGTAACCTGATTACAATTGAAAATACGTTCCATTTGTAAATAGGTATCATTCTCTACGGATTTAAATTCCATGCACAATTTTGATATTTTGATATCAAGATAAAATGGAGAAATAGGGCGATAACGATTGAGGGGAACTGCAGAAAATAATACCGCATCTCCTCAGGTTCCTTACAATCACATGATCATCGTAGCTACACATTGTCTCAGATTTAATGGGGGAGACAAGCCTCTTTTCGCTTCCCAAATTAAATTGAAGAACCCGGATTTGCTTGCGACTGTTATTGGGTAAGTGGGACAGAGCTAAGGCTACTAAATTATAAGGTAAAATCACCTAGAAGGCAATCCGCGAGGATGACGTCATCGTCGCTGTAAGACAATAAAAACCTAGACAATTAAAACCTGGATATCTGGAAAAGTCACAACTTTTTTTGAAAATTCAAGAAAATAAAAATTTATCTGATGAACGTTTCTTTCAGAAATGATATTTTGTTTGGGTTTTGTTGCAAAATTTCGAACAAAAATTTTCTGGTTATAACGTAGCGGTGAAGCTATGTCACTTAACTACGCAAGTTCAGACTGCGCCTAGCGAAGTGGTGCAACCTTAATTATTTAGTAGGCTTGTGCAGAGCTCATTTTGTGTCATTTCTCATGTGTTGTACCTGAATCGATTTTTAATAATTCTGTGTTCATTCTAAATGTATATCCCTATACGCTATCTTTGAAGTAACTTCGATTATTTAAACGTCCTAGTAATTATTTTCATGACTGTTACACAGTCTCGCTCACTCGATTGGCCATCTGTGAAAAGGTTCTTATGCATTCACAAAAACGAAAAATTTGGTCAAGATATGAGCGTAATTTATTGACAGTCGTAGAACGAGAAAGGATTCTCTTTATTATTACCGTATAGCGTTTCATGACTTTCAGTCATGTTCAAGAAACTTTTGCTCTCAGTTTCGTTTACCGTAGTCGATTCGGTAATGGGTGTAGGGGTGGTAGTTGGCAGTGGTTCTTCTATTGAGCAATCGGTTCCCGTCCAGCCTTTGTCACAGACGCACATATTTAAATTTGAGCACACCTATGACGAAACAAAATTCTGAGTCGAGCAGTTTATTATAGAAACCCAATCAGATTTACGATGGTATACTTACTCCGTGATCGGAGCATTCTATATTCTTAGAATCAGTTGGACATTTTCCTTTATCCAAATATGGTAACATATTGGTGCAAGTTTGGTTCACGCAAATCTGTAAATTTAAATTAGAAAACCAAAGTTTCTCATGTTTTTTAAAAACATTATTCTTCAATTGGTAAGGCCCCCGAAGTGTGAGGCGAAGGGCAACTTTGTACTCTTTGCAACCTCCTCCCGGTGGGCCTGATTTTTAAAGATAAATACCACGGAAAACTGGTTCCAATACAAAAAACAAATTTATGGCGCGGGTTTCCAAACTCGCAGTCAGAATCGCTTGAAAAACCTTAATTCAAAGCTATTCCTACAATACCGAAGCGAGCATCATTTTACATTAAGTCAGATTCTGACAAATAGTTACCATGTCTTTCGAGCAAAAGGTTCCATCTAGAACGAGTCCTTCCATAGGATTGTTACGACCTCTAGTGGACCTGCAAAATAAATAAATTTACAGTAGTCCATTATTTGGAGACTAAACCGCGTTACAAACCTCCGTCAGGAGAAATAAACAGAGTATACGACGTACTTGCATTCATACTCGTGTCCTTTTATTGAAATTATTGTCCTCGCGTATTCGTGAGCAACTGTTGGTTGGTGAGTTCCATTAATACATTGCAACGAGCCGCACAACACATTCCTAAAAACGTTCAACGAGAATTAATACTCATATACAAGAAGTGAAAGAAGTACCTACGCAAAATTCACTTCGAACAGCGCACTTGTATTGTCCTGGTTTCATTATAATACGTACTTGGGTTGGCATTGTGTCAACTTGCCCCTCTCATCCTTACCGCAGTGTCCATTTAGCGACCCGTTTGAATTGAACTGTTCGTAGCATTTTTTATCCGCCATTCTGCCTCCTGCCATTGACAATATTCCAATAAGTACCCGTTAAAATTATCGATTATAATATAGTCATATTCTCGACGTTTCTCGAAGTGACTATCTTACCCCGGCCCCACATAAACTCGCATTGGCTGGTGTGAGTTGGACATACGCCGTTGAAACATATCGCTTGGTCTCTGGAACAAGGGTGACCGTTCTTCCTGAAAATATTGGCCGGGCAATTACCATCTGTACCGGTGCATGACTCGGGTAGGTCGCACTCACTGGTCGCTTCCCGACATAGGGTCCCACGAGACAGGAACTGCATAAACATGAACGAAAAGTTATTTGAATGTTAAGTAGTCACAGAATCGACAGGAATTAGGTTGATGTCATGAGTAGGTCTTTTTGTAAACGTGAATTTCAACATAGAAATTACCTATTCTACCAATTGCACCTAATTCAAATCCTTTAGATGATGACGTCACTGCTTTGCTCTGCATACAAATATTATATGACGAGCGGATTCGGAATAGAAAAATTCAACAGTTTGGCGAATTCCCGTCTTTCTATGAGGGTTCAAGTTCTCGAAACTGAGAATTCGAAATTCGTAGAAGTCCTTAGTATTTGCATATAAGTTTAATCTAAGCTCGAGAGCGCAGACGAATAAACTGTTCAAGGGGAGGGAAGGCTCTTTAAAAAAAGAAAAATGTATAAATGTTTTGCTCTATTCCATCGGGGTTTGAACCAGGGTAATAAAGTTTCAACAATATCAACCAAAGGCACTTGGGTCTAATGGGACAAGACCAACTCTCAAATGGGAACCGGTATAACCCAAAATTTTCGAAAGTTGAAAAGTTATCAACTACCTACTTAAAACACTCTCGATTTTTTTCAGAGCTCGAAATAAAAACCCGATTGACGCGACGTGTTACTTTTTTCATTTTTCAGAAGTATTTTACTTCCACTTCGAGTGCAAACTGAAATTCGGTACTGATTCCTAGTGGAAGCCAGTTCATATATACTCACGCACCATGAATACCTAATAATTTTTTCAATGTGAACACATTTCAATTTCTATCTCACCTTGCAAGAGGGAGAACAACATTTCTGAGTAGCAGAACATTCAAACTCTTTTCTAAGTTTACACGTCATATGATCACAGCAAGGATCGTTTTTTTCGCAGTCATCCGAACTGCCACAATCGCAGTCTTCGTTCTCCTCAACTATTTTGTTGCCGCATTTATTCGTTCTAGTAACCTAGAAGTAACAAGAAGCACAATGAAGAGGTATACCGGTAATTTTGAGTTTCACAATTAAATAAGTATGATCACTTATATGATACTAAGAATAGATAATTTTCCCCTCGTTCCCGCTTTAAAGCACTTTGGATCTCTTTGGTCTCCCGAGATTCAAATGAAAGCAATGTTTATTAGGTTTTCCCGACGATTGCTGAAAATTCTGAACAAATTCCCTGATGGTACGATTAAACTAATCGAGTTGACATTTGGGAGGTCGTAAATAGATTTTAATCTTGAATTTATTTCACATAATTGTGAGGCGATCTAAGAAACCGTGCCTACATTCTCTTCATTTTACCGACTTTTCTAACTAGAAAAGTGAGGTATTACACCCGTAGCAAGGTCAACAAGGGGAGTGGGCAATGAACTTTCTCGACGTTTTAGGGGTCCTAGATCACAACTAGCATAAAAAAAAATTTCAGGTTTCCTTATATATATATATATATATATATATATATATATATATATATATATATATATATATATATATATATATATATATATATATATATATATAAGATTTTTTTGTCCGCGGAACTCCTCCGAAACTACCCGATGGATTTTTTTGTAACTTAGCCATATTGTAGTAGTATATCTGAAGATGTGCACCTGCAATTTTTTTGAAAATCGGATGAGTAGTTCTCGAGAAGATTTCAATTTGTTGAGAAATTTTGCAGTATTTCGAGTACCTTTTTGTCCGCGGAACTCCTCCGAAACTACCCGATGGATTTTTTTGTAACTCGGCCATATTGTAGTATTATATTTGAAGATGTGCACCTGCATTTTTTTTGAGGATCGGATGAGTAGTTCTCGAGAAATTTTTACTTTTGTTGAAAAATTTTTCACTATTACGAGTAGCTTCTTACGAATAGCTGCGAGTAGCTGCTTACGTTAGGAGAAGCGGATTTTCCTATACGTTTACCATTTTCGTTATCAGTACGTGTATTGTGAAGAACCTTTCATCATTCGACAGGTTAATTCTTTGTTCATTCTTTACCAAGGGTTCATTGGATTTTATTTCCGATGAAACCTTTTCGTTCAAATTTAGTACACTTGTATCTCGCTTCCCACAGCCCCTAGAGCGTTGAATTTTGTTTTGTCAAATTTTATTTGTTTTGTTAAATTTATTTTTTAACGGATAGTAGCAATGGCGAGTTGTTCATTTTTCTAGCTATTTTTCATTATTATTAGTCATACTCGATAGTTTTTTTTTTTTTTTTTTTTTATTATTATTTTACGAGCATTATAAACTGCACGAGGGTTATTTGCTCGGCGTTACAATCTTATTTTAGAACATTACTTGAATTAGGTTAAATTAGGTACGTATTGGTGGAATTGAGTGGCGATCGAACGGAATTTGTTGGTGAATTATATGAAGTTGTAGAATTGAGTGGTACGTAAATAAGTTAGGGTTGAGTCGATGGTTTCGGAGTTGTTGTTTAGTGCTGCATTGATATTGGAAGATATATTTAGGGAGGTTCGAGTGGGTTGCAGGACGGGGCATGAGAAAAAATGATCAACTGATAAATTTTCTTGGAGACAGTGAGGGCATGATGGAGGAGCGAGATTAGTGAGAAGATAAATATGAGTAAGACGAGTGTGGCCTATTCGCAGCCGAGCTAAAATGACCTCCTCTTGCCTTGAATTTCGTTGGGATGAGGACCAAAATGTGGGTTCACGTTTTATTTTTCTTAATTTGTTATTCGACTGATTTTAGTGAAAACCTTGACTTTGAATGATTAAGTACAATTTTTTAATCTTCATCAAGTGTGCTGATGCGAGACTACCTGGGTGATTTCACTCTTAATTAATAATTGATTTATTTGTCATTTTTTCATGTATGGGCACATAATTAATAGTGGTTCATAATTGATTTGAGGTGTCAAAAGAGATGGAAAGATTATTTTCAATTTGGACTGGCTTTTTTGAGTGAGATTTGAGATTAGACTAACGAGTAAACCGGGCTTGGGTGCTATATATTTTTACCGAATTTTCTAGCTAGAAAAGTGAGGTATTTTGTTAATACGTTTGGAATGGTTGAAGCGTGAGGGAAGGAATGAGGGGTTGACTATTGGGTGATTGGTTGCTTCTTTCGTTTCGACATCGATTTTTTTAGTTTTTCGGGATCTCGTTGTAGCTGGATTCCCAGATGAAGAATTTTGGGGTGGAGTGTGCATAGAAAATGGTGATATGATAGCGTGAAGGCAATTTATGAGTGCACGAGAGGAATAGCAGCTCGAGATAGCTTTAAGAGATGCCAGGAATCGGAAGTGATGAAGAATTGAACCACTCAGCACTAATATATAGTATACTAGACTAATAATATGCTAAGAATAACGTATAGGAAAAAATGATTGTAGAGCTCTTTTTTATTAGAAACAACTGTTATAGCCTCGTAGCAGTTTGGACAGGGGGAGGGGGAGTGGTTTTTCTGGAGACGTTTTGTAGGTTTTAGATGACTCTTAGCCTAAATTATAACAAAATTCAGGTTTCCTTATTGGATTATAGGTATTTTTACTCTGTTATCTGTTGATGTGACATCGTAGTGATAGAATTTATAAACTGAGTTTTATTGTTTATTCTACAAATGTTTGACATGATTGACAGGTCATTGGTATTTAATTTAAAGAGAGGGAGTGACTCTCTCAATGTTTTTTGCATTGTGGGAAGAAAAGTCGTGTACTACTCACGCGACTGCGTGAGTGTTTTTTTTTTTTTTTTTTTGCTTTTTCAAGTAGAGGATAGTTTTTTAAATCCAACAAAAAAAAATTGTTCACATCGGTTGAAAATTCCCCGAGATGACCTTTCAAAGTTACAACTTTTAAAAAGTGAATTCAGCTGAGATTGGAAAAAAGTTACTGAAAGTTTGTGACTAAAAAAAAATTCCGAGCGAGTTTAGGTACGGTTCCTCAGATCGCCTCACAAATAAGTATTAGAAGTTATAGCTGCGGCAATATTTTGGAGGAATTCTTTTCAACACAACAATATGGACATCGATATGACTTCTTCGTAAATAAAAGAATTCTGATGAAGAAAAAAAGGTCAGAATGACTGAAACTCTATACTCTTCAGCATCTGACATTGAACCGAGATGAATGCGGGTAGGTAAGTACACATACCATGTTTACTTTGCCACTGGACCCAGGAAGGAATCGACCCGTTTTCAAGAAAAAATCCGAAAAAGATGTTTCCCCTCATGTAAGTACATTTTATTATTTACACGCTGGTCTAATTAATCGTATAAGTAAGTACTTAGAAAGTACAGTGGTATCCATTACCTCATTTGGCTTATTTAACAAACACTTATCCGTATCGTCGCGAATGGTGTCTATGTAACTTCTGAAACTACATTCGCTAAATCTGTAAGGTTGAATATTATCTTGGCCAACAATTTTCTGTTGCATTATGCATCCATGCCAATCTCGACAGGCGCATTCCTTTCCTACAAAACAAATACATAGGAAAATAAGTACAACAAAGTTAGGAACGCAGAAGAATCGAGCTATAACCGTGGGACAAAGCAAAAGGGAGCAAAATCACTTGATTTAGGTATTATAATAATTTGTAGTAGGTACTCATACAATTCGTTTATTGCTCTTCAACGTGAAGAAAAGAAGAGACGAAAATTTCGAGCGAATTTTCTTTCATTGTCACGCAGAAAACGAAACAGTAAAAAAAGGTCCAGCGCAGTTGCCGTTGTCAAAATTTTCTTCATTATGCTGAAATTAAGCCAAGTTTGAATCGTCCTTAAAATTTACGAAGGTGTTCCATCACTTCGCAAAAACTGCAATACGCCGTGCAGCATTAATATATGAGCTTAATTCTCCTTTAGCGTACCTACTTGATACGTTTCATATTGTGGAAACGAGAAAAATCTTATTTACGATAGATGCCAACGGGAGATAGTGTCTCGTATTCGACGAGCTTGAAAAAGAATGAAAAAAATTAAACACAGTTTTAGTCACGTTTTGCGAATACCCTGCTAAGCACTTCTACGGTAGGTCACAAGGGACGCGACAGTAAAACTTGACGAAAAAATCAGATGAAGCAGGTCTAAAGTGTAAACTTCAATACATAAAAAAGTAGGTAGCGATAAAAAAAAAGATTTGTTTACGTTTTATCAGTTCCGGATCAACGTTGAGTTCTTTACACATTATGAACGAGAATGGAACTTATTAACAGTTTCCAGTAAACAATCTGTTGCTGTATCTTTTATGATAGCCTAATTATGGTATCCAATTTTTTTTTAGGGATCAATTGTACGTCATGCGTTGTAGATGAGTCGAACAATATAAGTGGTAAGATAAAGAAATGACAGCAGGGAGATACCTGCTTGAATTAGCATCACCATTTCTCACTGCTGAATTGACATAACTTTGTCCACAAGAGATGCAGTTAAAGTTTGGCACGAACATTTCACAAGTAGAACAAAGAAAATATTCTACAGGCGTATTACAAAATCAGGCAAATTGTGAAAAAGTTGTTGATTTTGCTTCTTATCGGTAATTGAAATTGTCAAGTTCTCTTTTAATTTCTAAAATGTGACAATGTTTTAAATTCCAGTTGGGTTGAGCTGATAAAAAATCTCGCAAAAGACTGTAAAAACCAATATTTTTGAACAGTCATTAGCTTCAAAATGGTGTTAAATGGACTCAATCGGCCTAAAATGGAAGTATGTGATGTAAACATCAGTAACTTTAATAAAAATTTCTATTCGATTGAAGCCTTAGAAACTAAATTAATTGAGAAAAGAATTCTGAATTTTTCAAAATTTTACAGTACCTATGTTTATAATATCAATACAGAGTTTAGATATATAATGATATCAAATCCCGAGCAGTTGACGAAATAAGCTGCAAGTTATCGTCGTCAGATTTTAAACCTACTTCGGAAAAGGTACTGGATTCGAGAGAAAAATGTGAAAATTACATCTAGTTTCTCATAAAGGAAACAACTGAGTGCGTCCTATGCGTCTATGTAGACCTATGTAGGGCGTTAAGGATATGGTACGCTTTGTATCTACTGTCCATCCATTTACTTAATCATTGCGACTGGCAAAATATCGACGAATTAGTCCGTTTTTTGCTGCAATACAGCCAATACGTGTCAAGTTAGCTCTTTAATATCTACAAAACACAGATGTCTACTCAACACATGGCTGGCGCTGCCAATCACTAGTATTATAATATAAGATTGAGAAGTGAGGTTCAACAAAGCTTGGAAGTTGTTCTGGTCTGTCTGGAAACTATAAAAAGAAGAAAGAGAACACAGTTGTATTCAGGAAGCCCGAAAAGACTTTTATTCTTAATCTTCCGAATAAAAAATAGGCCAATAGGGGAAGAGAGAGAATCTTTGAGGATAGGGGATGAGTATTTTGCAGTATGCTCATCCAGTCATATGGGTAGGTAAATGTACAGATCCCAGTAGAGGAGAGTGGAGGTTGGTACCTTGCTTTTCAAATATTTTATTTCCAATGTGAATTAAGAATTTGAAAGAATAACAATTTTGGATTCATCCTTTTATCTAGATTAGGAACAAGTAAATCTTCGTGACCTATGGGTTATCCAAAAAGCCCTCTTGTCAGAATTGTGATACCGCTCATTTGAGAAGATATAATGATTGTACTTTGTAGTTATGAAACTTACTTCCGTCATCGTGTTGCATTCCGACATTATGGCCTATCATATGTGCCATCGTAGCAGCTGTGACATGGGCTTCATATACACTGACGTCAACGTTAATGGCCATCGCTCTACGCGTACATATCGTCCGCATCGTCGATATACCGGCTTGGTTTTCGAAGTAACGTTCTCCGCTACGCAAATCGGAGAGAGAAATATTAATTTTCTTCATTGTAGTTTACATTCATGTGCGTATAGGTAACTATAACGCGAGGGGGTACACCAAACTAATTACTCCGAGGACGATTAAGTTCTTTCGAGGGTTTCTGCGTCGATGGCAACAGCACTACCATTAAGAAAATCTCTTTCCATTCCAAATAGCTACGCATCTCGTGCGCAGAAAGAACTATAGCTCGAAAAAAACTTTACCAGCGATTCTAGGTTATATTTCTAGACAGTTACGACTTGTTTTGCTAATACCCTGGTATTATCCGACAATTAAAAAGGCAGGCACCCAATTCGTATTCTATTACCTTCTCCTCAAAGGTACACAGATATTGAGAGAAAGACACTACCGGTAATCTCGTTTTATTTAGTTCTGACAATATTTTATCGCGAATCGTACATGCCGATTACAAACTACTTAGTTACGGCGAGAAAGTATCTTTGTACGCTGTTCGCGTTCGTTTTTCGCATCTATTTCTGCGTTCGATTTCAAATTCAACAATAACAATCCTCCTCGAAAATTCAATTTTACCCGATCTAACAATCTTCACAAGTATGTAAACGGAGGAACGAGAATAAAAAGTGTCCGAAATGTATACGTTTCTAAATGTTCGATAATAACGTCGTAGCGAACACGTGAAAGTGTACGTTTTACAAATTTGAATTTTTGCGAGTAATAGCAGGCACATCGATGAAAGAAGAACACTATTGGTAAGGGGACGAATGATGTCCAAAAAGTTACAACATCCGGGCGAATTCGACTTACCTAATTAAGTGAACGGTATCCCTTACGACATTGAAAAGCTCTCGTGCAACGTAGTCGGCGAAGTTGCTCAACACTTTGTTGACTTCGATATCTCTCTCTATCGGAATTTGATTCGCGCCCTGCCACGTTTCAATGTAAACTACAGAAATTCTAGTATTGATCGAACGATAATACTGCAAAAAATAAAAATTGCGAGTGTTAACGTTGCATTGGAAAACTCGCTTTATAGCATTAGATACTAGCTGAAATCTGGCGTAGGTACAATATGTGTAGTGATATTAATTGAACAGTAAACCTCGCGAGTGAAAATTTTTACCAAACATAGCTCCTTCAAATATTAGACAAGGTTCGAAAGGATTTGTAGGTATATGTATTGTCTCTCCTCCGTCGCTCAAAATAAATATCTTACGTTGTGAATTAGAATTTCTGATCCGTTTCATGGAATGAAAAACGAATACTGAAAAATTCAAATTTTATATTGCTTTTAAGATACCGCATCACCGTAAGCTACTCGAACATCAAACATTATTCTGTCATGCAGTAGAGAAATGTTAGGTCTAGCCTTGAACTTCCTTTAGCGCAAGATATTTATTATGCGTATGTACCAATTATAATACAGTATCAAGGTACCTCCGCTGTGTATGTAGACACGAAAACTTAAGAGGAAAGAAGCTCACTCACTTGACTTGCAAGAGAGAAAGAAGAAATAAAAAACAGAGGGAAACACTACTACGATGTAATACCTTTGCAGTAAAAAAGGAAAAAAAAAAAAGGTATTAGCTGAGTGCATATTTCAATGTAGATCTGCACTTACAGTTAAAGAGCGTACAAGAGAAAATTGCTCGAGGGGAAAATAGACCGGAGAGGAAAGGACAAAGAGAGACAAAAAGAATTGAAGAAAGGAAAAAGTTCGCGTAAACCGCATACCGGTAACGATGCTCGAGAAATACCACTGAAAAGTTGGCTCAATTCGTCACACCAATGACGTCATCGTCATCGGTTTGACCTATTTATCTGACCGGCTCGAACGAAAATTCCGTGCGCTTTTCTACTGTTGTTTCATAGGCTTACGATAATCTATTCTTTCTGTATCGGTAATTAAGTTATCTGTCGCATCGTCGCACGTCAGAGATTGATTTTCGTTTCTTTTTCCTCTTTTTCTCTCTCTCTCTCTCAAAAAAAAAAAAAAAAAAAAAAAAATCCAACTGCTGAATTTACCCCGCACTTACCAGATCGACGATGTTGGCTATCTGAAGTGCATCTTGTATCACAATAGATCGCGTGCTCCCGTTACGCCGCTCAAACTGTAATATAAAACAAAATTTTTTTTTCTCATCGACCTGATGACTACTTCCTCCGAGATCGTGTTTAGAAAGGAATGATTTAGCAGCTCAATTCTATTTTCCTCGCAATTAGCTCATGAAAAAATAGTTCTATCCACTCACCATTGCTCGGTCGACAATGAGCGCGACTTCTACGTATTTTGTGATCTGACCGACGTCTCGTTTCACACGAGAGAATTCTAAAAACTGATTATTCGTACGTTTAGGCTTTGAACGACTATGTCCTCCAGTCGGTCGAACATCGGAGTCAGCTTCATTAGTAGCACAGCCATAGTTCATTTTTCCATGCGATTCAAATATAACATGCGGGTGTCTCTGTAACAGTAAAAATAACACGTACAAATTTACAGCATGGTTCTAAAATAATAAATTGTGAGTCACAAGATCGTCTCGTATGATACGTCATTGTATCTGGGGCTTTTACTCATACCAGTGCTCAGCAATACCTCCAAGCTTTAGCACTGGTATGATCGCTTTTAGTAGTAGGTGTATCACAGACACGCCTGCCTCTTAGAAGCCATTCGTGTTAAAACTAGTTTTAGCGATTCTCTTTTTCATTTCGTACCATTTTTCTTCTCTTTTCAAACAAACAACAATGAAGTAATAGTCCGCATTTTAAACTCTCAAATTTATTCATCAACGAACTCGAATTAACTAAAAATTCCTTTTAGCGGAGAACCCGCTATCCCTTTTTGGGAGAGGGGTTTCTTCAGGAAATTTCCGCGTCCGCGAGCGCGTCTGAGCTTGATGACGTCATCAACCCAAGGTTACAGAACTCAGAAAAATTTTGACTCAAGAACTACATGTGATAGAAGGGGGTTAAGGGACATTTCGACCTCCAAGCGGTATTATAATAAACTCCGAGCTATCTATGAGAAGAGGGAGGACTTGGAAAAATTTCCACTTACAAGCTATGTGTGATGGAAGGAGACTCCGACAAATTTCCTGTTTCAAGATATACCTAATAGGAGGGGGAATTGGAAAAATTTTGACCTCCAAGCCACATATAATGGGCTCTGAGTTTTGATAGAAGGTTTGGAAAATTAAATAAATTTTCTTTACTAAATTATTTTATTTAAATAATTTTATAAATAAAATTTTTATAATTTAAATGTTGAAATTGATAAATATAATTTTATTAATAAAAATATTATTAAATATTATGTATGTAAAGTTTTCAATTTATTATAATCTTTGACTATGTACTTCTTATGGACTGAGCTTCGTCCATATAACGCAATGTTAAACGAGCGTGGAAACATGTATAGCGTGCGGAAGGCAGCGCGAGTGATTGCGCGGAGGAGTAACAGCTTCTTCTCCCTCCGCAATCAACCGCGTCGCTTATGTTGAGTCCTCCGCATCTTATTTTCTTATCATATCTTTCCACGGGTAAACATCGTCTTAGCTCAATCCATAAGAAGTATATAGTCAAAGATTATAATATTTAAAATTCTGATTTGAATATTTAAATTCAAGTTTAATATTTAATTTAATTAATAAATATAACTATTTTGTAAATTTTAGTTTTATACATTTTTATTTTATATTAATTTTAATATTTTAAATTCAATTTTAAATTATAAATTCAAAAAGTTATAAATAATATTATTTTGAAAAAATAAAAGTCTTTATTTAAATTTCACATGCTATGTGATGGGAGAAGGACTTGAGAGTTCCAGGACTTGAAAAAAAATTTCGAATAATGAGCTTATATCTGATAGGGTGGAGCTTCAAAGAATATGAACTTTCGAGCTTAATATAGATGGGGGGGGGGATGGAAGAATTTAAAAAAGTGTGAATCGAAAAACGGACTTTGAGAAAACCAAAGGAAACGATGAAGAAAAGAGAAAGAAAATGAGAGGAAAAAAAAATCATGGAATAAAATATGCAAAAAGAGGCAAAATGTACTTAACAACGATAAACAAACCATAATTATTTCCAAACATAAAACACAAAAATTTGAGATAAAACTTGACTTTCAATAGAATAGTTTCATAATTATCATCCTCCAAAAAAGTGTGTATATCCTGAGAAAATTCCGCACGCATAGAGACGCAAGAACAATGACATTCAACTTCTAATTTTAGGTAGCTATTTTGTCGTGGGGCAGAGAACTCGCGGGTTCCTGGCTTTTTGGTATCTACGTATTCAGCATTTTCCTGAAGAATATCCGATCGTCCGGAATTGTTTCACCAGACACTTATGAAAAATTTTTATCTTCGAGCTACATTTTGCTACAGACACGCAACTCCTGAAGGGCTGAAAGAATAGAACAAGGTGGCAGCCAAAGGTATTTCAAGCTCTGAATCTTTATAAAAAAAAGGATCAAAAATTCTTTGTTCCATGCTACGACATATAAATAGACAAACACATAAAGTTACTAGAGTCGTAAAATATTTACCTATTAATAAAATTAGCAACCGCTTCCAAATAAAAATCCATCGACGGGCGAAAACATATACTGCATGATTGAAAGTGAGTAAACCCGTCAAGAAATAAATCGCAAATAGGTTATATCATTATTCACCTAAATCATTTTATGTACGGATTATATCAGCGAGGTATGAAGTAGGGATTATCTCGTTTACTATAGGTGAGTAAGGATAAACAAATTTGATGATCTCTGCAGACTCCAGTGCTCAAAGTTTTTAGTTGGAGCTCTCCTCAGGTATAAGGCGAACATTTCCAGGTCCAGGAAAAGAATATCCAGACACCAGAAGATGGGTCGCAAAATTAGAGTTATTGAGTTGATTCAGAGTTAGCGTATACACGAATCCGTTCCTTTAAGTTACGGCTATCCATACTAAACAATAAAGAGGAATACTCCGACGTGGAGTAAAAAAATGCAAACCGCAGAAAAATTGAAAATACGACGAGCGCTTTCGGTTAAACAACCATCTTCGAGCCTGATGGTTGTTTAACCGAAAGCGCTCGTCGTATTTTCAATTTTTCTGCGGTTTGCATTTTTTTACTCCACGTCGGAGTATTCCTCTTTATTGTTTAGTTAGCGTATACTTGTGCTCTTTGAGTACTTGGAAAATTACGCTAGTGATAGAGTTAATGAGAATATAAAGCGTCAAATTTTTCAAATGATCGATTAAGGAAATCGCAAAATCAATAATTTTATAATCGCTTCAAGCTGCTTTTTTTCATCTTAGTTCATAATTGCCATAAAATAGGTTCCCTACCCTTTTTAATCAATTTCATGAATGAATCTCTTTCCCCTCCCTGATCGAATTTTCCAACGCAGACCACTGCATTGCAAAATGGGAGAAACTCGATAGCACACGGTGCGACAGCAAATTAGCATTGCGAAACTGTCTATTTGATGGTAAACTGAGGAAGTACATTTCACATTGTTAAAGAATTAATAAATTGAATACGTTTTATTAAACCTTTCCATTGTCAACACTTAATGGATGAAAAACGAATTATTTTTCCTAAAAATGAGCTGATGAGTCTTTTTTTATTTTTATCTTGCAACAAGTTGGTTACCCGGTCGACTCGGAACGCCGAATAACTTGACAATGCGTACCCCGAAGTGTAGAGAAACATGATTGATTGCACCACATATAAGGTATTCAACGTACATCGAGTTCACCCCATTAAATCCTTTCGAAAAATAAAAGCTCGTTTCAAGAAATTCAATTTTAGAAATTCGTTTTTAAATCAACGACGATAAATCTTCGCTGGTTTGGCTATACCCGAGAGTAAATTTTCTACAAATTGCCTGATCGAACGTGTATAAGTAAGTTTTCAAAGTACACAACGCAGAGCGAAGAAGAGTTTCTAATAGTTTATCTTTATTATGTGCGGATACGTAAACGCAATTATCTGAAAATTCGAGAAGAAATTTTGTCGCGGTAGAAAAAAAAAGTAGGTCTGAAAGAAAGCGGTAGAACATCTTCATCAGACATGATTTCTAAAGCGAGATTGTTCTGCCCTTCATGAGGCCCAGAGTTGGTAACAAGTTTCGCTCGTTCGAGAATAGAAGGTCGAACAAATTTCTAGTTTTCCTTTTTTGCAAATATAATAGTTTGGCTGAGAACTATGACGTCTTGTAAAAAACGCGTACAGGCCTATGCCTCATACCTTCTGGAGGCCTAGTGAAACTTTCTGCGAGCGAAACCTTCGAAAATTTACTTGGTGTTAGATTGGAAAATATTTGAATTCACACGTCAATGACGAATAAGGGATACTGATATCAATAGCTACCGGTATGTAGTAAAACGAGTTTTCCAATTCAATTTCAAGTTCTAATCTCGAGGGTCTACACCGCACCGCATTTGCTTCCTTTTAGGGTTTTCGTCGTTTATGCATAAGACTCCATCTCATAGAGATTCCTACAGAACAGAAGTACTTATCTAACGATGTGATGAGTACCGTGGCCATTTAAATGGTTTTAAAACTGGGACTAGAATAAGCCACGCACTCTCCGGTAAAAACAGGGCAGGTTCACAAAATATGAAACTCTTCGACATGAGCCATTTCTCGGAAATTGAAGAAATGATAATCATTACCTACCTTGGAATGGGTTATATCGCTTTACTTGATCTAACTTGTCCAGACATAAGTCCACAGCGTCAGCTAAAACCCTGATCATAACTTGAGGTCTTCTCATTTTTCCTCACTTGTCTTGACTACGAATTTATTTGCTTTGTACAATAACTTTATAACGACTAAATTCCTTAATTATCTCCACGCGTCCAAGTTGTAGTTCCTCTAGTCATCTCTGCATCTCATTTGACATTCTTACACATAATAAGTCGATGTACTTATTAAAATAACGATCGCATCTGTTGAAAATCTAACTAATACAAAAAATATTTGTACACAAATCAGGGGAAGAGTACGGAAGCTTTCTGATTTCCAAATAGAAAAAACCTTAATGAAATATTTAGTGCACGGTCACGGGCAATACAAATCCGACAAAAAAGGAACAGAAGCCAACAAAGCCAACGAAATCTATCAGTCAGATCGTTAAACAAACAACCTCAGTATCTTCTGTCTAGACGTAAAGGCGCACCTGTTCTGGCCCAATTAATATTCGCTCGCGAAACTTCCTCCTGAAATTTCGTAAAAAACACTCGAACGTCTCTGTTTTACCGTAAAATGAATTAATTGCAGTCAATCCATGTTTTCGAGAAATTAAGAAAAAACGAGAAAGATATTCTTCGCACCACCTGCCCCCATACCATTTTAATTGTTTCAAGTCTACGGCAATATAATGAATCATTTTGTTGATATACGATAGAAGCTGAGTCGATGGACCGAGAAGCGTTGGCAAATTAAATTAGCCCGCAATTTCGCACGGGTGCTAGAATTGTTTCAATAGAATGAAGAAGGGATGAGAAAAATACGAAAAACAAAGCCGAGAGAAGAGATTATTTTTCCGTCATTTCTATATACCTATACTCGTACCAATGTCAAAAAATTTGTGTTACTCCCTTTCAATGCAAAAATATTATTGCAGAGAAGAGAGAGGCCGAAAGAGAAGAGAATTCTGACACAAAACGAGAAGGAGAGAATTTGATTTTGTTTTTTTTTTCAACACACACAGCATAGCTACGCTTTCACTGCTCCACAATTCTCTGATCAATCTATCTTGATGTCCTTTGTACTGTTAGACGCTGCACTGTTTAATAATACTCCGTCTGTCTGATAAAGTTTTCCATAAAACGTTGACAATTTTGCGAAATTCACAAAACTTTTTTTCTAATGACTCTGGCAACACGTTAACTTTATCGCGCTCAACCTTTTCCCCTCTGCACTGCGCGTATACATTCTGTACCTACTCGTACATAGATAGACGTCAGCCAGTTATCCATTAGTAGCAGGAAAATTGAAATGGTTTTGAGTTAGAGAACGAAGTGGACCTGTAATAACCTGGCAATAATTAACTATCGGGTACCTTCGCGGAGACAGCTCTACCTTTTGGCATTTGAGCAAGAGGACAATGAGGAAGTTTTCGCGGACAACCAACGCAACCAACTTCGAAAGGTGATCTCGCGAACGAGTTTGACTCGTTTTATAGGTCCTCTGATCCATTTTGTGTAATAATTTCGGCAGTATTAATAAAGTTTTCGGGACGAATTTCAAACGTTTTTGTGCACGGAAAGTACGAAGATGGTAATTTATTGCTGTCGAAGCGCGAGAACAAATTCTCGCGCGCGTCGCCGCCTTTTCATTCAACATTCGCACGATAAACTTATTCTGTTCTCTCATCGAATAAATAACCCGGCGACGACTGAGGCACATAGTAAAGTATTTTAAGCT
Organism: Aspidiotus rigidus; assembly: GCA_035079385.1. NCBI lineage: Eukaryota > Metazoa > Arthropoda > Insecta > Hemiptera > Diaspididae > Aspidiotus > Aspidiotus rigidus. The sequence continues at coordinate 1,855,789 of JAVHKY010000044.1, read as the reverse complement.
TTCTTCTTACCCGGCCTGATCGAAGCAGCTGACGAGAAAAGCCGTCGATATTACGAAGTTGGCCTATTCTCAAAGGAAAATCTTTGTCAGCTCGACAACACGAGATACTGTTTAATGAAGATAATTTCGTAATTTCACACGAGCGAGAGAAGGGAGCTAAAAAACTCATCTACGGGTACGACATCTTTCTCGCGGGTTTTTGTACTTCGTTATATGAATTTTGATGAATTTTCTTCACAAAACGTATCGAAGAGGTACGAGTATTTTAGAATTTTGCATCCATTATTCGAATATATCTGCTCGCAAAGTTCAATCACTCTTTTCAAGAAATATAATCGATCCATTCCAAGAAAAAACACCTAAATAAAGGATTTCAGAGTGTAAACGTACTCTCAGTTTTTAAATCCAAAGAATGTTTTTATAAAAATTCACAAAGAGAGCAAAATGTTGCTTGGCTACTTGAATTATTCGCTTTTCCAATTGTTGTTATGGAAGAGAAAGGAATGAAATCAATTCCTATATCGACTGATGGCAATGCACGGGATAGATTCTGAATATAAGTTACTGCTTGTTATAATAATGTGCAAAACGGGCACGACTTAATTACAAATACAGTAATTTTCGACAGAAAAATGAAGTTTTAAGGGAGTAAAAAAAAAAAAGAAAAAGGAATGAAAGAAAGAGAAAATTTTTATCACTCTTACTGTAAGAAATTCGGTTTGACATATCAGGTGAATACAGTTTCCTTTCTCAATAGTTTCTCTCGAAATCATTGCAAAGAAAATCAATTTTCGTTCATCAAAGTCTTTGGTGAAGACGTAAGTTTTAGAAAAATTTCGTTCACAATTTTTTCTAGTCATATTCAAAGCACGCATTTTTAACACCGTCTCGACGACTCCTTCCACGAGAAAAATGTCAACAAATAAGTAATATATCAGGAAGAAAAACGTCTCTGAATATCACTTTATTTGAAAAACGTACAAAATTGTACTTGAACGAAGTCTATGTGACGATAAGATTTGTCACGATGAAACGAAAAGAGATTAGGTCGAAAAGCTCGATCACTCATTACATTTCGATACGCAACAATCCTTCTAAGTTCGACAATCTTAATATTGAATAAAAATACAAACAAGTTCTATTTGGTAATTCTCGAACGATCCGATTTTAAGAAGAAAAAAATAAGCTGAACTTGGAAGATGGTAAGAGCGGACGTTCACAAGAATCATATAGGTAAGAATAGGCGAGGCACTACGAGGAAAAAATCTCCTGGCCCGAGCGGAAATCAAACCCGCGCCCTCTCGTTTCCCGCTCGGGCCAGGAGATTTTTCGTCATAGCTCTTCTTCTATCCTTATCCGCTTTTACCGTCTTCCTTTATTCACCTCCCCCCTCCAGGGATTCACGGTTCTTTCCTATAAGCTTTAGTATACATTTGCAAAAGCCTAATGTATTGTGGTCTTCGGACCCTCTCATTCACAAGTGGAACTTCCATCTGAAGGCGGAATATGACGATCTAATCTAAGGACCTGGTAGCGTAGGGGTTATCGCACTCGTCACGAAAACGTAAGGTCGCGGGTTCGATTCCCACTAGGGTCAGGAGATTATTTCCTCGTGGTGGTGCCTCTTCTATCCTTATCTATAAGTTGAACTTCGAGACGGTTGGACAAAATCGCAGTGAATTACACTATTTACATTTCTTTTGGATGTAAATTTTCGGATTTCTTCTTATTCTTCATAAGTATACATGGAAACTCGCGCATTATCGTAGGGAAAATATGGGAGAATATCATAGGGGAAATAATCGTCACGAAGTTGAATTACTATTAAGTATACCATCAATCCACGTCAAGTAATAAAATCTATCCTTAGGCCATGTGGAACCACTCATACTAGTCGAGTTTTTTCGGCATCATAAAATTTTACAACCAAGCCAAAAAGACTTCATGAAACATGGAGTATAAATATTTGCAAGAAATATTTTTTTTCGTTTCACCCTTTGTAGAAATTTAGAATTCTTTCACAAGGATCGAAGTTCTACTGTAATCTTCGAATGATATTAAAATAGTAATAGTATCACAGCTTACCGCTAGATCGCCACCATAAAACGGGTGAATGACGAACGTCTCATTTCCAATATGGATGACGCCAGAGATTCCGTTACACGTATGAAAGGCAGCCGTCGCTCCTGGAATATCTTTTACAGTGCCGTGGTAATAGCAATGTTCGATTTCCTGCAAACAAATAGGATCTTAAGATTATATTTTCGTTTCATCATCAGAAGTTGGTCGTAAATATGCTGTAGCAATCCAATAGTCCAAGATGAGAAATAATCCTTCAAAGATAAAATGCAATTTGCCCATTATATAAAAAAATGAAAAAGTCAACTCACCTGTTTCGATACTTGCTCGGCTCCATGAGGTAAATAATGTTTTTGCATTAGATTTGGTGCCAATAACTGCCTGCAAATAAATTAAAAGGAAAATGTCAGTAAACCAAAGTCTTCATTGGCAAAACAGTATTGACTAACATTAGCTTATACAGACCAATGAACACAACAAGCTCACCATTGATTTTTCTTTTTTGAAGTACAAGTAGATAAGTCATAACGCAGTACTTCGATATTTTACAAATATTTATTCGTATACATTCATTCAGAGGGAATGAACTTGCACGGAAATTCCCAAGGACTAGATGAAAAGATGGACCCAAAGTTGTTTTATGTAAAGATTTTTTCATATAGAATAATTATTGACCCACCGAAAAAATTAGGAAGCATGGCAAACAATTATTCCAACTAAAATTGAGATGTTCCAATTTGTGAAAGAAAGGCATAAAAGCCTTAATGAGCGGTTGTAAACGCCTACTATTGCCACAAAGAAATGTCCATAATAGGTAGGCAAATATGACTTGAATTTTGGAAGTTCGCATGTTCATAAAGAATATTGAATAAAGTTAATTTAAGAATAATTTTTCGCTGTCCCCACTTTTCCTAATATAAACATTAAAGTTGGAATTTCACCAAATATCCCTCCCGACATGATATTAATGTAGCTCGTAGATCGGAATTAAAAAACGACGGCTTCCTTAACGAAGTTAAACGAGGAACGCAGGGAACCTATTCTACGAGTCAAATTGATTTTGGTATTAAGAATTTATGCAAGCCTGAACTTAGTATAAAGCGAGTATGAAGGACTCCTAGGCCTACTATAAACCTAATATAAAATAGGCTATCATCAGTGTCTTGGACCTATTTTAGGGCCTATCATATATAGCTCGGAAATTTTTACAAGTCCCTCTCATGTCATATATAGCTCGAGAGTCGAAATTTTTCCAAGTTTTCTCACGGCGCACGGCAAATTCTCAAAAAAACCTTCAGAGAACAGGTTCCTTATTAATAGGTCATGGGTATCTGGATATTTTCCCGAACGACACTTTCCCAAATAAATCCCACTTCCTCTGGAGACTAGAACTAGCCGGTAGGACAGTAGACATCGAACGTTTTAACAGGGAACCTGTTTTATGGGGGAGTATTTGAGAAAATCGCCGTGCGCATTTCGCTGTGTGCTGTCCGCCAAAAAACTTGGAAAAATTTTGACTCGAGGTATGATAGGAGAGGGACTCCAAAAAATATCAACTCTCGACCTATAAATTTTGAATTCCTAAAATAGGTCCAGGTCACCGATGACGTCCTATTTTATACTAGGTTTACAGTAGATCTGGGCTTCCTTCACACTAGCTTTATACTAAGTCTAGGTTTGCTTGAATTCTCAATATCAAAACCAATTTGACTCATAAAACAGGTTCCCTGCGTTCCTCGTTTAACTTCGTTAAGGAACAATAAACACTCATAAAAATGAATTTCCGGTTAATAACGAGAATTTTTTGTACGGAAAGAGAAAGCAAAGGGAGGAAGAGGTACGAATAAAGTGAGTTCAGCACCCAAATTGCAAACGATAATTTTTTAAATTTTGATCAGAAACGAAAAAAGAAAGATTTGTCATACTAATTTTGTGTTGAAGTATCGTCAGCAAAGAAAAATCAAACAAGTATCTTTATTTTGGACCATTTAGGGAACTACATGAATCGAAGAACTTCATTTGACGTCGCCTTCATTAGCAGAACCAAAACTCAAGGTGGAAGAGGAATTAAAATTACACATAGAAAACTTTTTTGAGCAAAATAACATTTTGAATATAGAATCACCCGAAGATTGATAACGGTTTTCACACGAGGTAACTTTGAAGATACCGCCTTAATTTGACGATCGAAAAGAAAATAACAATATGTTTCATGAGTAAAATAGTTGTGCCTCGAATTTTCATCGAACTTGCCTATTTCTCTGAATTGTCTATTTTCAATATCAAATTTTGTTATCCAAACCGAGTAAAAGGGAAAGAAAAATTCTATTTTGAAATCCTGAATTCGGAAAATAATTGGTTTCCATCTTTCGCGACATTATGTAGAATGGGTAAAATGTTTCAAATTTCTCTAGATTATAACTTCGAAAAGAGTCGTAACGTTTTCAAACAACGGACTTCTCTTTGTTATTCTTACATAGTTGGAAAGTACCTGGATACCGTTCTCAGACTCACCATCAAGATTAATATTTTTGAATACACAAAGAATATAATAATATTTTTACCCGTAAGCTACATAGTTACTGCCATCGGCTATTCGATCTTCACTTTCAAAATTCCGCGATAGTATTTCATTTGAAAACTAAACCAACGGCGCAAAAAGTATTACTGAAAATATCCCGTTCTTCTCCCCCCCCCCCCACGTAAATTCCCTCCTCGAACATTTCTTCAGGTTAAAAACCAATTATACGCTTCTTATGGTAGAAATATATTATCGTTAAGAATTCCGATGTCGTTATTTCGGAATTATGTGGCGTGGCACGAGCCGTACTAGTGAGGAAAATTTCCATTTCACAAGCGAACCTCTCTCTCTCTCTCTCTTTCTCTCGCTCTCGTATAGCGTTTCTAAGTCGAGGAAAAATATTTCTCGAGAAAAAGGGAAAAACTTCGATTGCTTTCCAACGTCGATATTATTATAACCTAATCCATATATACAACCCTTTTGAGAATATCAAAAGCATAACAATCTCATACTATATCGACGCCCTTACTAGACCTACGAACTTGATAATTTTTTCTTCCTTCAAACAGCCATAAAAGAGGAGATTCGACGTTTCTGGGAATGGTATTAAAAGAGGTACGCGCAGAATACAGCGTCGGTAATATTTTTCTTGAGAAATAAAAAAATGGCAAAGCGATGATGGAAAGTAAAAGTTTTCTTTAACTAGCAAAGGCACTTTTCGATGACGCGATAGGCAATTTACGTAGGGCACAAAATTGTTGGAAGGTCGTCGCGATTTTCAATGAATAACAAGAAAACACCACCGTTGCTGTTGAGCGCCATACCCCCTCCTATAGTACAGGATATTATAGAAAAGAAATACGTAGTAAATGAAAAGTCGCTTACGTATTCAGCTCCAAATCGAGACGAAATTTATGACTGAACGCCTTTATCAAAAGAGACGTGTGGTGATAATGCTTTCCCATCTGTAACAGAAAACGTTATAAAATACGAAGAAAATTAATTTACGATACATATTAAGAGTATGTTAGTTATATAATAGGACACGTTTCGAGTTTGCAATTAAAAATGTCAAGAACCCATTCAGAAAAAAGAAGATTCACCTGACATTACGAATTAACGAGGACATTTATGGGTCTGAAAAGGGCAGCATCTGTTACCGTTTAACGTTCCGGAAATAACTACGGAAAAGAGGACGAAGAATAACTTCAATAAGTTACGATAATCATCATCATCATTATTATTATCACCAATTTTTTTTTTTTCTGAGCCAACGCGACTGTTTTTTTACTACATTACGAGACCACAAACACACTCATACACAATATAACAGTCTTTTCGAGATCATTTTTCATAATATCTACCCAACGGGGCACTATGAGTGTAATTACTTCCTCGGCACGCGGTAAAAATTATACTGTCATCATTATTACTGTGCTGCGTTGCACATCGAAAACACTTCCTGAAATTTCATTACAATGGAATAGGTGTGTGGCAAGGTAGTGGGAAAAGAAAAATGATTAAATATTGCGAAAGAAGAGGGAGCAAAAGTTGGCGCTATAGCTTATTATGAAAAAATTACGATATAACTCCAGGGTCCCTAATAATGAAAATCATGGAAAGTTATTGCGTATAACCTTTTACTTGACTTCGAACTCTGAAATTATCCTTCGAATATATGAATATAATTTTACAGACATACTCTTTCCACCTTGAAGTTTTTCCAGCCATTTTTCATTAATTTCACCGTGATACGAAGTACAAGACTTTCTGCCCACTTTTGTGATTTCTAACTCAGAGTAATTAAATTCAGAACCTAAATCATGTATTTGAAATGTGATTTTCCACAAATGATCACCAAGAAGAACCGAATAACAATATCAGCAAATAGGGTCCTTATCAATAATCCTTTTTTCTTTTTCTTTCGTCTTGCGAAGGAAAAGTGAGACCAAATCTTCGTGAGAAATCTAATATATAAAGTAGAATGTTTGTCTGTATATCTGTATGTATGAATGTCCATAACTTACGAACGCCTTCACCTATTGACCTGGAATTTTTTTTGAAAAATTTCGCTTTATTTGGGTCAGGTTTTTGAATAAATTTCGACGTTCTGACTCCCCCGAGGTGGAGTAGGGGGCGAAAAAATTAGGGAAAAACGGGAATTATTGAGTACTGAATTTGCTTCTCGCTGTACCTTAGACGTACGCGCGTTGTTCCAACCCTTCAAACGCGTTGAGCGGCGCAGTTTTAAAAATTAAGTTATCGTGATAACTCGAGTTTTACTCATTTTTATGAAAAATTGAAGAGAACAATTTCCTTTCGAATGAGCCCGATCCCAGATTTTTAGCAAGAAATTTTGTGACTACAGTATTCGCTGTACTTTCATAATACGTAGGTAGTTATTTTATTCACAGTTTTAAAACCACCTACATACAGGGTTTTACATCCGGTACCTACCTATCTCATACAGGAACCAATTTCTAGACACGCACTGCACTGGTTGTGGGCTAACGGAAATGACCCTTTTGTTACCTGTTGTCTGTGTATTTTCTTAGACACTGGTAAAATGTCAATGGATTTGTCTGTATTCTGCTGCGATACAGGCTTCACGCATTAAGTCATTCTTAATAATTTATTATCTCTTGGTTATGGGAAACTTTTAACCTCTTTTTCACGCTTTGCATGCTAACCATTTCTAAACATACCAGAATACAGTTTGTGTATGTTGAATTCTGCCAGTCCCAAGTCTGGAAAATGAAAATGTGAGGGAAATGGTTCATCTTACATCTACGCGCTATAAAACACAGATATCTACTCAACACACAGCCAGCCGCTAGTAAGAGATAAAATTTAAATAAATTATTATCGCGTTGGATTATTTTCGATAAGGGAAAAATAAAAATACACAATTCTAAAATCCAGACGGAAAACGGAAGTACCTAATTTACGAGTATGTAAGGGCGGCGGATCATCCACTCGTTCGAATAAAAAGCGTAATCGAAGATGTGTTCGAGACTGGAACACGAACCCGAAAGTTTAAAGTATTTTCTTGAATCACAGATAGTGACAACCCTAATCTGTCAGTCCACAACCACAAGGTGGTACACTGGTACATTATCCTGCGTGACTTTGACATGCATATACGTCTTTGGACTAGGGGTCAATCCAAAATCTGCGTAACGTGACGCGACGCTTTATGACGTCATCAATGACCTTGACCTAGGATGCCGGAATCACCCGCCGAACCAAGTTGAGGCTGCTGCGCTCGCTCGTGTTTCCAATGTTGTTATATGGAGCTGAGAGGTGGACAATAAAAATGGCCGACAGGCGAAGCATTGATGTCTTTGAGAGAAGGGCATACCGACGTCTTTTGAGAATCCCGTGGACAGCGAGACGGACAAACTTATCCATTATCAACAAACTGAATACAAGCACTAGACTATCCACTATTTGTGACTAACAAATTCTGAAATTTTTCGGCCACATCATCCGTAGACTCTCGGGTAACCTGAAGAAACTGGTGGTCCAGAGAAAGGTTAGGTTAGGTCAATTCAAAATATATTCCTACATATTATACACGTAAGAACGCTCTACCGTTCTCACGAATTTTCGTGTGGGTGGCGTCCCCTCGGCATGATATGCTCTTAAAGAAGAGCTGATGGTGATCCTTCAAACTAGCTATGGAAGAGGTACGCATAGACAGCATACTCTTCAACGACCAAAGAAAAGTCAAGAGCACTCGCTTTTGTCGCACGTGCCGCACCACCCGTCCTCCATAGTGGTGTGAGTACGGGTTGCGCGTATGCGTTAATTTTGTTTCCTCCAACACCGGAATCGACTCCTCGAGTATAACTTCAATGTTGGAAGAATCTCCTCGGCGAACCCTCTCCTCTTCTTACAAACCACCAAGCTGCAGTGCCCACAGGCTCGCAAAACTTAAGAAAACACGACATCACCCGCTCTTGAGTTTTTCTTATTATTATTCCTTCGGACTCGATTAACCTCCCTTTTCTTACTGCATGTCTGTAAAATATACAGGTGTAGAGTAAGCCATAAAGTGGTCATGCATTTGCCTATTCCATTTCAGGTCCATCTTCTTCTTCACGACTGTGGCTACAAATGAAGATACCTGACCTAGAATGTGGCGGCTGTCAGGCTAATCGAAGCAAGCGCTTCATCTACCTCAATCTCTTGAAGAGTCCGAATAAGCTTTCCGCGCTTACGCCCCCACGCCTCACACTCAAATAAGGTTTGCTACAGTCCATCATCCTACCCTTGATTGCAGCGCGAACACGTTGCCTGTTCAACTTTCCTCAACTTCTCATGAAGGTACTGGTTGAAGAAGCCATGACCGCTTAGCACCTGTGAAAGTTTTGCAGACCATAACCTGGGTTCATCCTTTCATCGTCGCATATTAACACACGGGTCGTCCATTTACCCAGAGCACTCTGAGCAATTCTTGCTTTCCATTTTTCGAGCAAGGAGTGTCTGGCATCCAGCTTGACCCATAAAACCTCTTGATCGGTCTTCTTTTTTGCTTTGAACACCACCGTTTTCTCCTCAGTAATGAGCTCGAGAACGTGCTAATACGCAAAGTGCCTCTGTCAAGATAGCTAAACACGAAAGAATTATACAGAATGGAGTCGTGTAAACATTTCACACGCTCTGCTCAACTGAATTTGTTCATCAACTGAAATGGAAGAAAGACACGGCGGCACAGTGGTGACTTCCAATTTTTCTTAGGTATCGCTACCTGCTACAGCTATAAGAATCACTGGAACTTTCTGTTTGAAGTTTTATAGCCCGAAATTTCGGTATTTCTAATAACGTCGGAGGATAAGCTACTTCAAGGCTCTCCATAAGCACACAAGCTTCAAGAATCTACAGACTTGAGTCATTCATGGTTCAACGACAAATAAGATAATCTGACTTAGTTAACCTAGTCCAATTATCAGTATGTACTAGGCTAGGGGGCGTCGCATATCTGATGACGGCGTAGGCTGGGCCAGTAATACCATACACGTAGGAGGCTGGAGTAAACCTTGACGGAGAAAGGTAGTCGAAGTGAGGACGACTCTGCACCCGATGAACCACGTCGACCGTCGGTTTGATGTTAAATCGACCGAAAATTTACTTCTTTTCACGTCTCGATCGAAATTGCTTCAGTAGATGGGATCAATTTCACGTCGACGTTGATATCAAATCGATATAGGATCGAAAAATGTCGACTCTATAGCCGACGAACGACGTAATCGACCTAGGTCTAAATCAATTTACGATACCGGGAGTCGACTCAACTTCAACGTGGCCGGTGGCGTCGATTTCCAGTCATCGATTTGTGGTCGACATTGGGCACAACTAAGTTGAGTTAAAATCGACTTTGATCGAAATAGAGAGTCGGTCGACTAGAGCCATACACATAGGCAGACAAAACAAGCAGTCAACAAATAGTCAAAAGCCATTGGTTGATTCATTTTTCTCTTTCAGGCTGGTCTCAGCGGAGGTAAAATTCAACTCTGGTGACACCTACAGATGATACATACAAACATAGAAGTTTTTTTTTGTCTGTTAGTCGTCATGCAGCCAAGTTCCAATGCATTCTTCATCATTTCTAGCATATTCTACCTTCCAAAACACTCATGACTGACCTTTCAGCTATGCGGTCGAGTTGAAGATACGATTTTATACGGATGGAAAAATAATATTCTTTTGCGCCCGAAGAATTGCGAGCTCGAGAAAAGAAGGAATTTTCAAGTAAATTTTTCCACATGTGTTTCCGTACGAAATTCGTTCCTCTCCTATACGAGACAGTCATTGCACACCATGAAAGTGTACGTAGTACGTACAAAAATACTCAGCATCAGTCCTTCAATATATTCGCACACACAACGTAGAAAATATTTTTGCGGTCGCATACCCATATAAAGGATCGTTACACGGACTCACAAAATGGATGTGGCCCTCCTGGACGTGCCGTGCGGCACCTTCTGGCTTCCCTGCGGTTTATTATACGTTCTACGTATTCGATATACACGAAAGTTATACAGTATTAAGCCTCTCTGCCTTTACTCGCTCAATCGTACGCTTGAGCGAGCTTCACGCTGATGCCGCTACATGGAACGTGTGTAGTAGGCACCGCCACCGCCCTTCAAGCCATCGCTACCATACACCCTTCAAACGGCGTCTCTTATCAACGTCCTACGGGCAATTTCGCAATAATTATTCCGAACATCGCGCTACTCGTTTCTCAAACGGTCTGCGACACGATTGTAATGAGATTTTATATGCTGTGCAACGTCAGCTTGATGAACGCACGTTACTTTTTTACTCGACGATCTCGCCTGCCCGGTACCATTGTTTGTACTTTTCCGCGATGCTACAGTGTCATCTACAACACACAAGAGAAGTGTGTGGGAGTGACTTTATGTATGTATTCACCTTCATTAAAATGACAGTCGGCTCTACTATCAGCGCTTCCGTGAGCAGTTTCGTGTTCGTTACCAGAGCGTGATCGGATACCCATATGTACCTGTCGCGAATTGAAATCTTATGAAAGTCAGATGCGCGCACTCCTCGACATCTCCGTTGATGGTTGACGAGACAACGTAAATGGAATTCAATAACACGAAGCGAAATCAAAGCGTCGTTCATACATAGAGCATAGATATAGAATATTGTCTGATGAAGACAAATCTGAAAAAAGTATCAAGTGGGAGCGCAGCAAAGCAAAGGACAGCACGCGCAGTCTGTTGTTGGACAGGAAGATTTATTAAAATCTTTGAATGAAGTAGGTGAAGTCTTTAGGGATTGAAGGAGCTTGGACCTCTTACGGACACAACGCAGGCCAGTTTTCAGATCCTTCTACCTTCGTTTTGCAGGTGACAGAAGTGAAAAATTTTGAACATTGGCTCTATCCTCGGCTCAGCTTTCACCTATATTCAAAATTTTTCTAAATTCCCGAAGAAGGTCAAAGACTGCCTGCCGCAGACCAAAATCTAGGAATAGGAGACTGAGGTCTCGACCGACTGGAAACTTGAAAATTTGAAGTTACGGCAGGAAAGACAAAGGTGACTTTAAATAATCTCGACGCAAGAAGTATACGTATAAATCAAAATTCGAGGGTTTATTATACAAACCGTACAAATATACATAAGACGACATAATTAAAAACATTCGAAAACCAAAGAAATTCAAAATCGTAAAAATCGAAAAATATAAGGATCGAAGAAAGCAAAAAATTACAGAAAAATTGTAAATATTTGTATTTTCGACGAAATATTATCAAACGAAACACGAACTAGAAGTGAGCTACGACAAAAGAAGTGAAAGATAAGAGGGAAGAAAACTAAATTAGACCGGCGGTGACAAGAAAATTAGAATGATTCAGAGTGGTTACGAGAAGGCGAATGATAGTAGAACTTCTCGATTAAATCATTCTCAGGAAGAAAACGATTTAAAAGTATGACATCATTATAATTCGAATGGCGAAAAATCTCAATGTATACTCAAAGGCCAAACGTTAAGGAAGAAATTCTCAGAATGAAGTGAGCCGGTCTGTTTGGTGAAGATCAAATTCATGGTCGGAAGCCGAGAGGTACTCTGCAAAGGCCAAGCGTTTAGTACGGTGGAGGGGGGAAAGTAACTTCATCGAAATATTCTTGAACCGTAATACCCAGCTGCCGGTTCGACTCTACTATATAAACAGCCGGACAGTCGGAACATTGGAGCTTACAGACCCCAGTTCTTTCCATAATGGGGAATGAGATCTTTCAGCCTACAAGATAAGCTTCGGATAGTTTTAGGGTTATAAAACACGGGGCAAAAACCAAAGGATTTAAGGAGATAAGTGGTATCAAAGAAGAGCATACCACAGTAGAGTAATGAACCCATATCACTCTCCTTTTAGAAGAGAGTCGTACTCCGAGGAAGAGAAGCAGTCGGGTCTAAAGCTTTGGAGGCAAATCAAGGTGAAATCTCCCCAACTATCATGACTGAAAATATGTAAATTGTAATCAATAAAAAAAAAGGAAGGTTTTTCCCAAACTACACGGTCGATATTAAGATGCAAGCCGTGGGTACTCATGCGGCAAACTTTTGATGAGACCGATATCGTGGGTTCTCAGTTTCCATCGTCCACGATGCAGCGGCCCATAGTTCTCTTGTTAGTCATATATTTACTGTCATAACTTGTCGATATTATCAGATTATTCTTCATTAATTCAATCACACAAAGCGGTGTTAAATATACTAGGGGTTTTCCTTTCATGCCGGACAGAAGTTTGTGAAAATTCATTCAACTTGATGAAAGACATGCAAAATTGTCAATTATATTTCCAGATTTTTCAAAATAGAGGAGAATTTCAATCAAATTCGTCTCCCTTCAAGACGTAGGAGGGAAATGTGCGGGCAGAGCCGAACTTTCTCTCTTTTAAAATCTTTAGTAGTTCCTCTACACGAAAAAATTTCCTTATAATAGGAGAGGAACGCGTACAGGAAGAGGACTAAATATTTCATCCTTTTAGATGAGCCCAGTTAAATTAGAGAAATCTAAAAAAGATATCGATGATAAATCTCATCAAAAAGTCTGAAGACTATATTTCAGTTCTATATCATGCGTCGAGAAAAGCTTAAAAATTCGTGGACAATCAGTAGCGAAGACAATAAACTACTGAGAAGCTCACCGTTAAGCATAGTACAAAACGCTTACATTTACGACTGGGAAACTTCAAAAACATTTCAATTTTGTAAATGCGTATGTCGCATACTGCTACCATTTTATCAAACGACGCATGAAGTTATGCACCAAAGCTTAGACGAGCATTTCTGGAAAAGACAATATCATGGTGTGAAATCTCACATTGTCGGGTATTTTACTCGTAGCATTCAGACGATAGGGTCTAAAAGAAGATACAAAGGGCTGATGCAAACAGAACGAAGAAAATAATGTTCGTAGACAGCATGTCGGAAAATGACAACTGTACAAGAGGCGTGAAAGAGGAAGAAAAATTATACTGTTTTATTGTATATGGAATTTTTTTTTGTGTTACAAAAACTGCGAGATTTCAATATTCACGAGATGACGGATAGTTTAGTAATTACAAGAGTCTTTCAATGATGATCGTTTCTGCGTGATGCAGTATCTTTACGACTGATTTTATATCTCTCACTTCAACAAAATACTCGTATGCAAATCATATCCCCAACAGGTTTGTTTTCATTTCTTTAAATTCTATAACTCATGCTAAGGAAAATTTATTCCATAAAGATGTTCTATTTTATACGCTTACAAGTACATTGTCAATACTTCCTCTAAGTTTTGGCAGAGTCCGCATACACCGCGAAAAAATAACAGATATGGTTTATACGAGGGGATGAAAATCACAATTTAAAAATTACATGTGCATCACATTCTATTTCCCCTCCTTATTTGATTCAATTTTCTCTAAATCTTTTAATTTTAAACCTGAAACAAGCTTTCAACCTAAACTAACTGAAAACGTTTCCTCCTATTGTCCTATAACGTTAAATTCTGGATCAAATAAGCAATATCAAGTAGGAGACCTCTAAGATTTCTAAAGTCCATATTCCATTAGGTTCTAGAAAGGATCGCAGGACAACCCATGCAATGACAGACTGCCAACGCGAACAACTTTGGCCTGTACTCAGAACCAAAAAATCTACTCAGAGTTTGGCAATACAACATACGAAGAACTTTAAAACATTGACTTCATGATAAAACTAGGTATATGTTCCCCAAAGTCATCATAATAGACCTATTTTAGTGCCCTCCTCGTCTTGGTATTAACAATCTCTCATTTCAAATTAGACCCAACATCCATTCCCAAATTATTTCAAGTCGTCGGTCTAGTGCAAAATGGTCGTATCTACATTGTGGTTGATGAACACAATCAACTGTTTTTAATTAGGAGAATCCCATGGAACGAAAGTATCAGAAATACACTGCTGTGCAGTTATGTTATTTGAGGCTATCTTTTTTGCAGGACAGTGCTCGGTCTCTGTCTCGGTTACCAGACCGACGATGTGCTTGTAATAATTTTTTTAAAAATTCCTGCGACTACTATATAACTGTTCAATTTCTTCACCCAACCAGAGCCCACAGTTTATTCTGAGAATCTTCATAAGCTATCTCCCCATGGATTTCCGAAAAACCCTTTTCCCAATATTCCACCCCTTACTCCTACAAAATATCGGGTCACCTGTTCGACCAAAAACTCAGCTGAATCACCGTATAAAAATTCTCAGGGCAATGGTCTAGGAACTGTCTTCCTCAAGAGTACTTCAAGAAAATTAGAGTTCAAGAGCAAATGAACTTATTTTCGATCGATTTGTCCGGATACATGGCCAAATAGAGGTTCATGTTCGGAAATTCGTCTCAGGTGAGTAATCCCTTCTGGAGAATTTAGTTGTGACCGATCACCAACCAGGTACGGAAATAAATTATAAAAAAGAAAAGTTCATACCACAGGGTGGGGTGCACCAATGCATACTTTCAGCACGCGTAGAATAGCGGTGTGAAAAGCGAACAAAAAATAATATCAAATTTATAATTGTCTTGAGTATTGGAGAGAAAGAAAATTTGAAAAGTTGTGCGGTTGTTTCGCCGTTGATTCGAGTAAACGCGTCCGTACACATACTGTGTAGGCTGTATATATGCCGTTCGAGTTCTCGTCACGCATCACTTAGATGGGAAATGGAGCTATTAATTCTCCTGAGAGATCAGGGTAAAAATTTTTCGTAAGTACGTGTGAGGGTGTAATAGCGAGCAAATACTAACACTTGATCGAGCGCAGACGGAAATCCAACTTCATAATTCGTTTAGCCGTAGAAAAAGAATCAGGAAAATGAAAAATACATATCGTTATTCCATATAATAGTAAATGGATCTGTGCAGCGAGGAAGTTTTTTTTTCGCTTCATTCTCTGTCTTTCTCGTTCCCCTCTTTCTCTTCTCTTCCTTAAAAATGTAATTATGTTCTCTGGCGCACGAATTATTTAGCGAGAAAAAGTACTCAAGTTATCGCTAAAATTTTCCCATCGACGTGCAGTGTACCCGTCTCCCCGTTTCGCGTTCTGATAGTCATTTCACTTCCGAAGTGGCTGGAATGAGCGAGGGGGGTAGTTTTTTTCTTCTGTATTCGTTTAACGGTGGATACACATAATCGAGGAGGAAGACGCCAATTTTCGTAACCGTCCTTTGAGTTAAGTTTCGCCAAGAAGAAATGGGGATTGTTTTTTTGTCTAGACGACTGTAAAACTACATGATAATAAAACATTGAGACAAATTTTAGGTTTGATTGAGAATTGTAGCGGGTTGTCGGGAAATCAACACGAATTACCGAAGAACAATTTCAAGATTGGTTTTTTGAGGGTCATTATTGGATGGAACGTTAAATGGTTTCATGAGGTAATTGCGAAGTTTGAATCTCCATCTCCATGTTCAAAACATTTGAATTTTGAACAAGCGAACCCAGGATTTAGTTTTCAGAAAATTTTTGATTTTTTCTCAGTTCCAAAAAAGAATATTTTAAGGTTTTGAAATGTAATAACATGAATTGAGAAGAGGACTTGTTTTATGGGGGGTGGTGTTTGGAAAAATTAGCCGTTGTCCGCTGACTTTCTAACAAAGGATGGTTTTTGAAAATGCGGGGGCACTGAACTACTGCAGGTATTAAGAAAAGTCTCATCATCGATCTACCTTCCTTAGAAAACTTCAAATTCCCTTATTTTCCCACACTTTTCCAACAGAAAAATTGGTCAACGAGAAAGGGAATATATGAAGATTTGAGGGAATTTTCTAGTGATTATTGGGAATATTTTGACAGTTGAGCTATGTGACTTAATCACTGGTATACGTTGCAGGATATGATAAATCAAAAAAGAGAGAAAACAGTGTACAAACCGCACAGAACAAATTCAAAATAATAAAAAAATAAATGAACTAATTATAGCGCAAGCGCTTTTGATTGAAAAGTCATTTACGAACTACACAAAAATCTAGACTGAACAAACGAAGGAAGGAATAGGAGGCGAAAGAAGCCAGAAGCAAACGTTAGTTATCCTCTGACTTCTGACGCCTCCTTAAACCCTTCGGTTATCGCCCGGCGTTTTATAATCCTTTCACTATTCAGTCTCTTTTCTGTAGGTTCAAAGATCATATGCCTATCTTTGAGAGAAGTGGAGTTTAGAAGTTTCAATGTTCCGACTGCCCTGCTGTCTACGTAGGGAAGGCAGGTCAGCAGCTTTGTATCAGGGTCAGGAACACCTTGATGAAGCCCTTTCTACCCTTCCCCAAAAACGCTCGACTTTTGCTGAGCATCTTTCGACATCCGGCCATAAATTCAAGTTGGACCAGACTGTTATGCTTCATTTTGAGGATTCATTTTGTCGTCGATTGGCTCTTGAGCACATTAAAGTCGTACGTCACATGCGTAATAGACGGGTCGTTGAATCGTTTTTTTCCTGAAAATGATCTCAGCGAGAAGTTTTATTCTCAACCCAACGACTGATATTCATCTCAATTTCCAGTCACCATTGGTCTGTTTGCTTCTGGCTTCTTTCACTTCTTATTCCTTCCTTCGTTTATTGTTCAGTCTAGATTTTCGTGCGGCTCGTAAACGACTTTTCAGCCGAAAGCGCTTGCGCTATAATTTTTTCATTCATTTTTATCATTTTCAAATGAAAAGAATTATTAATAAAGGATATCATGCGCGGCGGATAAGATTGCAGAAGACGGGGGTATGTCCCTGGGGGGACGCCTTAGATTCTGAATGCGCTACAGAAAACACAATCAGCGTCAAATTCACCAGAAGATGTAAGAAAAGAGAATCAAGATGGTCGGGGCCGCAAAATACTTCATATAAGGTTTCCGGATTAGGATGACACCCCTATAAGTAAGAATGCACGGTGAAGGAACGAGCAGAAACGTGCGAAAACTCTGTAGCAGAATTCCACCGATAGCGAATTTCATGTCCAAAATCACTTCGTTTTCCTTCTCTTTTTCATTTCAGTCTATTTTTCGAAGAAAACCAGACAAATGACAAAAAAGAGCTGGAGCGTGTTTTCATTTTAAATTTTTGTGCACCAGATATTTCACGACTGTGTACTGCGTTAAATAATTCTAGCTCGTTCTCATCTCATTCTCTTTTACCCTCACAATGTACAGGCGTAAAAAGGGTTAATTCGCAAATGAACGCGAACGTCAAAAAGAACCGTTTACGAAGAGAATTTCCTCCGGTCGTATGCCATAATTAATGAAATACTGAGCAACCTGAGTGTCGCGTTACTTCTATTTGTAGTTGGGGAAGGAAAATTTGTCAACCAGCACGTTTATTTACATGTTCTCTTTTTTCGTGGTTTTTCATTTTCATTCGCGCCCATTTCGCTGCTTTTTTTTCAATTTTTTATTTATTTCTTCTGCGTCGCGGAACATGAGAATAAAATAACAAGACTCGTAAAGTATTTGTACGAAGTTCTGCAACGGTAATAAAAATTCAGCGCACCCTCTAACCTAATGTACAAAAATATGAGAGTATGGAAACTCCGGTGAAAATTGAAATTGAAGTATATAACCTCTATTATCGTATACTTATTATGTACACGTTGGCTGATGTTCATTGACGGATGGTTTGAAAAAAAAAGGACTTTCTGAAGCACGAAAATTTTACCTCTTTCGCTGAAAGTTTAAAACTGAAACTATTTCTTTTTTTTTCATTCCTTCTTCACTCCATTCGTTTGCAAGCGCTTTTTGTACAAATTATTCGTCTTCGAATTTCGAAAATTTTCTTCTCCAAATAAACTTTCAAGATAGAAAACTCCTCAAAAAGTTGGAAATAATGAAATTGAAAAAATTGATGAGAAATACACATTTTTGAAATCGTGATTGAATTACAAAAAATAACGAGCGAGAGAGAGAGAGAGAGAGAGAGAGAGAGAGAGAGAGAGAGAGAGAGAGAGAGAGAGAGAGAGAGAGGGAAAGATGAAAAAGGGCGGACCAAAGAACATAAATTCGATACATAAGGTGAACATCATTCAGACGTATAAAAGTAATTTTTCACGTTATACCGATTGTACTGTCTATATGTATATATTCTATATTATTTGTACTGCATGAAATTTCTACTTCGTCAAAGAAACATCTGTAATGGTGATTTGAATTTTTTTTTCTACTACTTTATTTTTATATTGAAGATAGAATTCGCCTTCGAAAATAAATCAACTTTTATTGCGGCTGTCATTCGTATAAGAATGGTCTACACGAGATAAAAGGAAAAATATTAGTATCCGAAATTAGATTGCCGATTGAATCTTTGTAATATACTGAAAATTTCGACAACATAATTCTTTCTTTTTTCCTTTCTTTTTATTGCAAATTAGGCTACGCGATACGAAAAGTGTTGGCTATAAAAACGTAGCAGTCACGAAAACCGAGAAAAGCCTGTCTCTTTGGCTACCACTACGAAAGTGATATTACCATATCCTATCTTCCTCACAAAGATTTTATTGTCCTCTTCTCTCTCTCTCTCTCTCTCTTTAAAGAAAATATCGCTGAAAGTCAATTTCGGGCCATCGACGTCGTTTGTTTTTATCATTGTTTTTAAAGTCCAAAAGAAAAATTGAAAGCGTGTGAGTCGTCTAGAGCAGGGGTCTATAAACTGGAATTTTGACGGTGACTACGAGAATTTTGCGAAACATCTCTGCATGAACAGAGTGAAGTAGAACATCATATTCGATAAAAAGATAGAAGAATAATGTAATTAAAAAAAGTCAATTTTCGGCTGATCCAAGGAGGATATTTTTTACCACTGAAAAAGTGGCATTGAATATATATTTGAGCATACCATTCTTCCGTCGATACTATGAATTCAAATTCTATTCAATGTAGATTTTCTGACTATATAAGTAAAAATTATTTGACTGAACGAGAAGTATAATTTATTGTATTAAATTTAGTGGCACTGCCGTCCACAATTCGAAAGCGGAAAAAAAGAAGAAAAAACCAAAAGCTGCCAAATATCTTCTGTAATCGGCTTGATGTTTCTGATATTTCTTTTCACACCGATCTTGAGATTAAATGTCATAATTTACTTAGACTTAAAGACTATCCTGACCATTTTTTTCATTCTGTATGTATTAATAATGTTTCCAATCCCCCACCCCCCTCCTCTCTCAAAGAGTGATGGTAAAATATGATAAATCTAAATTTTTTTTAATCCCGTACATTGGTACTGCTAGTCTTATCTTTAGGAAATATCTCAACAACCTTGATCCTAATATTCGTAATTCTTTTGGGGGTCATAATAAGAATATTACATTTTTTCCACCAAAAATCAATGATCTTGCATGTTCAGGTTTGGTTTGTGACATACCTTGCTCTAATTGTGATAGTCATTATACATAGGGGAAACTATGCAGCGTCTTGAAAATAGATCAAGTGAGCATAAATCCGATGTAAATCTTAAAAAAAAGTACCTACTGCACTTTGCGAATATGTATCTACCAAGGGGCACATTTTTGATTTCACTAAAACTTCGATCATATGCTACGAGAAGAATATTACCAAAAGAAAAATAAGGAAGGCCATCGAAGTATATCCAAGAACAGTAAAAGTATTAATTTTAAGACTGACAGTAACAAACTTTTCGGTTCACACAAACAAAAACGTTATATGTCGCAAGGTCGCGTTGAACGAACTACCAAAAAATCGCAAACTAATGAGACAAACATTTTATTCATTGTTAAATTTGTAAATTGCGAAAATTTTTGAAAATCCAATTTTTCGCGATTGCATAGGGGCTCTCGCCTTGCCAGCCAAAAAAGGAGTAATTTCAAATGAGTGGAAACTTTTGTGGATAGTAACTTGCCCGGACTGACCCTTGAGTTTTCATCTTGGGGAAGTAGATTGCTAGCAAAGGTCAAGAAACAATATTAATTGTAACAACAAACGCTTTTCCCTCGAGAGTGTAGATTAAATGACGTGACATTTTTTCCTGAGTTCCTAGAGTTGAAGAGAATGACTACTGAAAAATTGAGAACTCTAAATAGGGGAGGAAATAGGGCAGTCAGAATCGTGAATAACTTTGAGTTAGACGTGAATAAAATTACAATCAAAAGAGTTCTTCGTACAATATTCAGCAGATTACGTTTGCAGTACCTATGTAACCTTCGATAAAATTCTGGATTTCAAATATGCATTATTCAAGATTTAATTTTAATCTGAAATGTTGAACGGTAATTGTATTATGTTGGAGATAGATACAAACAACCAGTTTCTGAAACAGCGAGATAACTCGATCGACCCGGTTACGTCTGATTCAAACGAAAATTTCACGAATTTTCGTAATAAAAACAAAGTATCTATCATTGTAGGGTGCGCGAGAGAACATTCGCAGAGAAAATAAACCGCCGAAACTGAGCAGAATGATACAAAATGGCCTACGAAGAGAATTACGAGCAGGACCAAACTAAAATTATTTGAAATCTCGTTAATATTTTAACGAGAAGTCTATATACAATAGAAATAATATCCTCATTCAAAGCGACCACTCAGTCCCTACCCTTCAACTTTAAAGAAAAATGTTCTAAAACCACTGTCGTAACAGCTTCATAAAATACACGGGTCACGCAGTTGTACTATTAATGCCATATCTGTAAAGCCTAAATACATACTAAAATTAAACACGAGAGAGGCGTACCCGTCCCATATACACGTAAACCACATTTCGTTTGATACACAGCTGTTTCCAAAACGAAGAGAGCTTTCGACGCGGTATCTAGTTAACGAGAAAATAATACCAGACGCGCGAAAATTAGAATATCATTTTTGCCGCAGAGAGTTGGTATTGATGTACCTCATTTCGGTAACAACAAAAATTGAAAATTTAACGAGTACAAAGGGTCGCAATGGTCAATGGCCATTTCGTTTCGAACCCTCTTCAACACAGAGAACCGAAATACAGCGCCACATACTCTCTGGCGTATACGTACTTTGTCGATATCTAATATTCATGTTAAAATTCGAGAAACAAAACCCAATTTTAGATACATCGATTTTCACGGCCGTCAGAAACTGCATGTATGGACCCAACAAGTGGATATCTCACACACGGTGTGATTTTACGAATATAAATTATCGGTCATTTATAAAATCTCGATTTAATGACCCAAATGAATACATAGTTCGGAGCCTCCTCCTCCTTCATAAAATATGGATAATTGATTGCAATTTTTCAAGTTCCTCCTTGTTATAGATCAAAAGTTAGGATTCGTCAGAACCCAGATGGGCTCGAAACCACAGTCAACTCTCCTTTCAATACGGGCTTGAAATTTTAACAGGGAACCTGTTTTGTCGGAAGTTTTTTCGGAAAGAAGGTCCGCCGTCCGGCCCACCGGCAAAATTCTCCAAGTCCCCTTTCTGTCATAATTATATAGCTTGGTGGTCGGTTGAAAGATACCCCCTTTGAGTAACTAGATATGCAACGATTCATACATAAATTGACTGAGCCCCTTCAACGAGCTAGGTATGCAACACTTCGAGTACCATAAGACTCAGCACGTCCTTCTAAGGTATTCTAAGTTCCTCTCCTGTCATATAATTATAGCTCGGACGTCAAATCATAAATAGCTTGTAGGTCGGAATTTTTCCAAGTCCTTTTCTTATTATATATAGCTCCAAAGTCCGGGTCTGTGACGTCACAATTGAGATGACATCATAGACCTGGTACATCAACATTTTTCAGACCCCATGCGCCCGATAAAACAGGTTCTTTACCACCCCTCGTTCGTCTATGTTGTAGAACCCACGAGTTTTCCAGTAGCGGACGCGAACCGCCGACGAAAGAAATGGCGAGTTCTCTTTCTCAAAATAAAGGGAGGAAAAAGCAATACCTTGTCTTCGTTCAAACCAGTATAGTAAGCTCGTCTCACCGACACTCGTCTCATAAATTATTATGCGTCTGTAAATCTTCGGGGTTTGTAGCTTCGTAAAATCGCTGAAAGTAAGAATCTTATTCTTATTCGAGGAACTGAAGTTGCTTCTCCCTATCGATTTCAAGTACTCCATTACCGACCTTGTCTATGACAAATTTAGAATTGTTGTGCTTTCGCTCTTTTATTGGTACGCAGAGACTTCGTTAGAGCACTCGCATAATTGGTTGTAAATCATGGGGACCTCAGTGCTATGGCTGGTCAGCTTGTCAAGGTTTTCTGCAATCCCAACACTAGCGCGTACTATAAATTTCTTTGGAATCTCTTAGAAACCCGACGTCAATATTTCACAGATTTACGAATGTTATCATTTCAGTAGAAGTTTATTAACCTTTACACTCGGCAGACATCATCGGTTAATCCATAAAATACGAGACATGCTATATCAGATAGGATCGAAAAAAAAAAGGGAAACACTTTGGAAATTTCGTTTTCAAAAATGGTACTTGTGTACATTTTTTTACTAGGAGAAATGTCATATAGTCTGATGGGTCATCACAGAGAAACAGTTCTAACGGTATGTTAAGAAGCTCGATATTCTTTCTCTTATCAATAATAATGAGTAGAGTCTGTTACTGACGATGCTGTGGATTGTGAATTATACTCCAACGGACTAACATGTTCAGTAGCTGTTGATGATTTGCCAAAATCAACAACTCGTATTCTCACATAATGATGACAGGAAGACGAATCTCGCATGTCAAACCAAAGCGAAGTTGTACAAATGTATGCAAACCGATAAACGCGATAAAACCCGTTTTTATTCCGTTCCACGCAAGTTTTTGTAAATTTTTTAAATTCGAGATTCGCAAGTTGCAATATGTAATACGTTTCTTTTTTGAATAATTAATATTACCCACGTTTTTTACGTTTATTTTATCAAGAAATATTGCAGAAAAATATGTGTAGTTTGGAATAAATTGTTACCCTCACTACCCAACGATACTAAAAACAGGAATATTATTTCCCATCTCTTTATTTTCCCAAGTCTGGTGTGGTATTGAAATGAAGAAGAAAAAAAAAAAGTTAAGCTCGCGATTGTTAGGATGGAAGAGTTGAAAATGAGGAAATGAAATTACATCGGATGTGAACGGACGTCCATGTGAGAAAAAACTAGTTTCCAATTCGTCTATGCAAGACCCGGGGTATGATGTATCCGTATTAATGGACTTTCCGAATTTCGTCAATGGGGTACATTCTTGATTAAAAAGATTTTTGATATATTATTGAAATGTGACTAATTTACGTCAGTGTATAGTTGGTCAAATAAACTTACGTGACTCACAAGGCATCCTGCATAAATATGCTTGAAACCAGTTTGTAATCTTTTATTTTTTTTCTTCGAACTTATTATACTGTTCGATATGGAGTTTAGTAATGGTCTATCTCGAGATTCTAACGTTCATCTATTACTGATATGCCGGTAAAGCTTTTTGGACCTCTTGAGCAATATTTTTAAAGTTTTTGTTTTCAATTCATCGTGTTATTCATCTCGGCCAAATGAATCATTTTGTGATTTCTGAAGGAGGAATATTTCTCATACTCTCATTCACAGCTGTGATAAGCCACGGACAGAATACTCAAAATAACGAACGTAAGTATTTTTATTATTAGTTTTTTATCCGTTGTATCGTACCCTTGTCGGTTTTACCAGACCTGGCGCAATAAGAGGCATACAAAATTTAGCATCCCCCTCCTTTCAGCGCCAATAATACTGGAAAGTCGAATTTGGAAACGTTTTGGGAGAGGGGGGATTTTGTTAGTCAACATCGAATATTACTAGATTTTATGAGAAATTTTGTGTAGAATAATTTAGAACTGACGTATTTTTACCTACTTCGTCCAATATTTTTGAAATATCAAAATTTTTCGGAAAATTGCCTTCCTGAGATGGTCTTGAGGGTCTGGGAACGTGTCTCCCGATCGGATTTGATTTTTGACAGTGAGATGAAGAAGTATACCAAATTTCATACTTTTATCAAATAGAACAGGGTTGCTAGACTCATACGATAGCCATCGCATAAGCCAAAGTCGGGCCCTACGAGCTGGAGAAGGGAGGTAATGATTAGGCAATCGGATTAACAAATCTTACGACAAGTTTCAAATACTTTTCAAGCAACACTCTTATCTTTGAATTTATTTCAAATCAATATTGGAGGTATGTAATTTTTGTTCGCACAGAGGCAATATGTAACAAGTATAACATACCAGAAATTCGCTGGACGTGTAAGCGAGTCGCTGACTGTGAATGGTCTAAAAATATTCTCAACACCACGAATGAACATAGTTGCGGTTCGAATAGAAACATTAAGAAAATCTGCTGCCCTGAGAGAACAAAGGCGACTACGGTTCGTCCACCTATTTCAGTCTCAAATCCATCGCCTAGGCCTACTTCACCACCAAAGAGAAATGTTGTTCAAATTGCGCGTAGAAGTGAGTTCATAAAATTCCATTGTTCCTCAAGTTGAGTTCTATTTTTCTCGATTGCATTTTTTATGCTGAAAAAATCTTCTAAATTCTCTGGAGAACGTACAAAATTGTCGATTTTGTCATATTCTTCTGATCGTTTGTCTGAAAATAGACAATGCAGTACCAATTGAGGAAATGACCAGTCAACATCGTCAATATTTATTGTACCGTAATCTTTTTATCAGCATTGTAAGTCCTTTAATTGATTTAATCACGAGAAATAACGCTAGAGATTTTTTTGTTTTATTATTGATCCCTGGCAGAATGTACCGAATATGCGAAAAGTAGGTATGTAACAAAATGTGTTACTGGATTAATTGACGAGCCAACAACATGTACAGAAGAAATGGACTGCGGTTCAGACACCGAAGTGTTGGTAGTCGAGGGTAAAGAAGCTGTAGAAAAACAGTATCCTCATATGGTACAGTTTTCGACTAAGGCACATTATTAATTAAACTTGTAAAATGATTTTTCCTCATCACTACTCTCGTTTTCTCGCAGGCAATGATCGGCGGTGGAAGTGATGTTAACAATATCATCTGGTTTTGTGGTGGAACTTTAATTAGCGAACGTTTTATATTGAGCGCAGCACATTGTACTAATGCGGGTAGGATAAAGTAAGTATTCAATTCCATTCACTTATAGTCATAATTTTGAGTGGTTGATGTTGGAATGACTTACGAGGCATGAGTCTAAAAATGGGAAATTGTAAAACGTAATTGTCAAAAAAACATGGAGTAACAACTTTCTGTCGTCGTTGAGCGCTTTATACAATTTTCGAGAAATTATTTCATCTCTCTGCTATTTTATCACTTTAATCCATTAGAACAAGGAATCTATTTTACCGGGGGAGGGGTGGTGTCATAAAAAGACAATCTCAAGGTCGTTTAGAGGTCGGCCTCCTATCACATATGGGTCGGAGGTCGACATTTTTTCCAAGTCCTCTGCTACCCTCCTCTATTACCTTGGAAGTCGAAATTTTCACGAGTCCCCCTCCAATTACATGTAGCTCTGAAGTCTAGATCTGTGACGTCACAATTTGATGACGTCATAGATTCCCCATAAAATAGGTTTCCTGTCACCACCATTCGTTCCACTCCGCCAAAGAACCCGTGAGTTTTATTTTGGTTAGTGTACCTCAAAACATACTAATTTATACGTAATTTGAGTTTCATATTCCTTTTTTCAATCTCAGTGAAGTAAGATGGGCGGCGCTTGGACTTTTAGATCGGCATGAGATGACCTCCGATAAGTTGAACAAAAACGTATTCGAAATTATAAAAATCTACAATCACCCGAATTATAATGAACCGAAAACTAATCATGATATAGCTTTGTATCAACTGAAGAAGGCAGTTACATTCAGTCCATTCATGAGACCAATATGTTTGCACACGGAATATTCTATTCCGTCAAATTTAACTGATCGCTCTATCATCTCCGGTTGGGGCGTCAATGATACAGGTGAGTTTGCATACTACGACAAAATTCTAATTCCATTTCTAATTCTTCAAAGAAGAGAGATTGGAAAATTTTGAGCGTTGTAAGCCAGAATCACAGAGCTGATTATGATGATAACAAGAGCTCGGCGTGGGTAAAATGGTTCTGGTGCCTAGTTCGAATGATTAGACGTCTGAAATTGGTGATAAGAGAAAATTGTTGAAAATTTCTCTCATCAATCATCGAATAGCTCATGGAAAATAGGATTCTGGAAAAGGAAAAGAAATTTTAAATGTTTTTTTGAAAGGGTTATCAGGTAAAAAAATGTCCACCGTTCGCCGTCGTTCCGGAAAATTATGATTGCGGACGGTGCGGGCCTTTGACTTATTTTAGAGAATTGTAGAATAGAGAGACACCTGTGAGGGGGGAGGGGGAGGAAGCTAGAGAAAATTCTTACTGGACAAGTGGTAAAAATCGATGTATGAAAGGGAGAGAGAGAACTTAGAAAAGTGTCGACCTTGAAATTATTATATTTGTAACAATTTTGAACTTTGAGATACGTGTATAAATTAAGGAAATGGTAAATGGGGATTCCGAGAAATATTTATGTGAAAGGAGAATAGAATTCAAACCTGGCAGCGCAGTTACAGGCTTCAAGAGATACACTGCCGTTACTTCTTACGTGCATTTTCAGGTTATACTCACTTACATCCACATACTCATGAAACTAAAAATTCTCTTCGTCGTAGGTGCTGATGTTGCTGATCTTCTACTGTGGGCGAACGTGAGGATTTTTAAAAACGATCTTTGTACAGAACCATATGCCTCCGATAGCCATTTAGACAAAGGTTTTGACGGGAAAAATATGGTTTGCGCTGGAAACCTGGATAGTAGGAAGGATACTTGCACGGTATGTTTCTCTTTTCATCCTACAACAATTCTGCAGAAGGGTTGATAATTATTTATTCCGCAGGGTGATTCTGGTGGTCCGGTAAAATACAAACGAGACACGTGCCTGTACGTACAAGTGGGTGTTACCTCCTTGGGCGACCAAGATTGCGGAAGTGGTAAACCAGCCATTTACACGCGAGTATCCGCTTACTTGGAGTGGATAGTGAATACTGTTTGGCCGAACGAGAAGTGATTCCGCAGACAATATATGCCACACAATACCTTTCTGCGCTACCTCATGTCACATTTCATTATTAACAGGGAACCTGTTTTATGGGGGGCTATTTGAGAAATCTGCCGTGCGCCGTCCGCCGTCCGCCGTCCGCCGTCCGCCGTGCGCCGTCCAGCGAAAAACTTAGAAAAATTTCGACTCTCGAGCTATATATGATAGGAGGGGGACTTAGAAAAATTTCGATCTCGAGCCATATATGATAGGAGAGGGACTTAGAAAAATTTCGACTCTCGAGCTATATATGATAGGAGGGGGACTTAGAAAAATTTCGACTCTCGAGCCATATATGATAGGAGGGGGACTTAGAAAAATTTCGACTCTCGAGCCATATATGATAGGAGAGGGACTTAGAAAAATTTTGACTCTCGAGCTATATATGATAGAAGGGGGACTTGGAAAAAATTTCGAATCTCGAGCTATAGATGATAGGAGGGGAACTTAGAAAAATTTCGACTCTCGAGCTATATATGATAGGAGGGGGACTTAGAAAAATTTCGACTCTCGAGCCATATATGATAGGAGGGGGACTTGGAAAAATTTCGACTCTCGAGAGCTATAGATGATAGGAGGGGAACTTAGAAAAATTTCGACTCTCGAGCTATATATGATAGAAGGGGGACTTGGAAAAATTTCGACTCTCGAGCCATATATGATAGGAGAGGGACTTGGAAAAAATTTCGACTCTCGAGCTATATATGATAGAAGGGGGGACTTAGAAAAAATTCGACTCTCGCGCCATATATGATAGGAGGCGGACTTAGAAAAATTTCGATCTCGAGCCATATATGATAGGAGAGGGACTTAGAAAAATTTTGACTCTCGAGCTATATATGATAGAAGGGGGACTTAGAAAAAATTTCGAATCTCGAGCTATAGATGATAGGAGGGGAACTTAGAAAAATTTCGACTCTCGAGCTATATATGATAGGAGGGGGACTTAGAAAAATTTCGACTCTCGAGCCATATATGATAGGAGGGGGACTTGGAAAAATTTCGACTCTCGAGAGCTATAGATGATAGGAGGGGAACTTAGAAAAATTTCGACTCTCGAGCTATATATGATAGAAGGGGGACTTGGAAAAATTTCGACTCTCGAGCCATATATGATAGGAGAGGGACTTGGAAAAAATTTCGACTCTCGAGCTATATATGATAGAAGGGGGGACTTAGAAAAAATTCGACTCTCGCGCCATATATGATAGGAGGCGGACTTAGAAAAATTTCGATCTCGAGCCATATATGATAGGAGAGGGACTTAGAAAAATTTCGACTCTCGAGCTATATATGATAGGAGGGGGACTTAGAAAAATTTCGATCTCGAGCCATATATGATAGGAGAGGGACTTAGAAAAATTTCGACTCTCGAGCCATATATGATAGGAGGGGGACTTAGAAAAATTTCGACTCTCGAGCCATATATGATAGGAGAGGGACTTAGAAAAATTTTGACTCTCGAGCTATATATGATAGAAGGGGGACTTAGAAAAAATTTCGAATCTCGAGCTATAGATGATAGGAGGGGAACTTAGAAAAATTTCGACTCTCGAGCTATATATGATAGAAGGGGGGACTTAGAAAAAATTCGACTCTCGCGCCATATGTGATAGGAGAGGGACTTAGAAAAATTTCGACGCTCGAGCTATATATGATAGGAGGGGTTCTTCAAATCTAGGCTTCTTTGAATTTTCAATACCAAATCTCATTCGAATCATAAAACAGGTTCCCTGCGTTCCTCGTTTAACTTCGTTAAGGAAGCCGTCATTTTTTTGTATCTCCTTTCTACACAATTATGAGGAAATGAAATTGTATTCTGCGGTTTATAACTTGGAAAAGTCTGCGCCATGCCATCCACAACCAGAAAGTTTAGATGAGATTTATATGAAATACGCTCAAAGTGCGGTCTCTTTCTTGTGGAGACTCAAACGAGATTCCTAAATAGATGTGTTTTACATATTCAACCTCGTGTTTGTTTGTTTTAAAAGACTTGGCACAGACAAGTAGTGTTCGATATTTTCTTTTTGTTAAACTTCCTCACATTCCCTTCCTATGCAGTGCGGGCTCTTCAAACTCTGATCAACTGACAGGTAATCTCATGACAAGTGTATCAAGGATGAGCTACGCCCGTTGAGAAACACCGTGACGATGTACGATAAGTTGCATACAACATATCCCCAAATACCCTGCAAGGTTCGGTGTACGAACGGTCACGGTACGCGAAGCTTGTCGTGCGTGCGTGGGTAGCTTTGTAACGAATGACAAAGAATGACTTCGCAAAAAGTTTCTCGAAGCTTCACTTTCCGACGAATTTTTTCGATCTTCGGAAATGTTATACAGAAAGTTTCAACGGAAGGCGGTATAGGAACAGAAATCCGAATTTTTGCTCTAAAAAAATTTTACGTCAGAAAATGGACGAATTTTCGATGATTTCGAAGTGAAATAAAAAGCGTACGGAAGAAAATTTTTCAATTCTGCTTCTATACCGCTCCTGATTGAACCTTTCGGAAGAAAACACCAAAAAATCAAAAAGATTCATTGAAAACTTGCGCAGTGAAACACTTTTTCCGGTACCATATTTTTGATGCAATTGTTTTCACGAGATAGGTGACCAGTGAATTAGTTCTTGTATCTATCACTTATTAATGAATTCAGTGTCACTTCACTATTGACACATCAATACGCTGGTAATGAAACTGATTATTGACTATGTCAAACTAGCCTTTTCTTTTAAATTCGATACAATTCTTGTCGATCATTGACTACTCTTCTTCCATGGTATGAATGAGTAATACAGTACCTGTATTGATATCAGACATACCGGAGCTTTTCTGCTTTATCCACGATCGAAGTAGCCATTGATTAAAATTTTTTTCTTTATGTCCATAAGGCTGGGACTGCTCTTGGAAAAAACGTCCCGGTCTTGTTACAATGACATCATTTATGACTATGATTTGATGAAGAAACTCTGAAAAATTGTACCTTAGGCGTAGTATGATGGAGCCTATTAGTTTAACATACAACATAATCATAAAGTCCTTGGTATACTATATTAATTTGAATTTCCATCATGATTGTTTCTATGGTGTCATCATTGACTACCCGGGATGTTAGCTAAGAAACACAATGATATAGAGTCTACGTATACACAGGGGCATGAACTGGTTAGCCTAACATATGAAGTATGAGGCCGCTAGTGTACTATTCTAGTTTAGAAGTTCTCAAGGCTGGGAGGCGAATGAGCGGAGCGATAATCTTTCCAGCTAGTCTAACAGCAGAATACTGAGCTTATAGTAAGCTAAGAAATATTTATCGAAGGATGTTCCTATGACCTCATCGGATAGATTCATCAAATGTCGATAATATGATTAGTAGAATCAATTGAATATGCTCGATGTGATCGAACAGCATTCTCCTCTCTCCGTACATCTCATTACTCAGGAGTCAGTCCTTCAATGTACCTATTGCTCTCACTTGTACTTGCCAATAGAACACTGTCTAAACTACTGTCCAAAATACGACTCAACAAGACTACGGATATTCGGATCTTCATCGCACGCTGTGAACGAATCTCTCATTGATTTAGAACAGTCCGTACAAAAACTTTTTCTATTCTTACGGGAAGTAGATCTATACAATTCAGTTTAATTTGAATGTACAGTAGTTTAAGATGTACCTAACCTACAAAAATATTATCAAAGTAATGCGACGCAGATAACCAAGCTGTTGAGCGTCGGTAAATAAACGAATATTATGAAAGAATAATTTTCTTTCCTGATCTCAGACTTTTTGTTTCTCTCAGTTTTTTTCGCAGTGTTTTAAAAGAGTGAAAAACATGGTGTCTACTGAGAAAAAATTCTGAAAGTACTTGACTTTTACTTGACCTTTTTTGGGGCTCTTGCCTCCGGCAAGGCGAGAGCGAAAAAAAAAAAAAAAAAAAAAAAAAAGTTCTCACCGGAAAAACGTGTTGTGACGTCTCTCAAGTAATACTGTAAATGCATTCTCTGTTACTCGGGATTTTATTTTTGCATAGCAATTTCCAAATTTCAGGTCACTGAAGATACACATTCTCTGTCTCTTGGATTTTATTTTTGGCTGGCAAATTTTATTTCTTGGACAGTTTTCGTCAAGAGTGACCAAGATGACCAAGATAATCTTCGAACATCAATATTGATGATAATGTATATCGTTTGATTAATACTGCCCATTATTACATATTCTGTGTCATTTATGATTTTATTTTTGCATAGCATTTTTCAAATTTCTTAACAGTCTTTAAGAAAGTCTCTTCTTCTCGAGACTTCCTTAATCGTAATACCTACTACCGGACGTACAAATATTAGGTAAGTCTCTGAGATTCCAGATCAGAGTGGAACAAAGATGCAGATCTCTTGGTTTCCAGATCTTGACAGAGAAAAAATCGAGATCTCTTGAGCTCTACATCTTCGTAGGAAAAAAAGCTCCAGATCTTTTGAAAAAAATTGAAAAATAAATTTCCGTCACGTAACAGTCAATTAGAAAAAATAAAACCAAGAGACCCGGATACTCAGGCGCATGACGACTCAGTCTTATTCAAAGTATGTAAGTGAGTCAACAAGCTAGGGGGAAAAAAAGTCAAATATTGGTTAATACATTTTTTTTTTTTTTTTTTTTTTTTTTGCTTTTTTCAACATTTGTTGTCATTTTGATCATTTTTACTTGACCGTTACTTGACTTACTTGACCGGTAGACATCCTGAAAATAAATACCGGCACTTTTATAGAAGCAGAGAAAAGAAGAGAAAAATTTTCCCGACCTTAATTCAAGATTTTCAAAACTTCAATAATAATTCGTAAGGACTCCATCTGTAGGAAAATTTGAATTTCCAGACCTCACTTTTGAGTTGTATCCCACAAGAAACGATACTATCTGAATTTAAATCGTCTTACCAAGTTGTAGATTTGTGATTCAGAACTCGCTATGAAAAAGTATATGAAATATTAAAAAGAAATATTCGGATACTCTGAAATTGTAAAAGAATATCTGGGACGTATGTGATTTAGTATATTGATTGAACTATTTTTCTTCGTATCAAAAGAGTGCACTTTGCAAAAAACGTACCGTCAGAAAAGAATATAAGTAACTCGAAATACTATAAAAGTATAACAAATGAATGAGAAATAAACATAGATTTATCATTAATTGCACCGCAGTGACTGAAAAACAAAATGAAATGATTGTTCTCAGGATATATTTTCTCCACGATACGTATTCTGAGCCTCCTCTGGCGAGAATATTCTTCAAGATTGCGAGATCATCTTTGGTAATGACCTGAAATTCTCCCCTCACTTTGGGAGAATGCACTGCTAACAGTTCGAGTCTTAGATTTCCATTCACTCTATTTCTGGAGAAGACGAATCGTCCGGGTATTTTGGCGACGTAAAGTTTACCATCGAAATCCTCCAGTCTGATGTAATGTACTTCAGATAGCAGATATGCTGTAACTTTTTTAGTCGACCTATTCATAGAAAAACAGGGGTAGAGGAAGACGTTCTCTTTCTCTGGCTTACCCAGATGAACTGAATACTCGTAAGCTGTAGAATGTTCATTTTTGTCGACAGCATAAAAAGTAACGTTATAGCGCTTTTTCAACTCTTCACGATTTTTCTCATCGTCAACGTCGACCCAAATTTCGTTTCGATCGAATTGGAAATGGGAACTGCTGATGATATTTTTGCAGATTTCTCGTTTGATTTCGATCAATTCTTTCGCTGGATCAACTAGAAAGTGTTGGTTGAGTTTTCGTATAATTATGATCAAGAATGTGTATTGGTCGGGGAAAAGAGAAGAGAGGGGTAAGCTTCTCAGAGCCTCAGAAAAATAATTAAAATATTGTGTTGATGAGAGTTGGACGAAAGAATTTAAGAAAACTCACTTGTTGTCTCTGAGCTTTGAACCCAACTTCATAATATCCAAAGAAATTAAATCATTTGTCTATGGAATCAATGATGATTCATTCAAAGGTATAAGGAGAAGAAGAGATGAAGACAGAGATCTTGAGAGTAGTGTATGAGAGGCACTATATGGAGAGATATAGGATGTCACAAGAGAGAGGGAGATAAGACTGAGCCTTTTGGTTGATCTAAGAACTTTAAGAAGCTCGACCTTTCTCTTCTTTCAAGAATGAGGCAAATAGGTGAGATTGAACAATAGTAAAGATATCGCAGATCGTAAGTAGCATAGGTGAAGGGTTAAAATTTAGTGGCATGATCAATGTGTACAGAATTTGGAGGGCTGATATTACTCGGAATCTATGAGGAAGAAATAGATCATCTGATAAGAGTATAAAGTTTAGAAAAAGCATGAGCTTGTGAGAAACGATCAAATTGGGTGAGAACGAAGATTAGAGGAACACTGCTGTGTTCTAAAAGTGAGATATACAACTACATATCATCCAATAATTTTCAAACTATGAGACTTGGAATAGTAATGAATTAATTCCCTTTCTTCAATTTTTATCTTCTCTTCTATCAAAAAGTTTATCACTCGAATGGGTGAAAGAGTGAAGGGTGCTACAATAGGTCATCAGCAATACTTAAAATTTAATCTATTAGTAACTTACTTTCATGTCTCACATTTTGGTGATTACCGTATTCTATATAAATTGGTCGATCAACGAGTATATTGAAATTCGTTATTTTCCAAATCTCTTGTTTTCCAAACACCAAAGAAATCAACTGCAGAACGAGAACTGTCTTCATTTTGGAAAATTCGGTTACATCAGACGAGTTTGGATCAACTTCCACTCGAATTTTTAACCTTCCTGGTGTAGAGAGAAAAGTTTATTTGAGAAATGACATTTAAACAACTTGCGAGCAGCTGTTCAACTCTTCATAAGCACGGTAACGCCGCTCTCTATCTAGGAAAAGTGTTGTAACTGACAAGATTCGAGTGTATGATTTATTGGGAAGAGAAAAATTTGCCCCCAAAGTCTCAAGACTCGTATGATAAATTCTTGGAAATAATTATTCAGACAAAAAACGAATAATGACATCGAATTCAGCGTGAAAAATATACTTTCAGAATCGGATATTCTTGTTCTTGACCTCTTCGAAAAATATTTTACTTTGTTGTGTTTTCGGTCGACTACAATTATATATAAATATGTACAAACAAACCACAAGTTTTTTGATTAGTTTCAGGATGATGTAGGACCTTTAAAACGTCGAGAAAATTCTTTTCCAGGCTTCGCCGTCACAACTGTGTGGGGAGCAGTACCTAACTTTTCGTTCGAGAAGTCGGTAAAACAAGACTGAGTCGCCATGCGCCTCATTATCCGGCTCTCTCTCTTTTTCTCTTTGACTGTACGATAACAAATATTCATCAAACTATCATCTAGAGCTCAACGAGAGACCCAGATTTCCTCCATGTCAAAATCTGGAAATCAAAAGATCAGCATCTTGTTGTTTCACTCAGATCTGGAATCTGAGAGATTTGGTTCCTGCTTTGGTAGGTGATTACCACTATATTGATCAGTATCGAGAAGGGTGAGGAGAAGAAGAACCAACTTTTTTCGAAGACGATACGAAAATTTGAAAAATGGCACACAAAAATAAAATCATAGGTGACACAAAATATGTATCTCGGGTCGTGACGTCGCCATGTATCTTTTGGTACGAAACTTTTTCCTTTTTATTTCGTCTTCGTCGATGCATAGAAGCTCTTGGCCTAAGCAAGAGCCCTAAAAAGCACTTTATGCTCTACCAAGAACCATATTTTTAAGTCAATCATGAATAACGCGGCTACATTTTTTCTCATAATTCATTTGTGTCGCTACTCGTACATCGCTTTTAATAGGTAATGTACGTATAGCGGAAAGAAATTTAGGTACAATGATAGAAGCGATACGGGAGAGAAAAATATAGTCAAAGGTGAACGAAAAAAAAGAGCGTAGGAACGACAGCAGGTGCTTTGGTATTCGCTGAATTTTGGCAGTGCTCTTAAGTTTTTCACAATTTGTCGCGAGACGACAATTCGTCGACCTACATGGGGACCACTTCTACATATCCTGGAATGATCTCCCATAACAAAACTGTCGAGGTAATATTTGTACATTTAATGTCTCCGTAATTAGGGTGGTTACCTTCTTTAGACTTTGGCGGAAAATAATTCATTTCAGTACCTGCTCTGCTATTGGATTCTCCCTAGGCACTCTTATATGCCACTATATGCCTTGGCACATCTCTTTCAAAGCGAAGCAAAAGCGACTCCACGCTAAAATGAATGAAAATTTAGTGATTGACTAGAGCAGTATGTTTTACGTGGGTAAACTGGACCGCCATATTGGACCACAGAGTGACTAGCGGAAGATTCAAACGACTCCACAACATTGCACAGAAGTGCAGAACGACGTGCGCAAGACGACATGCATGTCGCCATTCAGCATTAGCATCGCTACAGTTTGAAGCTCTCGTTTTTTGCCTAACCTCAGTATTTCAGTGATTCAATGGTTTACTGATGAGGAATCTAGGGAACGATGCTATTATAAAGAGGGGAAAAATTGTTCAAGTTTCGATGAAAGAAAATAAATGACATCTGAACGGAAATTTAATACTCTACAACATTTTACTCTCTTCGTTTTCGGGTTAATCGCATTCCTTTTGAGATTAAAAAAAATATATATATTTAAAATAGTCATATTTGCGTACGTAATATTGCTGTACATTCGACGCTGGTGGGGAATCATCGCGTAACCCTTATTATTTCCGATACAACGCCAGAGCTAAATAACTCGAATCACGAATTTGTTCAATCTGACTGCTGGTACACTTCGCGGATGACCGGTCCAAATCATTATATTATAATTACGTGATTGGCCACACATGATATTACAATTCCTAGTTCGATCAAGCAGTTTCAAATTACAATAGCTGACTAAGATACAAAACCAATGATATTAAAAAATCATCTCTTTATTGGTACAAGAATGCAAAAAATTAGAATCGGTTTCATGTTTGATACTCATCACGTAGATAATTTGGAGTGAGGATCCAAGAGCTGATCAAAAAAAAAAAAAAAAAAAAAAAAAACTTTAGAAATTTTCCCGGATCCTGAAAGTAGGTTGAAGACTCCTTCCCTCTCGGAATTACAATCAAGAGAGAAGGGGATGAAGTTTCGTGCGGTCACGAGGGGAGTTCGAGTGCGAATAAGCTTGTGAGAGAGATAAAAATGAACTTCCACCATTTTGGTTGGTGATGAATCACCAAAAAAATATAACCAAACAGTAGAAATTCAGAAAATAGTGAAACAAGCTTGACAAACTGCATTCGAGTACCGAACGATTATTTAAACCTGTATAATCAAACAAGACACTGTTTTTCCGTCGACTCATATTTTATTGAAACTTACGAGCAGCATATTATGTACGAGTATGGTGTATTAGATACAGACATTCATGCATGGCTCTTTTCAACATAAACGCACACGTAGTACCTAAATATGGGCTAAACAATTAAACCTTATCTTAGGAAAGCTTATCGTCGACGAGTTCTTGAACGTAATGACATGAAGTGGTTTGAACGTAACGAGGAAGAGAAGAAGAAAAACCAGGATAACAAAAAAAATGGAAAGAGAATAATCGTTGTAACACGTGAATATTGTTTCTTCATTTGAAAAGTATACTTGTAATTTATTTCAGCACTTGGGTTGTGAATGTACTCTATACACATACCGCACAAGTACACTGTATAGCATGGTATCATTCACATACGAGTTTTTTATTTCTAAGTGCGAAACAATTGCGTGTACAACGAGTTTCCAACAGCGCGCGAAAATTATCCGCTCAATTTGACCCCGTCTACCTTTGCTAACGTTAATTTGTCGTATTGTAACAAGCAAATTCAAAACTACACACTGAGAGTCTCCCTCGGCTGCTGGTGAAAACTCTGTGTAGGAACTTTCTCGACTCTCCTGTATTCTCCAGCAAAATATATTGAGTATAATTCTATTAATCATTTACTCAACCCTCGTTAGAACCATAAACGCGTGAGGATACAAAGCACATAGCATTCTGAGCCAGTTTATAAGCTGCCAGCTCTGTGAAAAACTACGATCGACACCGCAAGCTCAAGTCAAGTGCAACTTTCCATTGTCATACCCAGCACCTTCATTTTCGAGAGTAAATTTTCAATTTTGATTTTAAAATAATTTATTTCAGTCAACTATTTACCGTACATTTATAAAGCCACCATGTGCTGGCTTTTCAGTGGATCACATCGCGTCATTTCAAGAATGGCTATAAGACCATCACCACAGAAATAAGCGAGGAGGAACGTAAATTCTTTATAGATCAAATCGAACTGGAATTCACCTCAGCTTCGGTAATTGAACGAAAAAATGGAAGAACGACTCGTAGACTTATCAGCGCTCACTCGACGACAAAAAATCAGATTCACTGTGATATACTCGGAATACCCACGTGATCTCAACCCTCAAATCTTGTTCAACAATTTTTGATTTGTGTTATCAGGACCGTGCCTACCATATGGTAAAATTGCCGGAGCGCCAAGTCAGTCACCGCCAAAAATGTGAGGAAAAATTACATAGAATGATAGACTTTTGAAAAGTTAATGAGAAGATTGAGATTTTATTCCTAAAAGGAATTTATCTTTTAACATACATAATATGTATTCTTATCTGGATTTACTACGAATCGAAAGACATAAATAGTACTGTAGAGAACGTTGAAAAATGCGCCCTCACTGATTCTGATCCGGCAAACTGCAGGCATATCACAATGAAAGACTCGTTGAGGACTTATCTATGGTAAAGAAAGGGCCGTTTCCGATAAATGAGAAATTCAGCTATCCAAAAGATGGTAAAAATCGCAAATTAGAACACGTTGTAAGATTTAGAAAGATAAGAAATGGAGAAATAGTCCTCCGATCATGGTTGATTTATTCAAAGCAATGTGATGCAATTTTCTGCTTTTCTTGTAAGCTATTCAAAGCAAATCTTAATAAAAATATTAAATTATGATTCAAGAGGGATTTTCTGAGTGGCCGCACATTGATCCGGTACTACAATATTGATTCGTCACTTCAGCGTATGATTTACCAAGAAATTGAACATTCCCGTGATATTCATAAATTCGAGTTCAGCGGAGGGGGTGTCCGTTCTTAGAGGCGCTCATCCCAACTTTTGCACAGGGCGCCAGAGTAGCTTGGCACGGGCCTGTGTGTGTTATTAAAGTTGTTATATCGTTTATAGTCACGGGTGCAAGAAGACAAGCTAACCCGGAAGACACTTCGATTGATCATTTGCTCATTTGTGCAACATTTTATCTCTTCTGGTGTTTTTAATTTAACGAACGTAATTTTCCTTTGATATTCGAGATTTTTCCATGGACTTCTGGAGAGCTGCGTGATTGCAATCGAAAGCTCATCCTTCAAACACCTCTCTTCTCTGAAAAGGTCGGTATAAGGCCTCTGGATAATTTTCTCAACCTGTAATGACGTAATGGTTGACCATCTTCTCTCATAATTCATTATTTGAATATATTTCCTCGTTCTCCTGAATCTGGGTTTCAGCGTAAATAGTAAATTTATTGATTCTTTCGAATGGAGTTTTTTGCTATCGATTATTAAGGAATGTTAGTTATTTTCCAAAAATATCGTATTTTGGTATGCCGTTTCGTACTTTCATTTTTATGCGTATTCATATTTTTTATGACGCAGTGAAAAACACGAGTGTAGTACGTACGTATATTATCAACGACGACGAACGTGAGCAAGAAAGCAAAAATGAGAGGTGAGGAGGATGGAAGTAATTTTTCGATTTTACTACCGGAAAACCAGCTTTGTTTCGCGAGAATAAAAAAATGAGAAAAAATCGTATTTGTACTCTTTTATTGTATTCGGAAGTTATAAGCGAGATTACCGCAGTTTCGTTTTTACCCATTCGCGGAGTTCCCTCTTATTGCTCGTCATCATAAACGAGATGAAGTATACTGTATACATATTATACTGTGCGAAAAGTACCTTCCTAGGAAGTACACCAGGAAGACGAACAGGCATCTAACACACAGGATGAAACGTTAACTCGAGCGCGCTCCAGCGATATTAATAAAATGCGGTGCCGGCGAGTTTTTAAAGTGCGCCGCGCCAAAGGAGAAAGAGAAAGAGAGACGAATCATCTTAATTTAAAATGTGTTTACGACAGTTACAGCGAAAACGACTTAATACACAAAAATACGACGAGTGGAGCGAGAAAACTCGTCATCTTTTCCCGCTTCGCCGCCCTCTCAAAGGTACAACAGAGAATACGTATTATACTGTATTCAATTCGTGTTCCGGAGTTTCTGTATATATTTATACCTGATTTCCTTTATTTTCTCGTCCTCTTCCCTACCCGCGCCCTCTTTCCAAAAGCTTCCACGCTTCAATTCAAATAATTTGGTTCGACGCGTGTTTACCGCATTCGACCATGAAACTTTCCCTCGTTCAAAGAAAATGAGACAAGCCTGTACGTCAAACCAAAAATACTCTAGGTTTATTATCTAAGAAAAGTAAAAAAATTTATGGTACGCGTTCTTAAATTAGAATTTAATAATCGACTGAAGACGTTAAAGTACAACCAGAATAATGAACCCTAGAAGAGGGTCAAAGTTGAAAGACGATCACAAACTTGACCAACAATGCACGCGTGGACCAAAAAAAAAGAAAAGGCCTAAAGTTCGGCCTGTAACGTCCTAACCTCTACTAGACAACGAACAGCCGTATAGTCGTTTTCAACGAAGCTCATCCGGCAATGAGTTGAAATACTACACGTTACCTCATGGAATGATTTGAAAAAGATACTCGGGCAAAGTAAAATCCGAAGTTGTAATAGGAAAGATGCCGCGCCGTCGCTACAGGCGCCTCTTGAAAAAAAAAAGAAGGCACGAAGAAGATTTCATATCGAATCAACACGATTTTTTAGGTTATGGCCAAATTCATTAGGAGGATTCATACTCAAACGAGTAAAAAACGAGTAAAATGCGAGCACCACAGAAAACAAAAGACACGCGGAGCGCTTTCGACTAAACAGTCATTATCAACGATAGAAAACAACATGAATCCTTCTAATAAGATTTCATATCTTGAGTAGGATTAGACCAATTTGAAACATTTAGTACCTCAAATATTTCCCAAGCCGAAAGGTTCAACTTCAATAAATGGTAATCCTCTTAACGAAAACGTCCCTGCGTCGCGTCGCTTAAAAAGGAGAAACAGTGGTACATGTGTATAATATATAATTAGCTTCTGGAGTACAATAATTTATGTTTATTGTTGGCAGAAGATTGACAGTCGAATAATGAAATACAGCGAATTGAACTCCCTAAAATTATTAGGCTAAAAACAATGAATAAACCTGTCGTATATCTTGTTTCTTTTTTTCAATGAATTTGAAGCGACTACCGTAAGTAATTTCACTCTTACCCAAACTGTGACGAATACTGCGGAACTTGTGAACCATATTAAGAAAGAAGTTGAACAAGCGCCAAATCCTTTTCTGGTCCTTTTGGTTTTCTCAAACTGGGTCATCATAATTACTACCAAAGGGATATACATTACTTCATTTGATAATTACCCATAATTAAGCTCATGACACAAAATGACAAGCAAGGTTAATAATACTGAGTACAAAACGGATTACACATCTTTTTTTCAAGTTTCATCATACGAGCCTGTAAAATTGTATTAAATTCTCTATCAGCGCATAGAGTCGCGCCTTTCTTTCCTCTGTCTCTTTTCTTTTGCTTTCGGTGCTCTTATAATGTGACGTCACGAATCTAGTAATGTTATTGACCGGTGTTATTACGTTGTCATCTTTTATTAGAGCACGGTATATCGTCACGTTGGTTCTCTTCGACCGTGCATCCATCAACATTTCTAGTTAATGCAAACAACTGAGGAACCCGAGAAAAAGTTTTTACGAGCGGATGTAGACTAATCTAGTTAGTAAACTCGATTTCACGTAGTCGTACTACGATACACACTCACGTATGCCGTTTACAGATATACTGCATGGAATTGCGAGTTCGTTTAATGAATTTTGAAAGTCACAGCGTGAGGACATTTATTTCAGCGAGAAAAACTATCGCCGAGTAGGGACAAAGAGGATAGGAAAAAAGGAAGGGAAAAACAAATATTCTCCGACTCACTTGCTTTTTGACGCGAATGCAATCACTGGAAATTTTCTAAACTTAAGAGTAATAAAACTCAGGTGAAATGAACGAGATTGTTAATTATTGAAAAGGATAAGTTCTTCGAGGTTGTGTCAAATCTTATTGCAAGCGTACCCATTTAGAAATTGTTTGAAGTCAACAATTTAAGAGGAAACCTGTGGACTTACGTTACATCCATTTTTCCCGGAGCATTTCAAATTGTTCCGACGAAACACTTCATTAATTAGTGAAGAGAGAGGAAATTGGGCTCTCGTATTACAAAAATTACTCCCTTCAAATAGCTCAGTTAAGAGCAGTAATTAGGCAACCTCACTTGTTTTCAAATGTACCTTCACGAGATTCTTTATAAGCCAATTTCTTTCGACTTTGTAGTACGTTGTCATTTCTATGACCTCCTTCCTCCCCCGCCCCCTCCCTAGAAAAACAAAAATACAGGTTCAATGTAATTTCTCATACCGGTGCGGTAATTCGCCGTTGGCTTTATCAATATTCTAGAAATTGTGCGAAGGATGACAACGCAACAAAAACCTTCGATTCGCTCATTCGTAACGTCGATCTTCCTTCGGAGTTTTGTCTTCCAATTATTGCTTCTTTCTTGTCTCGTTTTCTTTACCATATTTGAAAGGATTCTTCAGTTATTATTTTCCAGAAATAGATATAGTTTTGGTTGGGACTGCGAAGTATTTCAGATTAATAAGAAAGTCATTTTTCAGATTCTCATTTTCCTCCGTGTTAGCGGCTAATTTTCAAATATCATCAAATGCTTTATGGTCCGCGAAATATGACGGGCGCAGAAGAAAACATCAGTGCAGATACGTTGATTGTTACAGCAACCACTGAGACAGGCCGCGAGAAGGAAACTGAGTTCCATCGATTGGAGCTGATGATGATGATATAGTGTGCAATCTCAGGTATGTACGCTCACATTCAGAATAGGACACTTAGACAAGGATAGAAGAGGAAATATAACAAAAAAATCTCCTGGCCCCAGCGGGAATCAAACCCACGACCTCTCGTTTTCATGACGAGTGGGATAACCACTACGCTCCCAGGCCGTAAGAGTAGCTCGTCATATTTCGCCTTGAGATAGAAGTTACACCTTGTGATAGAGAGGGTACAAAAACCACAATACATCAGGACGCATATGAAAGTCTATTGGCAACAGTTACCGAAATGTAATCGTGCGGCGCACAGTTGAAGACAAAATAGTACAATTCATTTTCCGATACAATATTATGCGAAGTACTTCACAACTGAACATACAGTAAGAAACAAGAGAAAAGTTTCCAACATTCTACTACTTATAAGATACCAGAGGTATGCGAAAGCATAATACTATCGGCATGAGGACGACCAGGGAATGGGAGTGTCTGATTATAATATGTGCGAGTGAAGGATGGAGAATTGAATTCTGTACACGTCGTGAACTGATTTTCACGCTTCGCTTGAACATTTCGTATTGACAAAACAGAGAGAAAAAGTAATGGTGCTTTGTGGACGAGCGTAAGTTTTATCGAGTGACGTAACACAGGAACAGCAGGGTAGGTTGGAAGTTCTGTAATCGTAAACTAAGGCTACATCCAAGTTATAATTATACACATACAATAATTACTATTTGTATCGCAGTTCTGATGAATGAAAACAAAAGAATCGTATGTAAAATTAGCAATGCACACGCGTTCTTCCTTGTTCTTTTTCTCACAATTCTACCAAATTCACATAGGCCTTTTATCTGCCATTCACGTTCCACACACGCGTCGAATAACAAAATACGGGACGCCAGTCAAGATGGGCATGACTTCATCCGTCTGTTTTACGTCTGTCCTGTTGGTAAAATCGGTAATCCTTTTCTAGTATATGCACACGAAATCTGCGTGGTTTCTCTCTCTTCCCTCTCTACCAAATCATGTCCTCTCTGGTACTTAAAACACCGATGTGATATCGCTTTTTTTTGTGTCTTCCGTTATACGCATAACCTTTTTTTCTCTTTTTTTTTCCTATATTTTCTCTGCGATCTGAAAATAAAAAGATACGGGTAGGAAGAATCGATCGCGCTAGAAGAACATCTCATCGTGCGTCGAATAAATTCTGCACAGTCGTACCAAGGAGGTGAAGTCACTAACGAAAAATTGTAATATCTTATACTAACAAGCCAAGGAATTTTGTTGATAACGCATAAAAAGTGGTTGCTCGCTTCGCTTTCCTACATAATGCTTATGTATATATTTATTCGTCCGCTTCAAGTTCGTTCAAAGTGAACTTCCACTAAATTATCGAAGATGTTCGATTAAACTTTTTCTGCTTTCCGAGGAAAACTTTTTCCATATATATATATATATATATATATATATATATATATATATATATATATATCTTTTGTACACAATATAGTTATGGTGCGCAATTCGCGTGTATTACAAAGAAGTCGTTTGCCGGAGAATTTTAATCATTGTCACTGTTATTACGACGTAGTTTTCGAAGATACCACCGGGGCTGTAATGGATTTCCTGAAAAATTCGATTTTAAAAAAAACAAAATGTATCGAAAAGGGAAAAGACTAGAAGTTTGAAGAGTAGGCTCGTACTCGAGAGTGTACATGAAATGGTGATGACTTTTTTTTTCAAAAATAAAGAAGTTTTCCTCCGGGGCTGCTCTTCTTCAAAATATTTTGAATAAGAAAGGTTTGTTAGAATGATTCACACGATAATGACAAGAATTCATTTTTAACTAAATCAAATACGTCTTTTTGAACAGGTCTCATTTGAAAAAATTCGAGTAAATAACACACATGAAGAGAAGAATATTAGATTTTCAAGAAAATATGATCAATCTAAGACTTTTCCTAGATTCTCGAGAATTGACTGAAGTTCTGAGAGAAATTGATTCTGAATACGATTCACAATTCAACGGTACATCTTGATAATGAAGAAGTAATGAAACGAGTAATCAATGCATTTCATTTTCTGAGAGCGCCGCCGGGACTGATGGACTCGGCAAAGTAGGGCGATCGCCTAAAGCCTCGCACAAAAGCAAAATGGCCTAAAATTATGT
The DNA here is from genome assembly GCA_035079385.1 of Aspidiotus rigidus. Classification (NCBI taxonomy): domain Eukaryota; kingdom Metazoa; phylum Arthropoda; class Insecta; order Hemiptera; family Diaspididae; genus Aspidiotus; species Aspidiotus rigidus. Next base: position 1,810,844 of record JAVHKY010000044.1, on the reverse strand, counting down.
CCTTACTCTTCATTATTGCATATGGCAGGGTGTTCCGAAGTACTCCAAATTCATCCAAAACAATCTGAATATTCCTAGAAGCGGAAGGTGGTGTTTCTACTTTATAAGAGGTCTCGAACGCTTTTCTGGCGAGGCCTCGCAAGTGGAAGGGCCGGGGCTGCTGAGAGAAAGTTGCAAATAAGACTACCTTCCACATTGTTGGATGGATTTGAAATATGTGACACGAAAGCACATGGAAACCCAAGAATACTCGATCTCATTTGGTGATGGGAGAAATTATATCAGTAAATGAGGCGCAGTCAGACAAATCCAACCTTAAGTCGGAAAAATTTTTTTGAGGGTTACTAGGAAAATTTTAAAAGAGATCGAAAGCTATCGAACAAACAAAAATTAAGTCTCTACGATAAAAATTCGTTCTTGTACAACGATGTGAAGATGGACACAATCCTCCTCTGCAAAAACGCATTAGTCAGTCTCACTGTATGCAACATTCAACTTTTGAAGGCCTGTTCGTCACGTTAGGGAAGTTTTTACCATTTGAGAGTAAGCTCATTAGAAAGCTCGTTGAAAATACTATTGGAATTGCTAGTAAAGAAAAAAACCTTTTTCTTACATTTATTTCGTTTTTTGCTTGTACTGCAGAAATCAATTTACTGACTTAAAATGAAGACCGATTCTCAGTTAATTTATTTTTATATCCTCTAGGAAAAATAATAGTCTTATGCTTTTAAAACCTTCAATCGTCATAACATAAAATCGAAGAATATGACTTACCTTGATAGGAACTGTCTCTCGGGTTGAAATACCCATTTTTTCGTGCCGTCTAAGTTGAGCGGGATATATTATCTGATAGTATTCGGTGCCTATATTACGAATTAGCTCTTGGTTTTGCGGGAAATCGTGAAGTAATTGTTCCACTTCTCCTGCGAATAAAAAAAAGACATATAATATTCCGGAGTTTAACGCGCCACACTTATGATGTAAAATTACTCGTATATTAATTTAATAAGGAATGAAAAATTGGATTACACATATTGTAAGAAATAATGGAAAACGCAGCAACTAATGATACTATATATGTAATGAGAGCGCAGTGAGACACAGGAGTATAATTCGAGTGACGAAAGAAAATTTTGACGTTACAACAATTGAATTGAGAGAAAAACAATTGAAAATCATGGAAGAAAACAGATATCGAGTGATAATAAAAATTGTTCCAAAAAATGGAGATTGGCAATAGACGATTCGAGCACTTGACCTTCTTTCAGTCCTGACTTGGGTCAGTATTAATTCCCAGCGCTCTCAAGAGCGGTCCACCCCTGAAAAGGGATGCTCCCTCATCTTACAAAGTGAGATTTTTCAGAATTCACATAGGACATGTATAATGTGCCCAAGTGACAAACGTATAAATTTTTCAGGAGAACGACTTGAAAATTTTTGCATCTTTGATTCGACCTGCTGACTTTAATATAATGTAGGTACTAGGTACTTGAAAGTATTTCAAAATTGAGTGTGTGACTTGCAAAATCTGAAGAATGGAACCCAAGGAAGAATAAAATTCCATCAATTTTATCGCAATCCATGACCTCATCTTCCAATTTTGGAACACCTTGGATTTGAAAATACGCGACTCCATTGTATTGACAGTACCTGTTGTTGTGGAGGCAGAAACCGAGTATGTCGAAAAATAGTTTTTTATACTGGACAAACCAAAATTTTAATGGTTCCTGCCATCGCTCTTTCAATAATTTCATAACCAAGTTACACACTAAATTCTCGTGAATTAAGATATTGCATCGAAGGATACCATAAGGACCCCTTCTTCCAGAATGATGTCAGAAATTCGATCAAGTAAGTCCCTTGAAGACCGCACATTCATAGAAATTATCACTGAGATTCTGGAGAATGCTTGCCATGAACTATGAAAAAGTGTAGCTGGGTACTTTTATCCATAAAGTATGTCTTGTTTATGAACTTTCGGGAGTCCTTGAATTTTGGAGCAAGACAGTCGTTTACAGAAAGGTGCCCTTTTTTCTTGTCAATGAGACCTATATTGATAAGTTTCTTCACAAATTCGTTACTTTTGCTCTGTAGAGTACTAGTAGGATCAGATTTACGAACCTTGTAGGTATTCTGGTCACTCAACAAGGATGGTACTGCACTGTCTTAAGGTAAGCACTTTCTTCCAACAAAACGGTGGTAACTACCATGTCCGCTTTGAAGACAAGTAGATTGTTGTTATTTCGTGTCTGAAATATTTTTGAAGAGAGGGTCTACTCTGAAGTCATATTCTCCTTTTTGTCGTTGATTTTTCTAACGTTTTAGTAATTGAGCTACGTGGTGTCTACTTCTTTCCTTCTTGTGCTCTGGAGCATTACTTTTTCCAATGACATACTCTGCATCTACTATTAAGTTATCAACAGGGATATTAACTGTAAGAAGATAGAATTTTGGACCTAAGTGGAGAACTCGTTTGACTCCATCTGGAATGCTGATATCTGTGAGGTCGATGGATGTTTTAGTGAGAAGACATTTTATCGTAGGTGGGATATTTTTTGCAGTCAAAACAAACGGCGGGTCAAATACACGATAATTATGTCTTCTAATACATTCGTGTATCGGCTTAAGAGGGCAAAATAGTGTTAATTTTTATCTCATTGTCAATGCAGGCTGATAGTCCGTATACTACTTGACCGTTTTTGGCTAAAAATGTCGCTCATTATACTTGTTTCTACTGCTAGTCTATGATTCATTCCCTCAAATATACCAAAAAAAAATATATAATTTGCAGTAAAACTCGTTTTACTTGAAATTGAGCCCACGTTTGCAATACTTTAGACTGTATTCTATAGTGAATAATAAATCATACGTAATGATTTGCCGAGTCATGTGATTTATGAATACCTTTCAAGATATACTGTGTAAGTAAAAGTACGTTCCAGGACGACATTTTGTACATGAGTGCATAACACGCTGCGCGTTGTGGATAAGAGTTCAATGAAACACATGAGAAGACCGACTGTTCAATAAGGTGCTGAAATAAGATGTTGCGGAACAATAAGATGAAAAGAATGCTAAATCGCGAGAGAGGAAACAAAGAAAGAAGGGCTGAAATCGTACGATCTAAGGAGTAATCGAAGCGAACGACGGCCATCAATCAGGGACGCAGGAACAGATGTGGACGACGTCTCCCAGATTCCTTATTTATCCTACTTTTTTCTCGTAGTAAGACTCTTTACACGAAGAAAAAACAATATAGATTCTTACCTGCTGGACTTTCGTCGTTCCAATAACTTTCATCAATGAGAAGATCTGTTTCTGAAATTCCAAAAGGAAAAATTTTATCAGACTTATACAAGTACGACGTTCGAGTTTACAAATGGTATGGTAAAATTTAGAGACACAGAACGTATTTATTGGAAAAACACTAGAATTCCATCCAATAGCATGCAGAGAGATTTTGAGAGTATTTTCGAGCAAGAGGAAAGAAGAAATTGAATAAGAAATAAATACACACATAATAGTTAGATCATGAGAAGGCAGACAAAACGTCGTTCCCAGTAAAAATACTCTTTAAAAAGATTAAAAATGCACACAGAGTAGAAGAAAGGAATTCAATATCAGACCCGTTACTACGGGGGCAAATGGGGGCAATTTCCCCCGAAAACTTTTTTTACTCCCCTTGAAAATGTCGGCAAGGTATGCTTTTTCATCGTGAAGCCAATTTAACCGTTTGAGCTCGTAAAATAATTATTTATATCATTTCATTCTTGGCCCCATTTTTCGCCACCTAGAAAAATCGCTAGTTACGGAACTGTTCAACATGAAATATAAAAATACTTCGAACAAATTGAGAACTTCGGTTAAATGATCAATATTGATTCCAAAATACACTCGTTCGGGAAATCATACATGGACTTTCATTTTAACATCAAGCCTAACGCACACATAAATATAACATCCATACACAAGAGGATGCAACAGCAATTACTCAACGTATCACACGGCACCGAAGTCAAATTAACGCAGACGCTGATGGACAAAAACTCTTCTTTTGCATTAATCCGAAACGCCAGCCAAGGAATAACTTTGAGTTGCAAATACCGCAGAAAAAGAAAAGAAGAAAAAAACGGTATAATTGCGACTCAAATTTACTCGTTAAATTGTCCTTCTCTCTTCGTTTGCGTTTTTCTCAGAAAATAATCACTTCTATGCAAAAGTAATGACGTAATTAAATTTGTAGTTTTCGTTTTCTCCCCCTCCCCCAATGAGTTTGTTTGGGGGGTTTTCGACAGCTTGATCTAACGTCACGTGACGTCACGTTTGATTGTGAAACTGGTTCCAAGATTTTGATGGGAACCTAAGTTACGTACACTTTCCATGATTATATATAAAGTCATCTCAAAAAGTGTACTTACAGATTGTCCCTCTCGGCTCCACATCTATACTCAGATTAACTGAACAAGATTTTTCTGTCATATTTTCGAAAATTATGCTTTCGACACAGGGAGTAATTCACGTGACCCAACCATGACAAGCTAGACAAAATTATTCTCACATTTTTCGCCAACATTCCTTCGAAATTGAGGGAAATGAGCTTGGATAAAGAAAGGAGGAAAAAAAGAACGAGATAGTAAGAGACGAGTACCGACGATCCTGCTGGAGGGTGAGAAGCAAGAAGGTGGTTACTTCGTAATCGCGATCCAAATTGCGTCTTTATAATCGCTTCCATTAGTGGAATTATAGTTGATACTCATTAGCCGCGATACTTGAATGCGTTCCCTTAAAAGCAAATAGCTAAATGGTGTTCGCGTAGTCGGGCTTAAAACCCGTGTAGGTATACATAGACGTGAAATACAGTACCCACACATTGAGGATGGCACTCTGAAGTTATAATACCGGGCTAGCAGTCGTCTAATACTCCCATCTCACACTATTCATTATCATTCCTCGCGGAACAATCGTCTCTGCACGTTCACTTTCGCAGACCTCAAACGATAATCAGCGCTCATTACGAGCGCGTTCAAGCGGATTATGTTTCTTTTAACATGTTTTATTATCGTTAATTAATTGCATGAAAACGTATACAGCACCACCGGTGCAGTACAGGAGTTCGCTGCTCGCTGCTCCGAGCGAAACTCAGTTATAGACAGGCGAACGGACTGACAGACAAATACTTAATTTGCAACCGATGGAGGATAGAAAAACCAATACCACCACCATACACTTGCCTGTATAAGGGACGAGTCGGGGGAGGGGGCGGACCACAAAAAGGGTAAATGCAGAAGCGTTAAGACCGAAACGAAGGCAACTAATTCGAAAGCTAGCAAAGACTGTTAATTCTATTCTCTCTCTCTCTCTCTGTACATTAAATTGTTGTAATAGAGTTGCCGTATAGTACTTTGCTATAATACATGCGAAATAATGCTTCGCGGCAAGAGGATTAACGTACCGCATTAATTAGACAGTATTTCGTTTGTCGTTTATAAATACTATGAAATGCGGTTGAGTCTAGCGTTGATACGTGCTACACAATTAGATGAAAATGACCGCATAGTAATAGTTTCTTTTCCCTTCTTTACACAAGAAAAATCAATAGAAAAACGACATATTTGATTTGTTAAATCATATCATAATCAGTTATGAACAAAATTAATATTATATCAATTATCCGAATAAGTACAATTGTGCAAAAATTTCATTAGCAATGCAAAACTGGAATCTTTGAAATTGAAGTAATCCAAACACTCCTTACAGACCATTCAGAGCAAAGACTGAGCTCAGTCCCAAATACTTCGAAGATCAAATATGACAAAAAAAAAAAATGAGCACAACTTGTGGTAGTCTGCAGGTTGTGATGACGACTAGTTCCCTCTCGACAACGTACCGCACTGCTTTCCCAACTGGTCATGTTTATCACATTGCCATTAACGCTTCCTGTAAAGCCTAGACCACACCACTTATAGAATACAAGGATGAGGGGAAATGGATTGAAACTCGCAGATTTCAGAATCAAGCTCGGGGTCACGGTTGATAACGTCACCAGCTGATGACATCGTAGTTGGCGTAGAGGCTCGGATCACGGCTGAAGACTCCATAGTTTATTATACAGGAAGAGGAGGGATACAATATACACGACGATTAAGGAGTGGGAAGGCAATTCGCAGGGGTGATGTGAACTCACAAATTTTGGAATTTAGGGCTAGAATTCAGGACTCGTAGGAGTCGCAGATTTTCAGAGTCATATCTGGGATTCCTTTCCGGGGAAGTGTAGGGAGCCATCTCGGGAGGTTGGGGCACTCGCAAATTTTGGAATAAGGGGTTAAGATTCGGGAAACTTCAAGAAAGACACGTTCTTGGGGGAACAACCCGCGAAGGTAGTGTGAACTCGCAAGTTTTGGGATTAGGGACCAGGATTCAGGAAACCTCTGGGAAAATATGTTTTTTGGGGAAGGAGAGGCAATTCGTGAGGGTGGTTTGAACACGCACACTTTGGATATAGGTGCTAGAATTCAGGAAACTTCAGGAAAGACAAGAGATATGTCAAAAATTTCGATTTTTGAGCTACATCGATGAGAGGGGGGCTTATATTTTTGTAGGGACTTGAATAAATTCCGACCCTAGAGCTATATTATCAACAAATGGCCACAAACAATGGGATTTAGGGGTTTTTTCACTGCCCCCGTCTCTTGTAAAGGACGTCCGTCCATCAGAATTCTCCATTCCATGAATTGGTCATTCGATAAAGATGATCACAAGAAAAAAAATTTTAAATACAAAGTCAAATTGGCAGAAAAATGTAATAGCAGCTCATAAAATTTTGACGACCTTTCAAAAAGGAGAGTATGGAACTATGATTCTTATGAAAGAACAAATGATAAATCGATTCGATGATGGTTAGATTCATGCGTTTGGAACAAGAAAATTGGAGAAATAAAGTTCGAAAACACGAACGTTACGTTGAAGGCTCAAAATGACTCTGTATTTTGAAATTTTTTCGAAATCCTAGGAAATAGAAGCCGAATTCTTCTATTCTTTGAAATCGACGAATAGGCGAATCGGACCTACATTATTTCGTGCAATCTAAGTGAATTTTCTAGTTTTTCACTATTTTCTGATAATTAGTTCCATAGAGGATGCCCTCCTAGTATTCATAGGTTGCTATTCACCAACCTGTGCAGTGTGCATCCACAGGACATCGTTTAGTCTCTCATATACAAACATCGGTCTTAGTAAATACATTCTATATATGGGAGGCTACATGGCGAGAGAAACAAGTGATTTTATGCAGATGCAGAATAATATCGGATAGACGAGTTACTTTGAAAGTCAAATTGAATAGATATAGATGGTTATAACGAAATGTAAGTTTATTAAACCTGATGCTACAAAACCAATGAAGTACAAATAAAAAAATATGGTTTTAGACTTTGTACAACTCCTTACTTTTATTTTAGAGATGAAGTATTTGCTTTCCTTCCGGGAAAATATTTCAAGAGCGCGCCGTTTATCCGTACCAAAAATGTAAAATAATAATATGTACAATCAATATCCTACTAAAGCTTTTCTAATGATCAGTGGAGAGTGCTCACTTTAAGATATCGACAGCATCGTACGGTATAAATTGACTGAAACAAAACGCGGACATTCATATGAATTATTGCAAGGACACAATGCTGTCGGTATTATGGCAAAAAAAAATTACTCATGTTGGTATCATGGTAACAATCATAGTTGTTATGAGGTAAGTCAATTCAGAAAGCAAGACTTTGTTTCAGTTTTTACCGCGCCGATAAGTCCCTTCTATTGCTCTAATTTGGGGTCATGAAGAACAAAGGGGAGTATACTTCTGCCAGCGACATCGGCTTCAATTTTCTTAACTCACCATCTACTAAACCAAACTCTGTCATTCAACGATCAACTGGTTTAAATTCCTCTCTTAAACGAGCCTGCAAGCACAGTCCTTTAGAATGCCACAACTTCTCTCAATACGATTACGTACGTATTACAATGTACACATACGTAGAATACCTCTTTATGTCTCTCGCTTATCATCTTTCCGACTTTCTTATGACTCATGCAATACAAGTATGGTTCACTCAAAATGTGATTTAAACACTTTCAACACGTCTATCTCACTCTTCATCCAATAATTACAAAGCTCACTAGGGGACCTCTTTAGCATAACAGTTTACTTGAAAAACTAAGGAGTTTTCAGAGTAGATATCGTAATCCCTGACAAAATAAACTAAACAAAAGGTCAATTAGGAAATGATCTTTTCGTTACAAGAGAAAACATGTCATGAAGGTATTCATAATTTGTAATCCATGGCATTATTCGCGTCTTTTCTATATTCTCCAAGTTCCTCATCGACCGTGGAGAAAGAAAAAACAGTAATCTGCTATCGTTGCTTCAGAAACTCCGTTGCAATACAATCATGCTTTTATCATTACTAAGCAAAGAACTTGGAAAAGAAAAAAATATACCCAAATGAAATAAATAAACCTAACGAAAACGTGTACAAAAGAAACGCTAGAAAAGCAATGGAGAGAGTCGTCTTTAGAAAGAATGACTAAGAAGAATTGAAGTTTCGACGAGGTTGTTAACAGCGCGCCGAAAAGAAAAAAAAGTAGATCCACCATTTATACGCGCGACTTGCGACTTTTACCATAGATCTTCATTTCCATTCTGTTGATAAGCGAATGGAAATGTTAAATAAGAAAAAAAGGAGAGCGAAAAGAGAAAAAAATAGAAAAAAAATTGGAGGAATCGTATAGCCTTTTAACTCGGTCAGTGACTACGATGCACACTCGAATAAAACGCGCTGTTTGCTTTTCATTATTAAAGATTTACGAGATTTTCTTTCAACAAACGATAAATCGACGAAACGAAAGTTTTCTCATTAATTTAATCCATTTGCTTTATCGCAGGTCTCGACGATTATTATCAATTTTTCCCGCCTCTTTTGACAAGCCTACGCTAAAATTCTTTGGGCGGAATTTATTGTACACCTTCAAAACTTCTTCTGTTCTTCAGACTCTTTTAAATTTAGTCTGTCAAACGTAAACGAAGAACATTCTTGACAACCTTCCTTCACGAAGAACAGTAATCCTCTTTCTTAGCCTCTAATTCTTCACATTTGCCCGACGCAGAAAATGTGCCAGTGTGCGAAGAAATGCGAACAATTCCATTAGCATAGGATGGAAGATGAACTCGAGTACGTGGTCGAATTCTTCCGGGACACACGTGTGGATCCTAGGGCAGAAATTGAGGCAGCGGTGCTAGGTGAAGGCCCGGAGTTATTGCCGCCAAAAAGAATCAGAAAAACAACAAGGCACCAGGTCCTGACCAAATTCATACGGAAATGCTGAAGCTGTTGGCGGAATAAGGTGCAAAAGGTTCACCAGCACTAACGAAACTACTTAACAGCGTTTATAATGCGGGAAAAATACCGTTGGACTAGTTGAGACCGACTTTCATCACATTACCCAAAAAATCAAAAGCTCAAAACTGCGACGAATACAGAATAATAAGCTTAACGTCCCACGTTCTTAAAATCTTCTTAAGGATCATACAGTCGAGAATGTACCGCAAATGTGAGTCGCGGATGAACGACACTCAGTTTGGATTTAGAGACGGCCTCAGAACCAGAGAAGCATTATTTGCCACCAACGTGCATATATAAAGATGCAGCGGGACATGAACATAGACATATATACGCGTGCTTCATCAATTTTAAAAAGGCGTTCCACACCGTGAGACATAGCAAAATGATAGAAATCCTCATTTCCGCTGGTATAGACAAACAAGATATCCGTATTATTACCGGACTGTATTGGGGACAGAATGCCGAAATTAAAATAGAGAAAGCTATATCCGAAAAAAGTTGAGATACAGCGAGGGTTCGTCCCTGCATCACCTACAAAGTGTACAATAATAATAATATATTGTAAAATCGGAATTTTTTCAAGTCCTGGTCGGTAATCTACAAATAGGATAGAGCTTAGACTTAAGATACATAATAAAGACATAAAACATGTCAAAAATGAGCAGCAAAAAAGCTCAATCAGATCGAGAGGATTGAATAAATATCTGGAAGTTTTTAAACGTCGAACGGAACTTTTTCAACCATTTTCTTTCCTAAATTGTGTTCATGTTAGAGGGTGCTAGTAGGTGAGGAGCCATCCCTTCGTTGGGACGGCAGGTTGGGTTAACTCACATTGAAGGGGAATCTAGCAAAGGCATAGGCCCTCAAACGTACACGGAAAGCAACCGTGCACGCGAGAGACTCGCTACGAGCATACTGAAATACGGAGTACGGACTCCCAGAGTACGTACGATGTACAAGTACAGGGTTGGCGATGAATCAGAGCCAGAGGAGGAGGCCGCGGTTGCTGTCTACCGTATGCACTTCAACAGTTCATTATATCTAATACTCCTCCAGAGGACATGATGAAGCTCCTTATCCAACTGTGTTTCTTTCGATCACAACACTTAATTCGCCCTATTTTAAAACTAGTATCTATTTATAAGCTAAGGAGCATCACTGTTCTATCATTAGTCTTGAGTCCAATGTAGTTCGAGATGACCTTGTATCAACGTGTGCACAGTCGATTGAATTGGAATCTGAGCTTAGTTGCTGTGACCCAATAAACTGATCTGCTTTGTCCTACATGGGTACTTAATTGGGCACGAAAGAATCACCCCCTCCTTCCCCGTCAAAGTTCTAACACGGCTATTGAGAGATTAAGCATTTAATTGAATTCCGACGAAGACTTCCTCTTTAAAAATTGCCGAAAAACGTCACTGTAATTCGTGATCGCAGTGCCATGTTTACCCATAA